>CM041537.1:9165123-9537623 GCA_023238725.1 Scortum barcoo
AATCTTTCAGCTAGACTTGAACTCCGGGATTAAACAGCAAAGCCTCTGGATTGGATTCCTTGTTTATCTGCAAATGCAGATATGAAAATTCAAAGGATTTGTGCAGGTGTGTAAATCAGAGCTCGACAGTGTACTTCAAATTATTATTCACAGGTAAAAAAAACAAACAAACGGAACAGGGGTACACAGTATTTTAATGTTATAAAGTGTATAAATAATTGAATTGTTGTATAAAAAACTGAGTTATTTTTTAAAAGTTGTATTCATGAGCTGCTTTTCCAAGTCCAATGCACCAAGAAGAACAATAAGAAGAACTACTCCTATTCAATACAATCAATGTGGCTGGCTCTCCCATTTAGAAGAAGGAGTGCCCGCAGACTTTGTTGAGGAAATGAATTGTTAAAATCTGAAAAATTACCACGTTAACTAGATTAGGCAGGGCAACTTATCAAGTAATCTCTTGATAGGACATCTGAGCAGTGTGATGGATTGTGCGCTGTCTTTTTTTCTCTGAAATGTATTCTTAATTGCTCGTTTGCAATTACACATGGCCACAGAAAAATTCATATCAGCAGGTGTTCCTTTTCCCCACAGATATCTTTCTTTGAATTTGCTTTAAGGTTCCCAGCAGTGCATGCCGCTCTTTATGCATGCATATTGATGTATCTTTACATCTAATAAAAACCATAGAAAAGTGCATTTTCCTCTTAATGTTGTGTCACAAATGAGTTTATATATTGTAAACAACACTGCAGCCAAATTTGCCTCCTGTTTGCATTAGAGACAGACCAATAAATCAGCCGGGACAACATCTTCGTGCAGAAATGCCAAAGATGTTGGAAGTCATTCTGACACACGTAACACAGAAGTTATTTTTTAAATGTAAACTGTCCGATTTTAGATCGTGGACACCTCATGCATCTAAACAGGGTTTGAATAGCTGCTAAATATCAAAAAAGGTAAGTGTAAATGAATCCAAATTGAAGTCCAATTGCTCAAACTACGTCTCGTTCTAGCCAGAGGCATGTGGAAGCAGCCTCTACAAGGTCTGCCCCCTGCGATGACAGCGGTCCACATTAGACTGAAATAGTGCTGAAATTAGCCATCTATCTGTCTCCTTAAAGTGACAGGAAAAAGTGGCTCCAGTAATGATCCCTGGTTAGTTGTTACTACATTTTTGTTACTGTCTCACTCGTGGTTTGTAGATATGATTCATCCCTGTACTGTATTTATGTTGTTACCTGCCTAACAAAGCTGCTATTATTGCAACTAAACTGCTAAAGTCCAGAGGTTAATTTTCTTCTGGCATTTTTGGCATTTCAGCATCAGGTGCGTTACAAACCACACTCTGGACTGAAGTGGGGCTGACCTTGATTTGCATGCAGCCCGGGAAAACCAAGATGGATTGCAATCAGATTTGCGATCTGGCCAGCGGAGAAACATATACAGTATGAGAACGAAATCTTGTCTGAATTTTAGCCAGCTGTGAAAAAATGAATTACATCGAATAAATCGTTATCAGATCTCTTTAACTCTCAAATATCAATATGTGAATTGACCTCCAATATCCAGCACCGGTCAAGTTACAGTTTGCATGAGGTTATCTGACTTCTTCAGATAAGTCATAATATCCAGTTTCTGCTTTGCAGGAGATTGCATTTGATGTAAATGCCAAAAGGTTGTGACTGTGTAGGCAGGAGATGTTGTTTGATGGGAAACAAGTGGAAAATCAAGTAAGAGCTCCCACAAGACATTTGTCCATGTGTTGACATGTGTGTTAGAGATAGATTGGATCTTTGTGCTGAGGAGAAATTAGATTTCACTGACAATAGAACCTGAGAGAGATAAAGATTCAAAGAAAGTGTGTGTGTGTGTGTGTGTGTGTGTGTGTGTGTGTGTGTGTGGATAAAATGCTCCAAAGATAACTGTGTCTGTCCCCGTGAGTGGGAGACTCTGCTTCTTAAATGCCACTTATTTTAGGTGTATTAATTTAATGCCATTCCTAGTTTCTGAAAATGAAAATGAATTACGCTGACCTCCTCCTAAGTTAATTAACATGGGCGATTGTGGATGTAATTGCTAATTAGCATGACTCACTGATTCTGCAGTCTCACAGGTGGACCATTTTCACCCTCAGAGGGTTTTTAAAAGCGGGGGAATCTAACGAACAAGGCTGTTAGATTAATATCAACTTTTCCTAAACGTGCGAGCCACCTTTTTCAGAGATGGCTCCTTTTCAAAGAAATGAAACATGACTCACGATATAACACCGCGTGCAGAAGTACAGTAAGTCTCCACCAGACAGAGCCGAAGATTCAGTTCTTATCACAAAAGGTTAAGGGAATCATTTTTCTTTTGGCGGCGTGGCCTGCAACCCTATTTTTCTTAATATTTGGCAGCTCACACAGTCTCCCCGGCACATCAAATACTTCAGAGACAATATCATAATAGGAGACACAAACAACCCTCTTGCCCCTTGACCTCATGATCTCATAAAAAAGCCAAAAGCCAAATGCTCCAAGCTCCATTGCTCCTGCTGTCACTCCTTCCGGGGGTGAGCACCTTTGTTTACTTAAATCAAAATCCAATACGCCTCCCTGGCAGTTTCTCCCTTGTTTTTTTGCTTCCCCAGCACTCAGCTGTGGCATGGCTCAAACAGATGCCCTTGACTTTTCATTAGGTTATTAACCTTTCGGGAGGTGAGCTATGATTCAGAGGTGGGCTCGGAGTCCCCAGAGGCTGCAACACTACCAGATGACTCAGGCAAAGAGAACAGAGGAGATGTAACGAGAGAGGGGTGGATGAGAGGGGAGCAGGTAGGGCAGGTGTTTCTGACAAATGGAAAACAACAGATGTTTAAAAAGTCATGTTGTGCTGAGTCTCAGTATCACTGCCTGAATGCATAAAGCCTACAAATACTGCTTGCAGAGGAATGAGAAACATTGAATGTGCCATTTTGTCTGGATAGATATTAGTATCGTATATCACTGGTTGGATATCAGTCTTGTATGGGAGCTGCCACCTGGCTTCCACTGCAGCAAGGAGCTTGTACACTTTACCAGGAGGTTTATCTGTGCTTTGTCAAAATCTACATCCCAGGTTATATCTTTGTGATAGATGGAAAAACTCTCATGGGGGCCAAATGACAAAGGCAACAGGCTGCGATCTCAGAGGAAGATGTCTCAGTTAACGGTGTTTTTGAACTGTACCTACTGTGTCCGAACACTAAATAACACTAAATGCATAAATGAAAAAAAAAAAGAAAAATTAAAGCATTTATAAAATACATAGTTTCATTTTTAAAAGACCAAGTCAATTGTTGAAAGGGTCAATCTGAAAATCTTACAGCTCTGCTCCAAATCCTTTCATAGTCATGATTTTGAAGTTTCATCATGTCATCATTTTTGCCTTTCTTTGTATACTTTTCTTTGTATTACTTTTCACCAGATTGAGTTTAAATTTGTATTGCACAGCCTAAGCCTAAGAATATAAAACATAAGAATAATTTGCATTATCTAAGAAAAAGACATATTCTTACCCAAATGAAGAATCTTAAATTTCCAAAATTAATTTTAGTATTGATATAGCTCTATCACATCTAGAAGTTACTTAGTCCCACATGAAAAACTGACTGCCACAGAACTTGCTAAGTATTGCTTGGGAGTATAAACTGTATTGACAACATGACAGCACCCCCAAAACTGAAGCCAAAAATCCTGCTTGCCCCAGGTCACCGGCTGCACCGCTTGTCCATGTTAGCAGATGGGATATGGGCCAAACTAAAAAAAAAAAAATAAATCAAAGTATATGTCAAATACATTTTTCAGAAAAGATGTTTTTACATTGTTTGTTGTTTTTGTTGATGTTTGTTGAAGTGTTTAATATTCTGACAAGTTTGGTTTTAATTAGTTATTTCATGCTTTATTTGATGTTCCTGCTTTTCAGAAATTTACTGTAGAGTAGGAACATCAGAAGGAAATGTAACTTTAACTTCAGTGGGTGATTGTTAGCTAACAGTCCCTGATAACTAATAACTGATCGACTTGGTTCAATCTCTAGCATCTCATTACTGAACAGACTCTCAGTCTCTAAATGACGTCATCAGTGCAAGATGGCAACGCCATCATTCGTTGCTGGTTTTGATTTTATCATGGGAAAAATAAAAAAAATTACTAAAAAATACTAAAAATAGGATGGGATTTGGTTGGAGGATTAGTTAAGTCTCTGAGACACCCAAATCATTAGATTTTCTTCAACAGCATTTCAATGACTGTATTTTCATGTGAAACTGTGTGAACTATGCGAAACTTTTCAGTCGATCACCAAAACATTTTTTTTTTGTTTTGTTTTTTGTAAGTTACAATATTGCTTCATTGCATCATTTATGTGGCAACATGCCTCCTGCAAAGTCTGATCCCAAGTCAGCAAAGATGCAGCATTATAAAGTCTAGATGCAATAGTCATGTACTGTGGTAAATACAGTTCTTGCCAAATGCCAAAACGAGCTAAACTTGAAGCACGTGACAATCTTTGAATGTGCAAGAAGGTGTTGGGGGGGGGCACATGCCAGTTTGTATGTGTGTATTCAAAAGTATGACTCAATTATGCCCTGAGGTATTCTTTATAAATCCTGGAGCAGAAAAAAATAATTCAGAATGCAGCCCAAAGTCATTACAGAAGGCTGCTTTACACACTCAACATGTGATGACACACAATAGTGAAAGCCACCAGTGATCCACAAATCCATAACAAAAGACTATTCATAATCATTTAACCTTCATGCCCAATTTAATGCATATATAAAATAAGAACTTGACTCTTTTCTTTTGACTTGACACCTGTATTACGTGCACACCGGCTCCTGTGGAGCTTCAGGGAGCAACAAAGGAGAGTTCCACATTAAATAAAAAATGAGCAAAGCGAGGGAAGTTTCATTATTCATCTCACACTGGCATGCCCAACTCCCCAGCTTCCCGAAGGGAACACTATGAAATTTCAATTGGCATCATTCTATGTGTTGAGTCTTAATGTCAATATCGCAGACAGTCTTCAACAGCCTTGCAGCCTCCCTTCTGACTCCAACAAGACACTTCAAAGGAGCACTTCTCTGAATCCCTCAGTCTTGCATCAAAAATGTTAACCTTGGAGACATGCTAACTACCCGGCCGTGCATGTTCCCGAATTCCAATGAAGATTCTGATCATTCCAGACAAGGAAGAAAAGAGGAGTCAACCGTGCCCTCTGCCCGTCGATCTGTCCATCTCTCCATCTGGCCACCGGCCTGCTTCTCTCCTCGAATCTACAACTCCCATGCCTTCGAGTTCACTTAGTTCTTAGAAAGACTGCCGAATGAAGGGCAGCCATTAAAAAACAAAGAGCGTAAGTTGAAACCCTGCTGACATTTACTATAAGGAATCAAAGGAGACTTACACTAAACTCTGCAACGCTCATGTTTACAGTTTGTGACGCACATAAGCAAATGTTAAGTCCTGGAATAAGAAAGAGCCCCTCATTTGATGGTGTCTGAAGGCCAAAAAAACAAAAAAGCAACAAAAATATAGCAGAGCTGAGCTGGTTCTTTTGGGGCCTGTGTGACTGCTGCTCACTTAGCCTCAGGTGTGGAGCTCTAATGGTTGGCAGCGAGGACTACACCTGAGTGCCAATGTGCCCATAATGTTGCCAGAGCTTTGGAGGTAGTATCAGAGGTACCCTGGCAGGAATATTTGTGCAGGTGCTGTAGTTACACTTTGGTGTATTACACAGTGACTGACATGCTATCCTCCAGCAATGTCTTGTGACAAGACGCAAAATCCTACAAGACAAGAAAGAAAACTTTTTTTGGAAAAAAAATCCTGAGGGTTTGGTATTGTGGGTGTTGGGATTTTTTTTGTGTTTTTTTTTTTTCTTCAAATCCCACTAATATGTAATGTCAAATTCCCCTGCACACAGTAGTTGTCAATGCTAACTTTAACACTGGCCAGGGGAGAGAATAGTAAGCAGCAACTAGTTTGAAACTACCTAGAAGTTGGCACAATGTAAATATTGTAGCAGTCAGTACGCTCCGTTAATAAGCAAAATTATTAATTATTTGCAAACTCTGACCTATTTGATCCCAGTATGATCACTGTAAAAACAGCTTTCCAGGATCTAATTATCAATGTGATGCCCTCTGGGTTTTGAAATTTTTAATATTTGTAGTAAGCTGTATGGTCATGAATTATTCATCACTTAAAAGACGGTCGAAATGTTTTATTCAATGATAAAAACAAAGTCTATTGTAACAACAGAATGATGGCAAAGGTTAAAAAAAGCTGACAATGTGGACAAAGTTCAGTTTGTTGCAATATTACAGTAATATTAAAGATATTTTGGGAGTGGATAAATTATGCTGTGACAATTTTCAGCTTTTTTTTTACTAGTTGTGTCTGCAGAGACCTTCATCGAACTGACAGACTTTACCATCTGCCGCGGTTGATGAAGGGCTCACTAGTTGTAAATAAAAATCTGTCTGGATGTCAGTCTGGATTCATTTCATTTGAATTAAAAATCCTCAGAAAGACAGAGTGAGAGAGGGAGAGACATGGAGAGCGGAAATATTCTCTTTCCCCCTCTTGCCCTCACTTAATATACGGAGGGGGTTCGAATAATCCTCATAAAGTTCATCTCATGCTGCTGGGTATCTCAAGAAAAGCGTTTATACATAATGGGAGCTGTCCATCCGATAGACCTGTAAGGAATAGATAGTCATCATCATCCCTGCACATTTGGAACACCCACACAGTCTCTCAATCGTCTCATTTAAAGAGGGCATGAATGGGAAGGAAAATGTCATTAGTGAGATAGGTAATCTGTTTCTGGAGAGGAATCAAAGATCATAATTGGATTTTCTTCAAGGCTGCTCAAAGCTTTTCAGAGTCTCAGCCCACTATCATATTAATGATTGTAAGCCGACTGAGCTTGAGAGGGAGCTTGGTGAAAAATGGCCACCTCTACAGGTGCCCATCTATAACTTAAGTCAGATTACAGCGAGGGTGCTATCATCGAAAAAACTCAAGAGTTGTATCAGTTTAAATGGATTCACAGTATGTACACCGACTAATATGTGAAAGAGGACAAAGACGAAGGGAGGAGAAGGAGGAGGAGAAACATTATTTTAGCACAAAGTGAAAAATCTGTGATGAAATGGGCTTACTTGCAAGTCCAGTGTACTCGAACACTCAACTGACCGTGAACTGAACCCAGAGCAGCCCAATCAAAGCTTAGCAACCAGCGAGCCTGTCGAGCTGCGCATTTCTCTATCAGGAGTGAGCACTGGGCGGTGGAAAGAGCTATAGCACTTACATGGGCTTTAAATGTTTCAGCCTTTTGAAAGCCCAAACAAAAGTGTAAGGAATGGATTGAGTTGTTTGTCTGCTGTAACGTAAGCTGCAATTTACAGTTTACAAGCCTTGTACCTGAAGCTGTGACGACCAAGGCCAATGAGCACATCATTAACTACCCACATTAGTTTGCTGTTCAGTTCATGACTTGTATTTCCATACTTTAGTTAGTGTTAAGGTTAGCGTCTCCGGATCCCTGGAGTGGCCACTGAGAGCGAAAAAAGTATTTTGAGGCCACGTTTCACTACACCGAGTGCTCGAAATGCCATTGTGTGCATTGTATATGCACTGAGCCGACACAAAAGACGCCCTCAACCACAAAGGTCTTGTAACGTTCATGAAAACATATGTTCAAGTATGTGAGCTAAGAAGTCAAGCAGCGTTACGTTAGAGCAGTCCGATCTTAATCCTGCTCATTAAGATCACGTTTACAAGATTCTCATTTTAGAACGAGTCAGCTGGAAACACACGCAGTCAGTAAGAGCTTTCAACCAACTTGTGGAGCAAGCGTTTCATTTTCTCAGCTGTCACTCCAATCAGTGAATCCACAGTCGCCGGCCTGAAATGAAAAGCTTTCTTTCCTGTGCATGAATTAAAAAAACGAAAAGAATTTCGAGCTTTAAATTGTCAACTATCATCCTTGAAACCGCATCATGCGCCATGCTTGAACGTGAAACCTGACTGGCATAGCTACAGTAATTATGGTGGGCGGGGTTTAGCAAACTGTCAATTACTATAGAAAGCCATGACCCGGCACCGCAGGAGAAAAAAGAAAAACAAGATCACTGACAGCACAGATTTGACAGGACGCAGCAGCATCACAGGTTCTATCAAACATGAAGTTAACTGAGACGTTAACGCCTATAGATGGGAAGCTGGAACCTCAAATCCCTCTTCCTCACAAGACATCCTTCTAATGAGCTTCACGTCTAACATACATTGAAAGGTTCACAGCTGAAGCACTTCACAGAACATCCCGGTTTACCATGAAGAATAATTTAGTAATCTGGTGACATGCTGACACTGTTTTAATCAAGATGCTGGAGGCAAGAAAGCCATGTTAGCCAGAGAAGAAAGATGTTCTAGTGTGAGGATAAATGTCTTCTTGCACAAGGAACACGTTTTGCTTATCAGGCCTTATTTCTGTTTGCTTTAAAGCATTAATAAACATTAAAACCACCAACACCTGTGAAGAATAATTCATTTTGGAATTTTTTTTTTTTTGCATCACAGTGAGCTCACTGACTTTCACTTACATCGCAAATCTTACGCATACATGCAATCTGTTGAGCTTTTAACTGGGTGAAATGAAGTCAAACAGTAAATTGGCTACAGCAGAAAAAAGGGCAGGTTCGTGTGTGTATTAACGGAAAATATTAATGATGCTATGCTGATATTGGGCCAACATATATGAAAATATCAAATAAAAATACGCCTACAAGTCTGGTTAGCTGTTTTTGCATTGATCTTATTAATTTTATTTAATGAGTTTCTGTCACTACAGGGCCTTGCACAAGATTACCTCTCAGAAATACTTTTTATTTATGATCCTCCATTCTTCTCTTTTAGTTCTACAAGGGAGAACATTTGGTGATGCTGCTTTTAGCCGCTCTCCTCTGAGCTGGTGAAACAGCCTTCCAGTGGATATGTGAGTAACTGATATTGTCTTTTAATACTTTAAAACTATTTACTCTGGCTTTTATATAGTGATTTGTAATCTAATAGGTTAATTGTTTATACTAATTTTATTCACAATGATCATTATATATTTTATGCTACTTTTGTTCTGTGAACATTTCGCAGCTGGTTATTTCTTATTTTATTCCTTTTTATTTTGTTATGATTAACTATCATTTATTTCATGTAGTATTTAACAATTCAAATTTCATTTATTATTATTTTTATTGGTTGTAGTGTCATTTTGGTTGTTTTTTGGTTGTTTTGTCTCTAAATCTATTTTTAACATCTTTTGCTTTGTCACCGTATGCAAAGCACTTTGAATTACATTTGATTTGTTTGAATGGTGCTGTATGAAGAAATTTGACTGATTGATTACTCTTTAACAGTGGTCCAACTAAAATAAATAAATAAATAAATAAAAAATAATTAAAAAATACATGTGTCAGTAAGTATTTTGTAAATGGTCTGATGGGTGTGCATGTAAGAAGACAGTGTGTTAAATATATCATCACTTTGCTGTGGTCTGCTGATGTCTAAACAGATGGTGGTTCTGCAGTTATGGAAGAAGGTAGCTATAATCTGAAGTGCTACCAGTCTGAAGTGCTTGGAAAATTGCTGTAATGGTGCAACACATGGAGCACTATTACAGCATGTAATCTCTCACACAGTTGTGGGCTCTCAAACTTGTACGTTATTAAAATTATACACCGGGCCTCTGAATCAAACTTGGGGAGAGCAGCAGCGGTGTGAATTGAGAAGATAACCGTCCAAAGACACATGCAGCTTACCTCTGTCATGTTTTCTCCTTATGAATAAAACAAATAAAAAAAATAATAAAATAAAAAAAAGAGTCAGGAATGGAGCAGTTGGATTTGGCAATCTCCACTGATATGAAATGTCTGAATGGGAAGTTGTTAAAAATGACTTTTCTTCCAGTTCATCGTCTTTTTCTCCCACTCGAGCTGAAATCCCATTGGCTGCTGGCAGGACGGCTCTTTGATTCCACTCTTGCTAAATCAGCTTCACCTTACGCAAGCCTGCATTTCCCCCGACTGGACCTGACAACATCTAAAAAGTCTGAAAAGTTGTACTTCAGCTCAGACTGGTGTGAAGTCATCTGGCCAGAGAGCTTGTGGAGAGGGAAAGAGTCATCTCAAAGTGAACTTGAGAGGAGGATCCACCAGATGACGAGAAATGCGTGAGACATTCGAGAGATTTTCTCTTAGTTTTGACAGGCAGACATGTGGCAGCACATTGGCCCTGTACGGCCGTCTTAGAAAAATAAAAGAGGTGCAAAAACAGAAGGGAGGCATAAACTGAGATTATTAGTTCAGTGATATTTGACATGATTTGGACTTAAGTGATGGAAATAGGAACATAAAAACACACAGTATCAGCAATGACTCTGAAATATGACAGAAAGAAACACAATAATACACAGTATGAATCATCTGAGGTTTAGAGGTTTTATTTAAAGGAGCCGTTGAACAACATTTTGGGATGCTTAGCGTGAAAACTGGATTTAGGGGGAAACGGATAGCCTGTCTCCCTCCAAAGCCCTTGTTTCTCTTAAGCAGAAGGCAGAGGTATGATCACATTATCTCATTAAAAGAAAAAAGTTTGACATTCTGGCAAACCCACTTGTTCATTCCCATGTCGAGTTAGATGAGACGGTTATACCGCTCTCGTGTCTGTGTGCTAAAAACGAAGCTGCAGCCAGCATACTTAGCTTTCCATACACACAGAAAACGGGGGAGAACAGCTGAAAAAAAAAAAAAATCTCATAGTTATATACAGTTATATCTCATTAGTTTAATGCATACAAACATTGAATTGTAAAGCTAGTTAATCTGTATAATACCAATTTGTCAAACAAGATGTATGAAATTAATTGATTTCAAACCATCCTTAAGACTATAAATATAAAACATGTCAAGCACTTAACTGCTAACAGAGTGGAAACAAACCAACATGTCTGTGCGGCTGAAGCTTGAGAGGCCCCCACAGCTGCTGTGAAATGGCCACAGGGAGCACGCGGCAGACTTTAATACCTCTGAGGGATTTCTCTGTCAGGTTGCATTTTTGTTGCATCATGTCTCTCTTCCCTCTCTGGCGTTGGCCGCTTGTGCTGACCCATCCTCCTCTGCTGTGTTACAACTCAATAAAAATGAGTCATTAACAGTTTCAAAGTGAGTTTCAAAGAGACACTAAAATCCTTGTTTTCCTGAAAGGGGCACGCTGCTTTAAATGTGAATACCGAGGTGTTTGCTGCAGGTTATTACGGAGCTTAGCGCGTTTGCTGACCCTTAAAACAAGCAGCTGTTAACCTTGATGAAGTTTAAGGAGGGCCGTTGTGGTCTAAGAGGAGGATGTGGCGCAGTACTAAGGAATTACTTCCAATACAAACATTCAGTGCCAACGTAGGTAGTAATATTTGCTCCCCATCAAAGACCTGCATTAAATGTTTGCCATTTTATTAAGAGACTGTCGAGCCTTGTGTTTTAGTTGCCTAACATCAGTAGCTACTTATTAACACTACGCTCACTGTCTCCTGCTTTTAATTTTTAGATAATTCCAGTGAATCTGCAGGTAAAGAGAGCCTTAAATCTACTTTATGGGGGGATTATGGTGGGATTATTTTTTATCACATGCTGTAGATAGCAACATCGATTATATATTATTTTTTATGTGGTTGTTGGCTGTTGGTATACATTTAGCAAAAACCTTAAATTAACTTAAAATAATTATTTTGTAACTGGTCAATTCATCTATCAACTTTATGCCAGGTGCAGGTCATGTTAATTGATTCATTATTTTACAAGGAATAAATGTTATATACAGCTGAGAGGAACTGACAAAAATGTGACATAAATGTCAATAAATTCATGTACTTCATAAATAATTGAAGGCCTTGTATTCCCTACTGGCTTTTCATCATTGTTTGACGGTGGCAAAGGAATTCATCTGCACCCAGTGTGGTTTAAAAATGTGTCTTAAATTTAACACGGTGAACACTGCAGAAACCCTGAATACAAAGGATTTGATTTTCTTCATTGACTCTCTCATTGTGAGGCTTTCTTTGGTTTCAGAGCCATAAGCTAAATAACAAACAAAGAGCTGACTAACCTTAACTATTGTTTGTATGCCATAACTATGATATTTCCATAACCTTAAACATTCTGTAGCTTTGCAGTGCAGATATTGACAAAAGGGGGAATTTAAAACACATT
Source organism: Scortum barcoo (assembly GCA_023238725.1). NCBI lineage: Eukaryota > Metazoa > Chordata > Actinopteri > Centrarchiformes > Terapontidae > Scortum > Scortum barcoo. The sequence continues at coordinate 9,177,413 of CM041537.1, forward strand.
AGCATTGAATGTAATCCAAAACCAAAAGAAGCAACACAGCAGCTAAAATTCAGAAGCTACAGATGACAGCTGAGTTTTCTTTTTCTTTTTTTTTCCTCTAAGGCACCATTTTCTGGACACTGTATCTACACACAGGGCAGGGGGGAGAAATGCTAATTTCTATCCTAAAATCTCAAACAGAGCAGTGTTGACTCCAGTCTTCAATCACATCCAGGTGGAGTCAGAATCACCTATATGGTGGATTTGCCGGGGCCATTTATATTCAAGGTTGATTACAAGTAGGGTGTCATTTGCAGTATCAGAGACTCAGCACTAATGAGACTCCTGGTTTTGTGCCTTAATTGGATTGCTTCACCACAGTCCCTTATTGATATTTGCATGCCACAGTTCATCATGATAAGTAATGAGAAGATTATTCACTGGGGGTATCCAATTGCAATCTCCATCTGTGAAGTAGACGGAGCACTGTCCATCTATATGGTTCCCGTGGGCACCGAAAGGGCACAATGGCATGCAATGACAAACATACATGGACAGTGCAGCACAGATGCAGAGCTGTGTGTTGCAGACTGAGTACCTGATCCACCCTTAGACCCTATATCAGCTCATGTTTACCATTTTGCTAAGAGCTAGTTGTTGTTTACCTGCTCTGTCCTATTAAAGCTTCTACAAGAAATAAATTACTACCGTGCAAGCCAAAATTAAGCAAACATCTGCGAGGGAGCAAGGTAAGGGGATTAAACACAACACAGCCACCTTAGAGAAACATAATCCGAAAAGGAGCATTTGCAAAATAAAAGGCCTGGGATTGGAGAGGCTTGGGCTCCTATATGGCTAATTTCTTTACGAGAAAAGACCTCCACTCCAAAAACCAGATGATGTGAAAACACTCACAAAGCCATCAATCACACTCACAGAAGGCCTCGCAGCGTTATCATAATTTCTATATTTTCCACCGCAAAACAGAACCAACAGCCCACCATGAACGTGTCAATAAAGCGGTGGGACAAAACCTTTGACTCATTAAAGCAGATAATGAAACAAAACCTGCTCATCAAGAACGCATTTGTCTAAAAACGAAAATGGCAAAATGTTTATGGAATGCCGTACAGATGGTGCTTTTCCTGTGGGCATCCGAGCGTGCAAGCACTTTGGCTGGAATTCAGAGAAATAACTTTCTATCATTATAACTTGTCAATTAGCCTGGTAATGGCTGTGCATCTGCGTAACAAATGTTGTTTTTCAAAATTGTCATCATATTGTGCATTTACACGTGCCGGGTTGCGTATCAGCAGACGTTTTTTTCCAGAAAGATTTTTCACTGCGTTATCCATTTTTCATGAATCCTTGTGGAGGGAAAAAGAGCAAAAAGAAGAAGAAGAAGAAGAAGACATTGTGTTCTTACATTATTTATTCCTACTTTCCCTATAAGCTTCTTTTCTCAGAGGGACATCTTGACTGTATCTGCACATGATACAGGATTTTGCATACATCTGAATTCTGACACTGCTCAGTGCTGTGACATTTTTAGGAGCTATAGATTCATCCAGTGAATTTGTCATGTGCCTATCTTCAGATATATCAATTAAAATCATCTGAAGAGAAGACGGAAGGGAAACCCTGCGAGTGCTGTCGCATCCCTGCTGCCATGAATCCCCCGAGCTTTCACTGTGGACAACTCCAAGGTCCATGACTGCCGGTTTGGTGCAGTGTGAATCGCATTAAAAACAGTTGTCTCTGCTGGATAGTCAGGTCTCAGGAAAATGAAACGGGACTCATGACAGAAACACATACTGTTGTTGTTTTGCGGATTTTCACATTTTTCCCCAAATGCATTTCAGCACCTGGGGGTTTGATTTAATGGATGGATAGATAACATGCTTCTAATGGATTCATGTGCATATGGAAACATGTTTCATTCAAATAAGAGGCTGTTTTTTAGATTATGTTGGGTTCGGGTCTTTGAAAGGACATCCTGTTTGTGGAGGGAAAGGCCACGCTGTTTTTGCTGCAGTGTTTTCAAACCTCGCTGTCATGTCAGACATGATATGGCTACATCTGCAACTGTCGAAGCATTGGTCTCTTCTGACCTGAACTGGCAGAAGGGAATACGCCCAGAGCAGTATTTGACACCTCAGTGAATCTCATTTCCATAAAGCAGGATGGAGAAAAAGGCGCACTTACGCAGCATGAAATATATAACCGTGTCCCCCAGCCAGCTGTGCTGTCATAGCTCACGGTTCAGGCATGGCGAGTGCCACAAATGAGCAAAAATGTTGTTGTTTTGGAGAATTCATCTGCACTGAAAATGTTTACACGAATCAACACGGTCGCTTGCTGTGTTTACTTCCTTTAAAAGGCGTTATGAGTGAATAAAAGCGGTGACAGCCCCCTGCCGTGCCTCCCCTACGTGATGTCGGCCTCAGAGTGGCCAGTGCAGCAGAAACTTGGCTGTGGCTCCCACTGCTTGGCCTCTTCTGCTTTATCTAAATCACTCAGACATGGCGAGGCCTCAGGCATGCTGCCCTAACTCTACACTAGCTCCGGGCAAGGTTGAGGCAGAGGGTACATTGGCTAAAAGCACATCCACAATCATATCCCCAAGATTATCTACAGTAACACCCAGACACCCTCTGCACCTCTCATCTCTCCTTCCACTCGCTTCTTCTATCGCGCTCAGGTTTGTTTCATATTCAAGGAAAATGGACATTTTTGTTGCACGGTAAAACCTCAGTGAATGAAATATGAGATATCCGAGCAGAACAGCTGACTAAAGTGAGGATCTGCTAAGTCTGCTCATAACGAATTCTAAATAATTCTGCTCGTATCCTCATTCATACAAGACAAATAAGAGGACAAATTAGCCCTCACAAAATCTTATAGACTGCATGTGCATGCAAATCAGATGCTTTAAGGGAAATTTTCACTTGTTAGTTTGAATAATTTTTTAGCCAACCAAATGTTTTACCTTTAACTTTCATTTGGATTGGTCAAGTTTGTCCTAATATATTTCTATGGAGCTATGAATCACTTAACAAAAGCAAAAAACAGAAAAGTCACAGATTTGCCACCCCCACCCACCAAAGATGTGAGGAGTGATCGTGAGATGTGGCTACAAACTTGTGGTTGTGTGTGTGTGAAAGTTCTTCTCCAGACCGAGCGTCCGACTTTCCTCCTGTGCCCCGAAGCTCCTCATCCAGCTATAAACTCAGATATGTTGCATCAGTAATCTCTCCACCTCTCTTTGTGTCTTATTGGCCGCAGGTTTAATGAGGCATCAAAGCAGCGAGGGATCTCAGAGAAGAGAGCCCTCCTCGGCACGCTTCCTCTGATGGTCTGGCAGATGCAGCACTTCCAAAGCATAAAGAAGTGGGTATGGGTGAGCGATGGTTGAAGGCTTCCAAAGGAGAGCTGGATGCCAATGTCAACTCTCTCTGTCCTTTTATGCACCTCAATAAAGGTGAGAAATATTTTAGAATTAGATTTTTTTTTTCTGTTTTGTGAAGTGTTATATGTACAATAGAAAAAATAAAATGAATTTTGCTTTTCACCTGAGAGGAAAGTCGGGACATTACTATAAACGTGCCTGTGGTAAATACCATAAATGAAACAAAAATTACAAAGGATGCCATTCTTTTGGATACAGATGAAGTCGCGGAGCAGAGGAGTAAATATTTGAACTGAAAGAAAATCTGTCAATTAATACTTTGAAATTATACCTTGAAATTCTCCTAATCAACACGTTTTACCTTGTTTATTTAAATCGTTCACAAACAGATGTGTCTTGGTTCTTTGCCTCACAGTAATGACAATGTGTCATTTTTACACGTTTTTTTTTACAGATTAAACAAACCTGATATCCTTTGTTAATTAGCAGGTATTAAAGGGATTGGCAAACAAATGCTGCCCCGGTTTCAAATTTTTCTGTGCTATGCTAAGCTAACATCCTATTCACAGTACGGACATGAGAGTTCAAGAAAGGATGTGAACACACTTCCCAAAAACTTTGAACTACTCCTTTAAATTACCCCAAAAACGCTATGGCAATTAAATATATTATAATAACATCTGTAGGACAAAGAGATACATTAGATCAAATTAGTTTTATTTTTCCACATCAAAAACTTTAGCACATAAACAGCAGGTTGAAAGCTCCAACAGTATTTCAGTATCCAAAACGGAGGCTCTAATTAAACCCACACTGAAATATTTCTATCATTTCTGCTCTGGACTGCACAGAATCCGGTGGCAAATTGTGTGCTGCCAACTACAGTATGTGGGGTCAGTCTCTCAGGCGTGTTTAGCTGGGCTGCCTTATCCCCCTGTTCAATCTTGCCTTTTGTTTTCCTTCATGAAAATAAATGAAACAGTGCAGTCATCTGCAGAGGCGAGCAGAGCCCTCTTGACTGAGGAGGCCTTCGGGCTTCGTCAGGCTTTTCCAGCATGTTGTCATGGCAGTTCAGAGAGACTGAGGGAGAACATGGCAGCCCGGCGCTGCTGTGGAATGACAATGGGATAAAAAAAAAATGGCTGGGGAGCGGATTGCTAATGCAGAATGCCAATCATAGCAGTGTTGTTCTAATGTGCTGTATGAAAGACAGGTAATGGCAGCCGGAGACCGCGATCCCTGCTGAAGGACAAAGAAGTTGGGAGGAAGGAGAGGCTGACAGGGGTGGAGTTTGGAAACAGAAAATATGCACAAAAAAAAGATTTTGGATAAAAATAATCAAACCTCTCCAAGATTATCAGGTATCTGCTCCATAGTTCTTAAATATTCCTGCAGAATTATATTTCACTCGACTGACCTGAGGTGTGACAGTGGCAGTCAAGGTGTTATAATTTAGTGCTTGCAATTGAAAAAATATTACCAACCGTTGTGACATTATTTCCTGCGTGATTGTTAATCTATAGTGTGCAGGATGGGAGCACCGATGCTGCTTAAGAAAGCAGAACAATTGGTGTAATGATGCCTAATGATGCAGTTCAAACGGGCTGCCCTCAAGTTGAATTCAAGCTGTTAGCCCAGAAAGTTTTGCAGAGTTTGCGGGTGTCTTATATTTCAACCCTCTTATATGGCTTTATTTGCTCAAAGGCTGCAAGTTTAGAGGGATGAGGAGCCAACCCAGGAGAGAGTGGTGAGGTCTTAATGAGTTACGTAACTTCCCTGGCACCGCGCAGCCTCTGATGTAGCACCAGCCCAAGATTTGGGAGGACTTAAATCTAATCCACAGATGGAGGGAGATTTGCAGGTAGACGGGCTGGAATTCTTATTTGATGGCTTTCTTTTTCCAGGCAGAGAGAGATGTCAGAAGCCCCCCTTTTAGACGGTGACAGGTTGAGTTCTAAATTTGTGTTCACGCCAGGGCTGCGACGAAGACAAGTCTGATCAGTGATAAGTCTGTCAAATCTACAAAGAAAAAAAAAAGTATGTCACAGATCTACAGATGTTTTTGTCCGCGTGTCCAAAACACAATTGCTTTAACATAGAACAAAGCAAACAAAAGCCACAAATTCTTACATTTAACACTTTTTTTTTTATTGACAAAAGCAATTAATCATCTATTTAAGTAGTCGCTGAATTATTTTCTCTTCGACTGATCGATTTATGGACCATTTTTTTCAGCTCTTGTGCATGTGTGCACATCCTGCAGGTTTGAGTAGTTTCCACCAAACATTAAAGCTTATTGCTTGTATGTAATATAATATGCATAGCTAATTAAGTTTATAGGTAAATGTTTAAGATCTTAAGTGTTCAGGGACTTTAACCACAAAACAAGGCCAAAGAGAGTACTTAAAGCCAGGCACTGAGAAGTTACAGTAGGGTATGTTTAGCTCAATATGTACAATATATGTATGACAAAAAGCATGCTACATGGAAAGATGTGTTTTATTATAGCTAAAAATATGTTCTTAAAAGTTCACAAGCGTGTTATTATAATTCATCTGTGTTTTAAAAGTAGCTAGATCAAGTCTGAAGTACACGCTTCAGGTTTCAAATCAACTCTAGTCACATTTAAAAAAATGGGAAAAAAAGGCATTTCCTGTAATCATTCTGTGTTTTATGTCAGACTCGGAAGGTTGTCTCTTTAAAATCAGTTCAATGATTTTTTTTTTTTTAGAGAATCCACTAATGTGTACCCACTTGGGAAATGTGCACTTTGATGTAATTACTGATTAATCTTGAAATTAGTTCAGATTATTACATCCCCGGCGGATGCAGATAAACCTGTGCCTGAGTATCCTTAAAATAGCCCTCTTACAGCCTCTCTCACTCAGACTGGCAGCATCGCGGCAGGTAAAGGGTTTGGCACAATTCTTTCGTTTGCAATTTCCTGACACACGATTTCTGTGAAAATTGAATCCTATTAAATACTCAGAGGTTTGTATCATCAAATAAAATATGCAGACTTTAGGATAAATGAGGGCTTATAATAATATAATATAATTATAATAATCCCTCTCCTATGCTACAGTCAGGGTAGTTTTAGCAAAAATGACTAAAAGTTATTTCTAAATAACCTAAAAAAAAACTACAATAGCTTTTAATTGGTTATGAAACTAGTTTGAATTTAATAACAATATCACTGTATGACCTACATAACAAAACGAGACGAACAGCAAAATTAGCTATTTCTTTGAATTTCTAACATTTATTCTTAATGACTTAATGAGGGTTGCAACATCAGATGAAACAGCACTGAGGTTTGCTGAGTTTGAGTTGCTTCTGTTTTCTCCCGGTGAAGTCATCTCCTTGCAGTGGGGGAGAACTTGAAGTGGAGAGTACATTCAACCTAACGTTAGGTGAAACACTGCCACGTTTGTCTGCAGGGGACTGCCAAAATGTACACAGAATGAAAAGTTCCATATGGCTGCTTTAAGTAAAATTTTGAATGCATAACTTTTACTTGTAATGGAGTATTTATACATTGTGGCATTGCTACTTTTACATAAGTAAAAAGTCTGAGTACTGAGCCACCACTGCTCAGTTCTCCGGAAAAGAGCACAGAGAGTGCTTCTATCCATAATGCCAGTAAAACAGTCTAAAGGTGTTTATTTTTTCATTTTCATCTTCAAAGGTGTTACAGGATGTCATCACCAAATTAAATAAATCATAACATCTCAGGATTTATTCATACAGGTTCTGTCGGTGGTGTTAATGGAGGAGATGGAGAGTCTATCTGAGGCGGAACGGGCCTGTGAATGGCCGCCGAGCTGGTGCATGCACCGCACGTTGAGCCTGCCAGGGAAAATAAAGTTCACTAGATCACAGTTCACTCTGGCCCTGTATGTAATCAGTCAGTGGTGGGGCCTGTCTGTCAGCCTCCTGACAGCTGCCTGTGCCGTTAAATGTGCAGAGATCAGTGGTCGTCAGAGCCCTTCGTGTGACAGCCTCTAAACGAGGACTTTAAATTAGTTCCATGGGTGGTGGAGCATTTCGCTTGAGGTAGGCTCTCTCTCTCTTTACACACACACACACACACCACAAACCTCCATTTCCATCACCACCTCCCGTTCCTCTGCTCTGACTGTCGCTGCCAACCAGACTCTGTGATTACATATCATTAATGGCTCTCTTCACCTGATATTCCAGCCTGCCTGTCACACTGCTTCTCCCGTCCCACTGTGGACACTAGACGCTTGGTTCGCAGGAGATCCACCACTGTGTTCAATATCAGAAAGACAACAGAATTTTATCATGCAACCGAATGATTTGGTATGAGGGATCAACCCAACCTCACCACTGTTCTCGCATTAATCTCTCAATGACATCCACTATAAATTACATTTACCGATTAATTTACAACAGAAAATATAAGCAGACCCCATTACTGTAATACTTCCTTTCTAGTCTTGGGCAAATCCGATGGCTATCTGACATTCAAACCACTTCCATAGGCCATTTGATTCTGACTTATTACTGCAATAAAGAAAAACTGGTCCAGCGATTTCTATACATGCAATCAAATACAATGCACAAAGAGCTGTTGTAGCACTTAACTGATCTTTGATCACTTCAACCACTGACTGCTCTATGTGAGTCTGAAAACTTTTGTTATGCCTACTGTTCATAAATAAGATTTAGAAGCTAATAAAGAATAATTTACGTTTCTGTAATGGATATTTGTTGCTGTAACTAAAGTGCTAAAGTGCACAAAACAAAAATGAATCAGATTTGTGATCTGGCCAACAGAGATGCATTTATGTGACCAAGTGTAACTTAAAGTCTTAAATGTCACCTGGGTTTACAGAGCTAATAATGTTCTGTTGATATAAATGGGGTGGACAAAATAATAGCAACACCTGACAGTACGATGCAATATGATTCAACAGCGCTACAAACTGCAGCCTGCAAAATGATCATACGGGTGAATCAATGACATATCTGACAAGTTGTAAAATGCAACTACAGCATTATTAAACTTTTTTATGGTTATATTAAGGCAGGTAAAACACTGGGTTAAGGTTGCAGAGAGATTGTGGTCTTGCTAAATAATGGAAGTAGTAAAATACATTCAAAATGCACTCCCATCCAACACAGAACAACAGAAATGATGTTGCCTAAAATATGAAGATATTATGGTAGAGCTATATAAACAGAATTTCTGAAAGACAGAGTTGTTACGTCTTTTTACAAGAGAAACTATCAAATAACCAGGAAGTATGTTGGTACTGGAATATTGACACTGTTACCGTCTTTTTTGCCCGAGGCATACCCAAGTGCGTTTAAATTCTCAAATTAATTTAAATTAAATCAATTAAACCAACACATGGAAGCCTGTCAGCTGAAATGAGCTATATTTGACCTTTTGTCCCTTTATGTAGCTGAAACCTCTCACCTGCTGCTCAGGTAGAACAGCAGGTATCCAGTGATTTAAAGGACCGTGCTGCAGCTGACTGACACTCTGCACCTTCAGCGGAAACAGCACAGACGGGCTGTTGAGATGATCTGTTTTCTTCTATTTTTACACTGATAAAAATACTGCAAGACATAAATTCTAAGTAATAAAAATAAACGACAGTTTGTTGATTTTATGACATATAACCATAAATTGATTTTGACAACTGGAGGCCTTTATGACTCCTTTTTCCTCACCAGCCCTTTTGACCTTTTTTACTTATTTTGCTTATTTGTATTTTGTATTACTTATAACTCATAATAATCCTATCATTGTTAAAGCTTAAATAAAACTGGACTTTATTTTGAAAATTCTAACCAAAGTTTCTTTGTGGCTCATCTCTCAACTTGTCATCATTTAACGAGCCTCCTTAAGATAAGAAGACTTCACCTTCCTGAGACATTCGTATATAATTTAACCTGAAATTTTATAATAATGAAGGAAATTGGTAAGAATAAAAATATAATGCATCAATTTTACATTTGACATTTTGAACAGGTTTAGTTTGGTTGCCTGAAGCTTTGTGTTTGTGCTCGGAGATTAGGTTAAATGGTTCTGAGTGTTTTGGGCACACTGTGGTTTATAATTAGACCTCCAGACTGTCAGAGTGGACCTCCTCCAGTGATGGTCTGATAAAGGGCCTCTTGGAGTACCTCCACTTTCCTACCACTTATTGCACAAAGATAATCCATCGCTATCCAGCTGTCAGTACATAACTGACTATACAGGCCTGAAGTGGCACAGCGGTAATTTAATCAGGGTTCCTAATAAGGGTAACCGTGGCCTTGCATTTAGATTTTAGACACCCCATTCGAAACTGAGGTCAGAGGTTGCAGAACAGCCGTCACTCAGCGTTATTTATCCACACTGGGTGGGGCTATCAGTTATAACATCTAGGAGTCTTTTCAATACCACTGTAAAATTTGTATGATAGATATTACTATTACTGACTATAGCCAGCACTCCGCTAACTTAGCTTAGCAAAGAAATAGGCTGGCTCATAACTCTGCCGTAAAACAATTCTTTTTTTTTTTATAATTTGTTTTTTCTTTTTGCATACATACATACATACAGCTTGAACAAACAAGACATATGATGTTTACAATAGTGAGCTAAACATCATGCAGGAAGTTAGTGGAATCAACTTCACTCAATGTTTTTTTCCATCAACTTCATGTAAATATATACGTTTAATTAATTTCAAGGTAATTTTAATTTCTAGTTTTTATTTTCCAACCACTTCAGAACTGTGTTGTGGGCTCTCAGCTGTACATCCACTCAACTCATTAAATTGATTTTCTAAAGAAACATAATTAGCATATAAGGAGAATTCCCAGCATGCATTTTTTTAAAGAGTGAGAACTCTTCAGAGGTTTTCATAGTTTAAGAACGCATTTGTGATGTAAACTTGCAGTGTGTCTTTCATTCATGTCAAATAAAGTCATTGTTGTTACTTCTCATAGTAATGAAAACATAATGAACCATGATGGAGGCTAATAGAGTTCAGTCCCCAACCCCTCCAACACTTACAATTTAACAAGGTCACTGGGAGCAGCCTCACATGTCGTCTTTGCACTTACTGTGCCCCAAAGCGGCTCCGACAAGAGGAGCAACAGTTGGAGGCTCATTTCAAACAAAGGATCTCTCCAGACAGAGAAAAATATAAATGGAAAGCACATCTGTCTGTAACATTTGCCAACATGACTAAACGGTTCTCGATTCGACTTAATATCTTAAGTTTATAGAAATTGTTTTCTCTTATTCAGTTGGTCTTAGCTCTGTTGGTTTTTCATTTTTAAAAGTCATGAGACGATTTTAAACTAAATATTTAACCCAAGTTCAGACGTCTCAAATTTCTAACACAGCAGGGGAACTTGTGTTTTTAAGCTGAACCATTTTAAAATGATTTACAGACAGTGTACAGACAGTTAGCAGATGAAGCCTTTCTCTATATCTAACAGGCAGATATGAGAGCAGTATCCATCTTGCCATCCAGCTCCCAGCAAAAAATAGCAAATGGGCTCATTTCCCAAAAATGTCAAACTATTTCTTTAACCTTTAATATCCCATATCCACAAACTGATATTAGCACGAGTTTCAGGTAATGTTCACCTTTTAAATGTAAACTGCCCTAAAGCATATTTTTTTCTTTCATATTTTAAAGCTTTTCTATCTGATGCCTTTTGGGACTAACATTTGATTTGTTCCCTCTGTTTTGCCCCTCTGTTTTGTCACTTGCTGTGTGGTTGTTTGACTTTGAATGTTTCCTGTTTCAGGTCTCCATTATTTTCCCTTTTAACAACAAATGGGACGAAGAAATACAGAAACACATCACTTTCTCCTCTGTTCCCTTCATTTAAAAACAGAATTCACTTGTGACAGAAGGGAGGATGAGAGCCTCAAAGAGCATCTTTTTCTGTGACAAACCAGCAAGGCAATCCAAAGAATGGATGCCTCCTTCGCCATTAATCCTGTGCACATTTCTTTAAAATCTAACCCCAAGTGGTCTCCATAATCTAGGATTACATCGGGTAGAAAAGGAAAAAGAGGCAATCAATCTTCTTTAAAGGTTTTAATCCTTTATGAAATAGACTGGATTATTTCCTTGGGTTAGGCTTTATGACCGGGATTTAATTCCCCTGGAGCTTCAGTGCCAGCTCTATGCATTTCACTCTCTCCCCCAGCGCCCCGGCTCACTCTCCGCCAGGGGATCCTTGATTTATAGATATCATTTGACCTGTTAAGGCAACAGTCTGCCAAAAGTCCAAGATTAAGTGCCAATGTCTGGGCTGACAGGGGTTCCTGCTGCTAATTTTACATGATCTATGGGGCTAATACCTGTTCTCCATCAACTCCTTTGCGTTCTGTAGGGGGTCAGTGAGAAACTGCCTATACTTCAAACCATCGAGCAATTATTAGAGCCAGTTTTGGCACTCAGCTCGAAAAAAAACCTAGAAAAGAGAATTTTAGTCGATGTTACAGATGCCCTCCAAGAATGACTTTGCAGGGGAATATAACAGGTGTACCTCCCCCACAGTTTCAAAGTGTCTCCTATCTGCAGATTCTTCAAACTGTCTCCACGCATTTCTGTGGACCGCTGCGGTCTATCTATGTACATGGTGTCACTGAAATAAAAAGGAGTGAGCGAGAATAGGTGAGACAGAGAGATAACTGTGTCCCATTTTAAGGGCCGCCTCCTTCCAGATCCGCATTAAGACAGAATGTGCTTTAATGAGCCAACAGGGTTGTCCCATTTCAAATGTGGGTGCAACCAAACTCGGCGGACACAGCCAGTGAAGCATTTGAGACCAAAATGACCAAAATACACTCGTCACTTGTTTAATGGTGATTTCAGACTGTCCTTGTCAACTGAGGACATAACACGAAATGGACCAATTAATCAGTTATCTTCACTGGATTTGTTATTAGTTTGTATTGCACACTGTTGAAGTCACTTACATATGTTAGAAGAGAGAAATTAAAGCTAATAGTTGAATATATTTACAATATTTATCCCATCTTGTGCTGTAAACTGTGGTAATTCCACTATCAATATTAGCCACTTGCAGGTTGATGTGAAAATTGATGAAAATGAAAATTGATTCGATGATTTATCAGTGATTATTAAAAAAAAAAATCACCACTTCAGTTTTGCTCTCTGCAAACGTATGGGCAGTGATAGTTTGATGATCATCTGAATGCATAGTGAAATTTTAGTGTTTACAAAAAATGTATCTACTTCATTTTTGAGGGTGTTTTTATTCAACCGTGACAGCAAGCGACCAACATGCACTAATTGTGTCGGTGGAGTCTGAGCTGTGTTTGTGTGGCAGCTCGCACCTTCACTGGTCCCAGAGCAAGCCACAAACTCCAGTTTCCCCTGTTATTTTACACCAGTTTCTCTCTCTCACATGAATAAAGTTGAGTCACACAGCCTTGGGATAAGTGTGAATTTTTATCCCAAGTTGAAACCTTTTGTAGTTGCGTCTTTGCCACAATTTTCCCATCCTGTGCAAATGTGTAGCAATTTAGATCCACTCATGTCTTTGTGTTGACTTTACATGCCTCCCCCCCACCAACCCGTAAAATGTTTGTATTCAGTTTGAATACACCTAAAGTCCTCCAGACAACATCTCCGTAGGTCACACCCTTTGAAGGAGACAATCCCTAAATTGTGTGAAAATGAGAGAAGACTACAGAGACAAGTGAAGAGAAACAGGACGTGATTGACAGATCATCTTTAGGCACAAAACATGATTGAGATGCAAAGAGTGTCCATGACTGGTGTCGTCTCTTCACCAAACTCGTATATTATTCTCTGCTGTCCCAGCAGACTTATGATAACTTTAAAAGCAAAACTGCAAAAAAATCTCCATGCTCTAGATGACTTTTCACTGTTTTCTCATGAATGAAGAAGCTACAACCTGAACAAAACAGTTTATGTTAAAGCAAAACAAGTGGACGCTGTAGTTATGTTGAGAGCAAAGGAGGACGTCAGGGGATGTCATCACATGGCAACAAACCTCATGTTAGGAGGAGGTCGGGGTAGTTTAATGGGTCAACAAAACATGAGACTTTTCCCATGTGTATTTTGGTAAGCATGACAGCGACTCAACGAAAAGGTCACTTTCACCCAGACCATGATGTTTCTCTAAACCTAACCAAAATGTAACCATAGTTTTTGTTAAAATGCTTTGTATGTTGTCATACAGGTGACAATATACACAGTTGGCTGACTTAAGCACTTCTATAAACGCTTACATAATTATGTATTGAGAGAAAGTGGAAGCTTTTATTGTGAAGTTTGTACTATTATTGAGTAAAGGTATCGTCACATTACAAAAATTTGTTTTGTTTTACAAGTTTTAGAAGACAAATGAGAACATCCTGCCGATAGGAGCCATTAAATCAGAAAACATTTCCATGTGTTGCGATTTAGAGCATGGACCAACAGCATATTTTGTTGTTTAATTTGGAGGACTTGTTGGAAGAATTACATGGTACAACACAACTGCAGCTCTATCAATGTGACTGAGAACCTTGTCGATAAAATAACTTTTAAAACTATACTTACATCTGTGTTAATAGTGTCTTAAATTAAATTGCTGGCCCTCACTGCAGACTGTAGTTATCACAGTGTACGTGCACAAATGCACACAATAGGAAAGGACGAGAGTCAAGCGCAGAAGAAGAATAGCTGGTGCAACGAGAGCCGACGCGTACATTTTAAACGCCTTGTCGAGATAAAATTCAGAGGTTGAGAAGAAACAGAAACACTTTAAGAGATGAGAGGATTTTCTCTCTTCTAAGACTTCTAAGGCATATTAGTGTACACAGTGAGGTGATTAGCATTCCCACTCATTATACATGTGTGTTGGGATCATTTCAGACCTCTGCATTAAACAGTGCCCTGCCATGCTGCAGTGTTGTAAAGCGATATAAAAATGCGTTGGTCAAATCATAAAAACCAAACAAACATGTAATTGTTCTCTTTTGTCTAACCTCCAGAGATATCCCTCATACGTACATCTCAAACTCAGCTGTGATAATCACCAAACAAATTGCCCAGGTTAAACATCAAAGGGGAACTTCGCTGAACCATTTGCATAATAGTTTTACTTGATAACAACTTCCTCTGTTGCTGTGGGCTGCCACATAACCTTTCTGAAACGTGTGGGCAGACTGGTGGAAACAAACGCGATCAAATATGCTATCTTTATCTCCGCTCAGCTTTCAGCTCAGTTAAAATATATTTCCATGTCTTCAGGGTGTATCATCCTCTTTTTCGTGACATTTGACCTTATAACCCTGCTGGAAGCAAACTTAGCTTGCGTTTTCCCACACGATGAAAAAAAGAAGAAAATGTGTGTGTCCGCTTCGTGCTGCTATGACTCCTTTCATGGTGGAGGAATTTATCGTTCAACTAATTAACTGACACAAGCTTTAACATCCATTTGAGTCGACGCTTATTTCATCGCCGCCTCAGGATTACAGCAGTATATAGGCAAATTAATTTCAGGAATTTCAGGATTCTTCTTGTAAAAGTAATCTGTCAATATGTATGTAGGGGCAATCATGATTAATTCAAACTGTCACAAAATGCTTCTGCTTCTGAAAAATGAGATAAAAGGAACCCCAACACATTTCAGTGTGTTTTACAGAACTTCACAAGACACAAACAGAGATATAAGAGGAGAGATTTTCGACATTATTTTTTCTTTCGACATCCCGTGACAATAGCACCTTAGAAAAACACTGAAGCTTAATGTTAATGACTTGCTGTAAATCCATTAAAATCTCTTCATAACAACTGGGCTCTCTTTTATGAAAATCCGGTAGGCCTATCTCTAAAGAGCATATTGGAGAAAAGCTGTCACACAGTGGGACCACAGGGAGCGGCTGCGAAGTGTTTAAGTAGCTCCGTATTATGCTGCCGTATCCAATTTATAAAGATTTCTATAGAACAGCAGATCCATCTCTGCCACAACAATTCCCTTCAGTCCTCACAGAAATACACATATACTTTTCTTTTCGCCAACACAAAACACACACACACAAAGATCTTCAGACGCAGTGTCAGATTTGCTGTATGAGGTCAAAATGACTTTCAGCTTTAATTTGAGGGTGTTTACATCAGCATTGATTTGTAGCCCTTTTTATAATATAAAAAAATAACCTTAAGATTGGCTGTTTTCTGAGCCGCTGTGTTTCATGTCACATCTAACTTTATGTACAAAGGTGCTTAGCGATACTGTAGTTTTATAGAGTTGATGCTATATATGACATTTATATTTGAGGGCGTGAGGAGGATATAAGCTCAAAGTACATCAAAGATACAGTGAAAATGTTTTTAAAAGAAAGTGTTTAATGAAGTTTAATGAGTGTTTAGTGTTTAAATCCACTGGTAAGCTGGTTATGAACGAAGACGAAGAAAAACTCCTCTCCAGGCATCAAGAGAAGACTACACCAGTATAACCAGAGGCCCAGACACAAAGCTCCAGGTGAACTTCAACAGAATAGAAATGCAAGGTTGCAAACAAATAAAAAAGTTGTTTTGAGAAAGAAACTTTCAGAGTTTTGGAACAAGCCGTTTTGAGGGGATATGACAAAGCTCAACTTGTCCCAAATTGTCAACAAAGATGAAGGACTGGAGAAAAAAAACAATAGCGTGTGTTTAGAGGCTAGGTTATCAATCAAACTTATTGGCTGTGGTGTTTTGACTCGGCCAGTGGAACCGATTCACTTGTGAACATTGATCATTGATCACAGCAGTAACAGAATGAATACGGACACATACTGGAATCAAATCTCACTGGACGCACCATCTTGTAAAAGGACAATGATCCTGAATATGCAGCCAATGCAAAGTCAAACTAGCAGAAGAAAAGTTTTTTTTCTTGTTATTGCCAAACAGGAATGTCCTTGACTGCCAGTCACCAGACCTCAACACACTTAAACATAAGTTGCACTTGTCAAAGTCAGTTTTTTTAAATAAATACATATGTAATAGTTAATGTCTTTTAAAGGGTTAGAAGAAATGACCCATTTGGAGACACCCCAGAGGACGCAATGGGAAATTGTGATGGACATTTGTCAGTATTTTCTGACATTAGACACAAAATATCAGCAGATTACGATAGTGAGAGACAATGGTTGTACACATTTGTAAGTTAAGGTTTTTGGTTTTGGTTCTCCACTGAACAGGATCAAATACAGGTTTGCTGTAATTCCCATTTTTCTGACGGCCTTTTTCAGTGTTAACATCCTGTAGCTTTAAAACCTCGTTGCTATGCAGCTGACCAGAGAAACGCTGTTCAAAGCAATCACAAGTAATTGGCATAACAATTAAGTTGATTTATTGACTGACATGTTTAGTAATATTTGTTGCATGAGTTATTACGCAGAGAAATTGCACAAAAATAATTGTAAAAGCTACAAATACAGCAGTATTTTACAGACTTTCATTCACAGCCTAATGGTCTGCAGTGTTAACAGAGTGAATGTTAGTCTATATATATAAAGAGAAGGTGTGAGAGAAGATGAAGAACCTAGCTAGCCTGCGCTTGGACCCAGTATCTCTGCAATGGAGACAGATTTCCACACCAAATCCAGATTGAGCCTCACTGGCAGGGGATCCCTTTGATATGAGAACAGGGCTAATCCCTCTAGTTCTGGCTGCTGCCATGTCTTCATCCTCCCAACTAGGTGCCCTTTCATTAACCTTTGACTCGCACTGGCACTGTGTTTGAAGAGGCTGGTATTAAACTGGCTTATCCTAGATTGCTGTTGCTGCAACAGTGAGGAGACTCGCTCCGTTTCTCACAGGTCTTTCAAGGTGCTGAATAGTACAACAGTAACATTATGTAAGCCTCACCTACCAGCTGGCCCAGGCCGCACTGCACTGCCCCCCCGTGGCAGGGCAACAAACTGTTCGACTCAAATAACGTGCCCATGTATGAAAAACTCAGAAATGTACAATTCTCCAGACTCTGGCTTCAGTCCTGATGTGATGCTCTGTCTTGGTTAACCATGAACAAAATGATGACACTTAGTATCACAAACTTAAACAGATAAACTTAAACAGTTTTTTACACTCCCCCTCTCACAGTTTGGAAATAGTTTTAGAGTGACATTATCCTCACAACATGGGCCATGTCAGTCATTTCCATTGCTCAAGAGCTTCAACAGGCCATTATGTCACTGTTTTCAATAATGACATTGGAATTGCACCTTAAAAAGGTCATAAAGAGATATAAAAACATCTATTTGAGAGTACAAAATAACTGAAATGCATTTGACAAGAAACAAAACAATGAAATACAAAAAATTCAACTCTATAAGAATTACATGGTGGTACCTTGTGGACCCTAATATTTGTGAATCTCTTGAGTCTGCGTCCTTTCCAAATCAAAGTAGTGTCACTTCAATACTAGGTGTAGATTTTCCCTTAACAGCAGCAAAGTACGATCCAAACACAATCCACGCAAATACATCAACTTCAATGACAACAACTTAACGTGCGCTCCTACACACTGATGAGGTAACAACACATCAGTTCGATACAGAGGTGATCAGTGTGTTAATAATGATGCTCTTGACATTTTCTAAATCTGTGGTTAGAACAGCTGTAAATTAGTACAAAGCGGTTTCAATTGCATTCCTGTCTG
Organism: Scortum barcoo; assembly: GCA_023238725.1. NCBI lineage: Eukaryota > Metazoa > Chordata > Actinopteri > Centrarchiformes > Terapontidae > Scortum > Scortum barcoo. The sequence goes on from CM041537.1 coordinate 9,195,477, forward strand.
AATTAGACTCATCAAACTGGTAAACCAATCTTTAAAAACAACCAGAAGACATGCAAGAAGACGACCTCCCAGTGAAACCTCAGTCTTACCAACTCTGGCTTTAATATCATGATCTCGATATATCTATAGTGAGACTAAACGAAAACATCTGAGGCATCTATCCCTTTAATATCTCTGGATGTATTTGACCACCCTTTAAAAAAATAATGCATTATATATTGTATTACATTACAAATGCTGGATTAACTACAAATAGAAATGACTGTCTAGATATTTTATCCATGAACAGTTACTTGATTGATTTTCGAAATTTGATATTGCTAAATAAACTTGACACATATTGATATCATAATATAAAATTACATACAGCTTAGAGTGAAAGGATTTTATCTTTATCCATATTGCCCACAACTACACTGAACGAATGAACGAGATGAGTAACTGTGGACACAATCCAGATCAGTAAAGTTTAGATTGAAATGTTTCTGGTGAGATGTTTCTTGGGAGTTTACAGCAGCTTTACCCTCAGTATAACCCCACAGAAAAAAAAATCTTAGGTCAGTGTTGCCTGATGGAATATTTTGTTATTACAGCCTGCAGATTAATGCATGTACTGAATGTATTAAATCCCATAGTCCATATTTTCTGTATGATATGAGCACAATGTCCATCTCGTGGAATCTATGGAGACTTTCATTCCAGCGGACATGAATAGATCTAATTTTGTACAATCATCTTGACAGTAGTTGTATGGGCTTTTAATATGACAGCAAAAACTTATTTAAATAATTTATGCCTGAACAAAATGTCTCATTTATGCTTTTAGAACCTAAATGTTTGGAAATAACTATTGTACATAATATTTTTGGGGCATTATTTGACATGGTTTCACGATTTCCCATTTCCCATTTCATTTCAAAAAGACTATAATTCATCTAGAAAGTTGTTGTTGTGGCGGGATATGATGGCAGGATAAACCATTTGCACTATGTTATCTCATTTGACATGCTTGTTTTGTTTTTATTCGTGATTTTAGTCCAACACTAAGAGGATCCAAGAGATTTGCACTTTAAATCTGTTGTGAAAATTGAGTCAGAGCGATGACAAAAAGATAAAGTTGCAGCGAGGATGTTCATCACTCTCTCTTCTTCAATTTAATTATTTTAGAGTGTTTATTCAGTTGTTTTGAGGCAAAGCTGCAGTGGGTCTACCTGCAACAGAAGCCACGCAGTGCAGGAACATCATTAACCTTCAGTGTTTCTAATTTTTGTCCAATGATCCATTTTCATTTTCTGCAGTCCTTTGAGAATACGTTTAACTCAACAATGAGTCAGACAGTAATCTGAATGCACAGCAGATGTGTATAATCAGCTGCTTGCTTTGAAAGGGGAAGAGAGTGGACATTGAGCACTGGTCCCTGAAATTACAATTTTGTTGTTCAATTATCCATGATGCCACAGAATGATACATCTTGGCCAGAGGCCCATGTGGTCAGTGGCCTCCTGTGAGAGCCTCCCCTTCGCTTCTTTGCTGCTGGGAATCATACAGTATAATTGAGTGTAAGTGCTCGGTGAATGACAGACATCTGAGTAAATTTGCAATGATACATGTGCGACGATTGGATGGACTTCCTGCACGGTCAGGTGATTTAGAGGGAATCATCACTTCAACAATGCAGCAAACAACACCATTAGTAACCAGCTGTGCATGAACTTATGGCCATTAAAATAATGAGATCATTAATATTGTTGCACTGCAGCCATGTACATGAAAAAAGGGCAGGACCTGATTGTTTTGGTGGCATTTCTGAAACCAGCTTGTGAACTTCAAGGTCAGGTCTGTTTTTAATAGAGGTGGACAGCACTTTGATACAAAAGGAGAATAGAAATTCATTCGGATGTCCTCTGATCTACACAAGAGACTGAACTGCCATTATGTCTCCAGCTTTGAACCACTGTGGATGCAGGCCAGTCTGTGATTTTCTCAGATAACACTTTTGTCCAAGACGCCGTGTGCAAGCACCATTTGGCTGCCACCACATCTTTAAAGTGTTGTGTCTTACACCGTTTCCTAATCTATTTGTGACCCTTACCTCAGCCTGACCCCCCACCTTACCTCAACTCACCAGTTATCTCTTTGACACCCAAACATAACCTAACCTCAGCCCTGACACCTAATTATGAAGTAGAAACAAACTTCCACTCAGCATTGTTAGTTCACCCGTTTGTATGTGGTCAGTTTGGTCATTATGAAGAGAAAATGGCAGCCTGTAAAAAACAGTAGTATAATGATTTCTGTATCTCTGGAGGGACCTTTGTCAGGCCTGAGGATCAGGTTATCTAAGGTTAGGTTTGGGGACTATAAATTTATAAAACAAAACCTGATTCACAACCTTGTGGTGTGGAGTTTGAAAGATGTTAACATGTAATAGGCAAGGAGGGTCTAATGAAAACATTTATTTGACTACATATGGGAAATGCAAAATCCTGCGTTTTTAGACCTTGATCCATACTTGGCACTGCTACAGTCTGCCAGCTCTAATTTACACGTTGAGATCCAGTTGAAATTTAGTCAGAACTGAGATAATGAGGATGTTGTTGTGATAATCCAGATAACTTACCAGGTACAGATCACATGTCAATGTCAATGCTATCCATAAAAAATCCATCAAAGCTTTTGGAATTGCAATGTGAATCTTCTGGAGTAGCACATTTAGGTTCACAAAACTATCCTGAGAATTCACCAAATTCCTTATAAAAGACACATAAAGAACCAGCTCTTGGGTTGTAATGTGCTGTACTGAGGCGAATCAAGGCTGTTGTGTGCACTTACCTAATGTACATTGTAATGTGAGGGAATGAGAAAAGCACGCACATCACATTCTCATTTTCAAATGTACTAACTCTTTGCATTTTGTGACAAGCACACTTGTGTGTGTGTGTGCAGAAACACACCATGTCAGTAAAATTCGTGCTGAAAGAGCCGCAGCACTTGTAACACCATCACAATCAGTCTATCTACAAGTAATACCACTCCATCTTTCTCAGAGATGGATGATCTCGTCTTTTCACAGTAGAGTTCAATAAGGAAAGGCTGATCTACCCAGAGGCGAATCTGTACTCATCAACTCAACACAGTCTCTCCCTTTCCCTCTCTCTCGGTGGAAGCCATGATACATGATAAGTGCATTCAGTACCTCAAGTGTTTAAATGAGATCAGTGATTTATCATTTGCACATTATCACTTAGACTGTGTAAATTGGGCAATCATCAGAAAGCATTAAAAATTCTATTAAAAAATTATAACGAATAAATAAATAAATAAAACTTACCATGGTCCTTTTCGTAATTATATTTTAAAAGTGGAGCAATGATTTTCCAATAGAGCTCTCACCACTGTCAAAATGAAAAAACAGTCATTAAAAGCTAGATTAGATAAAAGTCAAACACTTCTAGAAAGAGCCATCTGTTCATTCAGTTCTATTGCATTATGTCTTTTTGTTACATTTTAAACCATCAACATGCCGGTATTTGTGCCATTAAGCTGAAAAATAATGCATCAGAACAGAGGAAAAGCAAACATAAAATATGTTTATCTCTTAGTAAAAACAGGTTGCATCTCTTCTCCCACACTATAGCATGTTTGGGAGAAGTGTAGTAAAACCTTCACTAGAAACTGAACTGATCAAGCCTCTGCAGGTCTACATAATGTATTCATGTGTCTCTGCTCTCTGAAGTGTAAAATCTAAAAGATCTCTTGGTAACAGAAACGTAAAGGAAATATTTTCCATTTTTAGTTGGAAGTGTGCACTTGCGAATAAAAAAAAACAGTGCATTTTGAAATATTTGTAGAGTTCTTCTGCATATTCAAATATATTTTTAATATCCCAATTATGTCATAAGCAGCAAAGCATTTGCAAGGAGCATGACGGGATTACAACCAGACTGGGACAGAGATGCAGCTCAAAGGCAAAGTTCATTCAGATGAACTGTTGCAGCTGGAAAGGGGTGGAAACTAGCACTTTGGTAACCTATCCTAATTGAAATTGATCATAGCTTTAAAGTAAGTACATTTAAATGTTGCCACATTCAGTCCAGGTGCACTCTGGGGGATGCAAGTAAGAGAGAGGAAGACTCATGAATCTGAAACTGAAGAAGCCGCCTGTCTCTCCCTTTCTAAAGCTCTTTTCTCTCCGTCTGTCTCCTCCTCTCGCCTCTCCTGTGGCATCAGTGGCCACAGCAGTGCAGGCAGCTTGTAAGTAACACCTGCACCTGTCCATCAACTGCTCTGCTTCTGGAAGTCTGCGTCAAGCTGCCGCCCAAAGGCCATGTCTACCCATGGCTGGTTTTCACTTTAACAATGAGAAAATTAGGATTTTTTTTTTTTCATTTATTCTAACCAGAAAAAAAAATCTTATTTTCACGGGATTTGTAGGATACCTATTTAACATCTGGCAGCTGCATTGAAAACTGCCTTCTTGCATGCATACAATTTTTAACTTACAATAATGTTAATTAATGTGCTTTGTCCATGTTAGATGAAACAGTATGAATAGTAAATAAATGAATTATTAGACAGACCAATGCAAAATGCAGAACTGAAAAGATATCCACTATAATGTAAATATAAAAAAACCCTCCAATAACAAGCTATGAGTCTGTGCCTGTGCTCACTCTCAGTTGTTTAACTGAAGTTTAAGGTCCAGTCAGCAGTTTGTGGAACCATATTTGTGTCTGAACGCACAATGGGACATTTTGAGCACATAAAAACATATCTTGCACATAATTTATATTTTGTAGAGACATTTGTGTAGGCAAACTTTAAAGTGCACAACAGAGCCGGGCTTTTGAGAGAGTAAGAGAGACTGTTAGGGCCTGAGAGTGCACAAAAACTGAGTGAGAGATCATTAATGCATCTATAAAAAGGGAGAAACTAAAGAGAAAAGACAGTGGAAGCAACATCACTGTCTAACAAGCAGAAAAACAAAAATGCAACTTTGTCTCGAGATCATAAAACTTTACCAAGATGGGGTTGATTTATTATTCTTGATAATACTGTACATCAGTGAATGATATGATAGTCTTAAGTATTTCAGGAATGCAATAACTTAAACACAGCAGCAGTTAACGCCGTGCACCTATCTTTGCACCACAGGACTGAAAAGCATCTGCACTTACAGATCGGCTGTGCCTGCCATCTGCTCCTTCATCTCCTGTGATGAGTTTTTGTGGATGAGTTTTTGTGGATGCTCGGCCTCAGGCTAGATGTTGCTTTAATGCAGACTCCTCATCAATATGAGTCACAACGTTTGGGGCATAAACTTGTCGAAGTGAAGTGGATGACAGTGGGACTTGCAGTATGCGTTGCTGACTCAAGTAAAAAAAGAATGCATTATAGCTTCAGCTCATTGACTAATGCTGCAATAGAGTTGTTCTGTGGGTTTACATTATAAAGTGCGACTGTGTGTTTTCAATACAATTTATTTTTGCTTTGTGTCATTTGTTTTGTTTTTTCTCAACTCCATTTTCAGTTATGGCACCTTTAAGTTTCTTGGAGAATAATTTGTTTTTCCTTTGAGTGTGTAACCCTACGTGTGTGTGTGTGTGTGTGTGTGTGTAGGTGTGTGTGTGTGTGTGTGTGTGAAAAGTGCGGTAGAAAAGAAATCTCATAACGTCAAAACAGAATGCAGATATTATGATATAGCTACTTGACAGAAAATGTGTTGCAGCTGTTTGTTCAAGATAAAATATTTTCCACCAATGAAATTTCCAAGTGAGAAAGCTAAAGCACATCTATCTGCAGTAAATACACACAAACTGCACATTTAACCTAAAACACTCACTACATAAATAATTTTTGATCTGGAAAGGTAAATATATAATTAAAATAAATAACACATCAATTATAACAGTATAGTACATAATCACTGAACACAGCCAGAGGATTTCACCAGATGGACGGCCGAACTTCAATAATGTTTTTGTCCTTTGAAAGTGAACACTTCAAAAACTACTCATCTCCATGTGCTGCCAGTCTCGGGGGGGGTTTGAAGTTGCAACAAAAACACTGATAAGAGCAAAGGATTACGAGAAATAATGCAATAATACATTTGGATATATAGTATGAGCATGTGGTTTATGGCTCAATGCGACACACAATACACAGCCCAGCTCGTCCATGTGTCCTTAAAATTCATTTTATTGTTTTTTCAGAAAGCTTTCACTCAATTACATTTTCCTCTGATGGTGCACAGATTGACAGAGGTAATTTTACTCAATATTCATTAAAGAGTCACTAATATCAGAATCCACTTTGAGTTTGAACTTTCAATTCCATGTGCATTCACTTTATTACACAATGAAATGATCCTGGTCCAATAGTGCTCATTACAGCAAAAAAAGTTATTTCACTTTTTCCAGAGGAAATACAGTAATTTTGCACGCTAGACCTGCCAAAAACCTGTCACACTCCACTGCCTTTGCTGCATCTACTGAAGTCTCACAAAACTAAGATAGCCGTGCTTTGGATGACCCCCTTTACTGTGAGCGAATGTGGAGATTCAGGGCACTAAAGTCACTGCTTTCGATGAGTGGCCAATTGTGGAAATGAAACACAACTGATGGTTACGTCTGTTAAAACAATTTTTACATACTCAGCTATGATTCTATCGATTGTGGACCATCTGATGCAAATCTGGACATTAAAAAGGCTGAAAATAGCTGAAACCCATCAGTGCAGAAAGTCAGGGGGAGAAGATAGGAACAGTGGAGCAGCAATCTGACAGAAATAAATTTGTGAAGGAAGCCTGTTTAAACGACAACAGGGTCTTAAATTGCACTTTAAGCTTACTAAACCACTCTTTATATTAACCCGCACCAGCATCAGAGGAGGAAAACCACAGAATATAACAGAAGATCTGATTCTTCTCCCTTAAAGACCCAATGAGTTACACGGGGGAAGATGGATGTATTTTTTGATGAAGCTTGACCAGTTTCTTGACATTTGAGAGAAAAAAAATAATAAATAGTGCATACGCTCATTCCCAGGGGACCAATTTGAAAGAAGCAGAGGGTTGCAGTGTGGCACGCTGACATGCTTAATGTCTGTGAGAAGTGACAAACAATATTCACACAAATGCTCTAAGGGGGCGACAGTCTCTCTGCCTGACATTTATCCATTCCATCTAATTGATAAGCATTTCAGTGGGGCACACACCCCGATTCTGCTTCCACACGACGGCTGGCAAGTGTGTGAGTTGTGACCAAACGCGAAAAAACCCCTTAAACCTTTCAGCGAATGAGGCCAGGTGACGTGGATGATTTATCAGACTAATTCGGATGTGATGGTCACAGTAATAAACCATCAGGTAGCTTATGGAAGCGAAAGCACTGTCCTTTCTGGGGGAAAACAGCGATGGCCACAGCTGCATCCAGCGGGCTATACACTTGGAAGGAAGCCTTTAAAGAGTGAACTGTATTTTAATCTCTGTTGAAAATCTTTCCCCCTGGCAAAGAAATCCTCTCCATGCTCTTTCCCATCGTCTCTGCTTCACTGGGGCATATGATGGGAGAGGTTTCAGCAGTGTCCCAAGGTAGCCGATCTTTGAGAGATGACAGGCCACAAGTTCCATTTTTATTATGATTTATTCGAGCCAGCCAGTTTTCTGTAATGGAAATTCATTTGAATCAACGCCCCTTCGCAGAGCCAGTCGGGAACCACACCGGCCATCTGTGAGCCAGGAGTCATTGAGACCGGGCCCCATTTGGCAAAATGAAAGAAACCGCTCTTAATGCAAGCGCGCGCCAAGCAGATCTGAAAAACAGGTCTCAAGCTCCACGGCTTGTGGGCCATTTCCTTAATACCTTATGCCGTAGCGTGCGATTTTTCTTTTGGCTTTGACATGTTTCTGACCAGTTTGAATATTAATGGGGATCTCAGCGTAACTCATTTTTTTTCTAAACTGAATATTTCACAGTGCTTTTGTAGTTATTTCATGGTACAACAATGTCTGTTGATTTTCTTTTCTTCTCCCCCATGCACAGAGCGTATGTCAGGGCATTAGTGAGTTGACAGAATGACATATTAGCTACATCACCTCTGGGGAGGAAAAGCTATAGAGAGGGACTTGTACAGTCAAATCTTAGATCTCTTAGCTTTGTTTAAGATTAGCAAAGTGGGAGATAACCCTGTCAAACATGGAAAATATACTACTGGCACAACACTGTGTGACTAAAACAGTCCTCAAAGGGAATGCAGATCTTAGATACATACAGTTGAAATTTCGAAAGATAACCACCAGACTAATCCGTCAAAGTAAAAGACCCGTAAATGCTCCAGCACACAGAGCATTGACAGTGTGCTGAAAACACATTCAGTCTAATGTTTCATCACTCTCCGGTTGTATTTTTGACAAAAGCCGCTCAGACAGTGTTTGCTGTCCTCAAATGTGTTATTGGTCTTACAGGTCCCAAAAAGTGTGGCAAAATCCACTGGGACTGAAATCTTAAGGATTATAATTTTTAATCTGCAGTGGCTCAACATAAGATTAATCTTCATGTTATTGCAAGTTTGCTGAAGTTCTAATGAAATGATCACAATATTAGTTTGTGGATGAAACATTTTAGTAAGAATTTATTGTTTTTTTGTTTTTTTTTTCAGTCCTACCAAGCAGATTATTTGTGAGAAACTAAACTCGAGCTGATGATACCAAAGTCTAAAGATCTACAGGCTCTTTGCAGCTGTGCCCTGCAAAGGAACATGTGCAGTAAGTAAAATTTATCTGCAAGACAAACCCACACAGTGACTTATACTGAATCCTGGTCTGAGCTAAAAAGGATGGATGTTTGAAAATGTGATTACTTTAAATTTAACCGCTCCGTCATGGTGACAGCTGCTCCGTCCTCCTCTGCCTCCACTTCTCCTTCTCACCTACTGTTGTGTTTGTATCGGTATGTTTTACTCATCTTTTCCTGTCGGGCCCCATCATACCTCACCTCTCCACAAGTCCTCAGCTGATCATACCTAACTACCTGTCCCCAACTAGCCTACCTGGTACAGTTTATAAAAGCTTTGGTTCATTATTTTACATTGCCAGATTGAATACATTTACATGCACACAACATAAAAGGTTTAGGTGTGAAATCTGGGGAGGAATTAACTGCACTGCAATATCCTGTAATACGCATGTTTACATGCAGCAGACTGCTATATTTTATCATATTCTATCCCTAAATCAAACCACTGAACATTTGATTGATGCCATTTCTGATATTATTACTTTTTCCCACTTTTTCAGTGTTCTTATTATGTGTTTGTTTTATTGTTTTATTGTTGCACTCATGTAAAATACCCAGACACATTGCCAAGTTCAGTTTTCCAGTACTTTTGTTAACAGAAATTTCTGTAGTTCTCTTTCCTTATTTGCAGAAAATGGGTCCATGTTAATGTTGTTAACAACAAAAAAAACAAAAACAGAATTAGGTTTCTCTAAAAAGCAAACAGTAATCTGTTTAATTATGTGCATATTAATGAGCGTCTATGTTACCTTTCTGCAATGACATCTTGTTTTGTTTTTTATGGTAATTTGTCATTGCTGCTTTTACACTGTTTTTACTATATCTGTGTCAGCTTTCAGGTCCGGCTAGGGATTTGGGTGCAACCATTAAACAACACTTAAATCCCAACTTAATAAGTTTAAGCAAGAAGAAGTTCCATATTCTACTGCAGATCAGTTATGGGTTCGATTACTGGTGCTGTAATGTGCCACAAATCATTTGTTGTTTTAAAAAAGCTGAGTAGTGTCCCTTTCTTTAAAACCCCGGATTCCTCCTTTACTAAAGAACTGCTCAGTTGGACCTCAGAGATGAGTCCAAATATGGAATTTGTGTTCTGCACCATTGCAGGCCCTCAGGTGCTGTCTGTGTCGGTGTCCACGGAGTCTGGATTCAGTGTCAGCGGCAGTGAGACATCAGCGCTTCAGGCCGTCATAAGCCTCTCCGTAAATGTCAAGTGACAAAATGTGAACTCTAGGCGGCATAAAGAGGGACAACCCTTTAAAGAATGACTTTGTATGGATGTGACAAATGTATCATCACAGTGTCACAGGGTTCATCCATAATTCAGTGCTTGTTTGTGTGTGTTAAAAAAAAAAAAGGGAGAGAGTATGATGTGCCAAGGACAGGAGACATATGGAGGGAGACAAAGTGAGGCGGTGAGTAGAGTACAACCTGGACATGTTTCAACAGTTATGGAGGACATATTTTATACTTGGACTTTGAACACTTCACTCTGTGATGTTCTGTGTTGATGAACACTATTCCAGCCTGTGTGTGTGTGAGTGTGTGTGTGTGTGTGCGTGCATACAGTGGTTTATGTGTATGGCCAAAGAGAGACGAATATTAAAGATGATTTCTGTCGCTCACAAACTGATGTTTTCCTGAGCGAGAGAGGAGGCGTCATCTGCCAGCTTGGCTGAGCATACGCTGTCATGTTCTTGACTGGGATGTCAATCACACTCGGTGTATAAATTCACTGCGCTCGCTGACTTTCAGTGGAGCTCCGAGGAGATGTTCTTCGTTTTTGGGTTCAACCGCTGCCAAATGCAGTACAGTACAATAGACAGTGGCATTAGAATCTCACAGTGTGTGGAGTTGTTAATGAGAAGAATTTTAATTTATGATTCTTCTGAGCAAAGACAGAGAAGCAGCCTCCCTGGAAGAGCACTGAGGAAAGTAATTTTTCAATAACTTCTATTCAAAGAATATCAATTATGATTGCTCTATTTGATTGAGAGCCTGTGTATTCAGGCATATAAGCCTTCGCCCGCATAAGCTGCAAACTGAATTATATGTTCAATACACCAATAATACATATCACTCTTTTTGACAGTTTATGCGGTTTAAGTGGCAGAGGATATGAAAAGCAAATGATAGAGAAATGTATGAATAAAACATTGGCATTTGAGAAACATATAGATAGGGTGGATATGTCTTATGTAAATATGCAAAACAAATATCATTGCAGGGTATATACATAAATGGAATCTTCTCCAAGACTAGAGAGCGAGAGGATATGCTTTGAGAATGGAAATCTCATTAGTTTGATATCAAATAAAAGCAGTCATCTGGAGGGAATGGCACCGACACTGCAGTGAGGGAGCACAAGACACAGAGGGAGAGTGAAATTTGTCTTTGAAGTCAATGGTATTTACAGAGAAAATTTGGGGCTATTTCAAGCTGTTTTCGTCTTGAAAAGACAGCATGTGTATGCATTCTTGCAAAAGTTTGCCTCCGAGGTGGCAGAATAAAGTGTTTTTTTTCCCAGGTTGTACACTCCAGCCATCACATCTTTTCTTCTTTACCAAAATAAGATGCCATGACAGGAACAATGACGCACCACAACATGTTTCATTCATTTAACATGCATTTTCACATCAGGTGCTGCGTGAAAAATACTAATGGGGAGGTGATTTACAACCACAGCATCCCCCATAGAAATATAATTGTTAAAACATTATTCCAAATGAGTGTTTGACTAACGACGACTTGTGTGTCAGCCGTCAGATCTTTGTTTACCACCGCTGTATCGTTCGGCTCATCACCGTGGCGGGGTCCAGTCAGTGGGGGATATGATCAAATAACATGCAAATTTTTTTTTTTTGTGACATGCAATCATAATTACGAATTGCATTTGCATGATGTGGATTTATATTTAATTGTCTCGCAGCCTCATTCACAACATGTCCCGCTGATGATAAAGCCATCTGACAAATCGAGTGTAATGAGGTAAACCGTGGCAGTTAATCTGTACAAAAACATTTAGACAAGACGAGTTCATGCAGATGAGCTGATTAGAATCAATAATTATGTCAGATCAAACAAGTGATTATCAAAGAAATATCATTAGCTTTTTGGGTCATCTGTTTTGAATTCATTTCAGACTACTTAGGAGCAATGATGATGAAGACGAGGCTTCATTATTTGCATTCATTGGATTCAGACACATCCCTGCACTCCTGTATATAAATAACACTGGCAGCTAGACTCTTTAAAAGAATGAACAATCTGAAATGAATTTGAAAGCTTTAGATTCTGCTTTCTCCTTAAGTTTTTATTTGACGTGCTGCTGTAGTTTTATGTATAAATCCATTTTATGTCTGTAAAATGTAACATGAGCAATGGGTTTCCCAGCAGGACACAGGAAGGAGAATGAGATTTCCTATTCATTGGTCTCTCATAATGATTATTCCTACATAAAAAAGGTCTGGCTTACTGCTGTCATTGCTTCAGGACATTGCCTGGTCTTGTATAATACATTATTCACCCCACTACACCCCTGACAAGAATCTGAATGATGAGCGCATCTATTAATTTATTAATCAAAAACACTGTACACATCAAACTTCAATAAAAGGTTCTCTATCCATTTTTGAGACCACCACTACATCATAATCATTGTCATCACCACCAGCAGCAGCCACCAGCAGCGGCCACATCATCCACTATGATATAAAAAGCCCAAAATGGGGCGTGTTGTCACAGCCCATGATGGATTCAGGGGGCAACCCTGAATGTTGATCAAGGTGAGGCATGGAGGAGGCCCCGCTTGTCAGGGACCCGCCAGCATCCCCAGGCAATCTCTGCAGTCAGGAGATGGAAAGAGCACCGCTCTGAAATCCATCATGTGCCACCTACGAACTGAGCATTGATAGAGAGGAGCCGCTGTCCCCCAAATAACAACATGTGAATGATTTGGGATTTCAGAGCTTGGGGCCCAATTTCACAAGCAATAATGAATTAATGGCACATGTTTGCTGATGCTGAATAACTTAACCATGTTTTGCAACCCAGATAGAAAAAATGCAATGCACATTAATGTGCGCCTTTGTGTGGGGTTTTGCTTAGGGTTTGTTTTTTTATAGTAACATCCAGTGTACAGTAGACTTGATTCAGGTTTTGATAATTTAAGCAACCAGACTGACATTTTAAAAAAATACTTTACTTGAAAATATTCAAGGTTTATGAGGCTCCTACAAATTCTATTTGTATACAACTTATTTGCAACAGTAATCTGGTTTTGCAGGAAACATAATGCTGCCCATTTCAGTAACATAATGAGAAATGTCATTAATGCATGTGGCACATAATTGTCACAAAATAGTTGATACTGAACGTATCAGTAAAATTTTCACTGACAACATATTTCATGAGTTTCCCTTCCAGACATCCAATCTTGCAATTCACTATTTTCACAGTGACGGCTGTATTATTACTGCATGCTCCAAGTACTTGCAGCACTTGGTTAAGGTTAGGGAAAGATCATGGTCTGGTTTAACACAGAAAAAAATCACAACATTATTATTAACATTTATCCAAAACCACCAGCTTTCACGCCGTGCAGTTTATTAATGTTGTGCTTGTCAACAACGTTACTGGGAAAACTATTTAAAAAAAATAAGATGCAATTTCTTGAGGTAATCTAAGGTCAAACCACTGCGCCTCAATATTCACACCTTTATTTTCAACAGCAGGTTTTCTGCACCTGTTCTGCAAATTCTGGAGAAGGCAGATATCTGTAGAACAGTCAACAATCAATAACAACAAAACAACAACAAACTATGTTTCACCAGTATCAGGGAGCTTTGCTAGACCTCTCTCATGCACTTGTGCAGCACTGGATTAAGATTTACAGTAAACTTATGTACATGCTAAACTTGTGCTTATAATATGCTTGCTGTTTTACAAACTTTTCTAAACTAATTTCCAGTGCATACATTAGGATAGCAAACAAATTAACCTCAATTGAAACTGTGCCATGATAGATGACCATGCCTGACTGTCACGTTCTGTCAGTTCTTGCACAGTATTAAGAGTCCTCCTCATACAGAAACATTAAATAAACTGAAATTTCACAGACAAAACATCTTCATAATCTTTATGATAATTTCTCTCATTACCACTCAGTCTGATTTATTTGCTGTTTTTACTGATAACAAGACACCTGCTTATTAGTACTTAACAGAGACTATCCTATCAAAGCACGTTTGAATCACTGCACTCAATTAGTTTAGAAATGTTCTTTTAATAATAATAAGAATAATTTATTACAGAGCAAAATGCTTTAGGTGCTGCAGGCTAAAGATGTAAAAAATACATATATATACATCGGGGGAAAACAGAGAGATATTACTGTACTGTATGCTAAAAGCATTGGTATATGTATTGGAAATGTCATATTCCTCTCATGTGTCCAATAAATGCATGTGGTCTGAGTGTTGAGGGAGAAGTTTAAGGGATTGATTTTGCAATAGTGAATTTCATTTCATAGAAAAGATTCCCTCATCCAGCTATCTAACCATTGTTTAGTGACTGGGGCGCATTTCACGGCATTCAATATCTCGAGATGCAATTTAAAGTCAAAACACTTCCTCAACCTTAAACGCAGACAGCCTGCGCACGCAAAAAGAAGACACCCAGAGCAGGTCAGCAGTGCTCAGGCTCCGCAGCAGATGACAGGCCCTGTGAATATTCAACACAATTAGGCTACGTGAAATATCATGCAGATGGAACAAACCCAGATCAAAGCATGTAATTAACCATCAGAGGACAGTTTCCAGTGAGGGAGGTGAGCAAGAGATTAAGGGAGTTGGTGAGGATAGCATCGATCGCGGCTGCGTGAAAAGCACTCTGTACAACATGAGGTGTGTGTGTGTGTCTCTCTGTGTGTGTATTCATGTTTGAAACCTCTGTGCATACATTTTTCTGACGTACATACCTGGCTTGTTTTTAAGTAGCTATATGAACCTTTTTTTCCAATGCTCAACACACAATCAAGACATCTGAAGGGCTAAAATTGTTTTCATTTCAGTCAAATTATCGACTGCAACGCTGTTAAATTTCCCAGGTGAGCTGAGCAATGAGTGACTCATATGCTGGGTACAAATAAATAAATAAATAAATGAAAATAAATGCAAATTCAGCCTCTACACTCAGTTGGTCTGAAAGCATAAACCGAGGGGGAGGGGGTGAGGGGAGGGGGTAGTGGGGGAATGGAGAGGGGTGGAAACACGTCAGGCTTCGGAAATGGTGCTCAAGGTTGAGGTTGTCAATAGAGTCACAGCATTGTTAGGCAGAGGAGGCGGAGGAGCCAGCCAGAAATAGCATGGAGTCCAAACCATTGTCATGAAAGTCGTCTCCATTTCCCATGGGTTGCAGAGGGAGATAGAGATCTGAGAGGCAGCGCCTTGATAAAGATCACAGATTGACTGGGAAGCCTCCCCCAGGATTTAATTGAAGTCAAACCAAGTCACAATATCTTAGATCTAAAAGATGACCCAAGCAACGCTCAATTTTTCATTCTCTATTTTTATCAGCAGCACCCCCCATACTTTTATTTGTTTATTTACTGAAATACACAATGTCCATGGAATTAGTCTGAATGTCAACTAGGACTCCCCGTTGGCTGCAGCCCCTGATTGATCTGCCTCAGTGGTGATGACTGGAAATTCACACAGTTTAACTATAGATCCCCACAGGTATTGTACAGCAACTTGTTTTTTTTGTTGCTGTTGGTTATGCAGTATATGACTCTCAAAATGCACACTATGATTTGGTGCTGAACTTCCATAAAGTTTAGGACCCTGTGAGAAACAGATTTAAAAATAAATGGGCCAAATTGCTTCAAGAGAAGAGTCGAGCTTCCAAAATCTTGGATTCTACAATTCCAATATTTCAGTCCGATACTGTTTTTCCTTATGCTGTGATAACATGACATCAGAATTGTAATAATGTTCAGTTTCTGACTTGGAAATAGCATTTACGTTGACATGCATGTTGCACTTACGACTGTGAAAGTTTCAGATTTTTCTTCTGAGTGTGACTTGGTGCTGAGTAATACACTGTACCCTAAAAAGTCAAACAAATACTGATGCAATCACATCAGCTAAAATCTGTCATTCAAGACAACTTAACCCAATATACAGCAAGATGGTGCAACTTCTACTGAAGAACAGCTTCTCTGGCCACAAGAAAATAGCTGAATAAGGATGAATGGTGAAACAAAGCGACTGTAAAAGCAGTCAAAGTGAGTCATAGTCTGCTAACTGACTCTGTAATGTTTCACAGAGATATCTAAAACAGTGGTTCACAACCTTTTTCAAGCCGTGACACCCCTTTATAGCGATTCTGTTTTTTCCTTCACAATCCTTCGTACCTGCAACTGTCAGCTGTCAACAGTCTTGGCTGCAGCCTAACTACATACTCAATAATCCGGTTTAGATGTTTTTCTTTTGTTTGTTGTCAAAAAGTAATCGAAAATCACTTACTGTGCATGATCATATGATGATGATGATAAAAAGGTTTTTTGCACCCCATTCAGGAAGTAGTGGTCAAAAGTTTGCCAACATTAGCTATTACAGCTAGTGGTCATATTCCATCAAGTGAGGCTGTAGCAGCAAAAATTCAGTGTGTTGAACTGCAAGAGTGCATTTTGTTCAACTTTCCATTTGTAAGAAGCAGAATGTGCTACTTTTTCTCTCAAATGTCACACTCGCAAATGAGGTCAATCCATGGCAACAAACCCAGAGTTCAGAACTTTTCCCGGTTAAAGGCGTGGATTTTCTTTAAAAATTCATGCAAAAACTTCTTTTAAATTCGTAGGACCTTACAAAAATCCCACAGCTCAACTCCAAATACTTTTTTAGTTATGAATTTTTGAAGTCTGGTCCTCAGAGCTAAATTTCATCATTCTTTGGATGTGTGTTCAATTGCCTATTTTTTTCCACTAAATTTGGTGATATTACATTCAGTGGTTTAATTTCACAAGTAGATATTTATGTTGACTTCAAGGTCTTCTAAGTCAATATTAATACTTTCAAGGAAGCTAAAATAATCCTTCTTAGGTAAGAATACAGCCAAAATATGGTGCCTTTTTCAGCTCCACTTTTTTTTTTTAATATGATTCCATGTTGCAAATTATCCTTATAGTTTCTTTGATGTATGGTAACAATTTAAACCCATTCCAGAAAAAAAGCTAGCAATTAAACACAAAAACGTAGCAAAAACGATCAAATGATGAAATTAAAAAAAAAAACTCTAAGTACTCAAGTGCTCAGTAATCATATGCCTTGAGTGGCCTGTGACATTAACTTTTGCATGTATTTCTGTGAACAGTCATTTAAACCATCCATCCTATGAAATATGCATGCATTGCATTACATAACAGTTTTCACAGACTGCTGTAGTGCTTTAAAATAAGTTTGATTATTTTAAATGTTGCTTTTTAGTGTTGCTTTTTATAAGGAACATACATGTGATTGCTTTAAATGCATACATAGTGCCTGCATGCTCCTTATTGTTTTCTCAAGTGATGACTTCATTTGTAATCTACAGTATGTTGCAAGATGTCTCCTTACTGTATCATCTGACAGCCTTTATCTGTCTCTGTCTGTACAGACTTATTCATCTATTGTCCCACTGGGGAGGGGTCTCAACACTTGTCTCTGCTCAAGCTTTGGTCAGACAGTTATGCCTACTTCATCCATCGACATTGTCAAACAAAGCGAAGCCTGACAGCCATTCAGGTGTGTATTACTGCTGTCACTTATTCAGTCTGTAATCTTAATTACCTACTGCAATACAGCATCAGCCTGCTTGGACCCATCCAGTTCAGGCTCAAGTGTGTCCTTATGGTGGGACACAGCTCCTGTTGTCTCCGAGCTGAGCTGTCAGGGTAGGACAAGGAGTCGGTGATTGATGCATTTCCCAGAGTGGCGGATTGTTCCGCTGAGTTGCTTCATGCACCAATAATGACACATGATGGAAACCCCTGTCAGTGAGCCATGATAGGAAATGAAGATGGATAGTGTCTTGGATGGGAAGTGATTTTGTCGAGCAGGAAGTTAAGAACGTTTTTGTGGTGATAATCTTGCACAATAAGCTCCTGCACTGCAGCATTTTGAGCTGCTGAGGACATAAATTCGAGGTAACATCAAGTCAACACCTATGTGTTTTTCTCTAGCATATGTTTTGTGTTTATTTATATTTTTTTTGCTGTTGGTATGCTTGCACGTATGTTTTGATTGTAGTTGCCAGTGAGAAGATTGTTTTTTAATTTTTTTATTCATATTTTTTAGAAATACATACTGTAAAGAAGTCCATATAAGGAGAAAAAAAATGGATAGTGGTCTGAGGATTAATGAGCCTGCTTCACGTTTAATACGCCTGCCACAAACATGTTTTTATACACATGGGATTAATAATGTTTTTCATCATTAATGGATTACTCTTCAATCTGTTCTGCATACTTGTCACCGTCACACACATTTCTACTCAATATGAAAACCCCGGAGCCTGAGGTGCCGATCGCCATGTGGGGAACTCCTGCACACAGCAGGAAAGGACGAGATTCATTAAAACAATTTAATATTTCTTATCTTATGTTATCTTATCTTAACATGCTCGTGGATGACATGTTGGAGTGGGAAATTGTCTCAGGCTTACACTGGAGATTTCAGTGAAATGAATCATTGTGTAGCCACAGCTCACTGAGTAAAGCCGTGAGCAGTCGGCAAGTACACAGTGTGTACTTGAGCTGGCCTTGTCGTTGGGAGAACGCAGCTAGCGCCCTCCTCCTTTCCCCCGGTTTTACAGCTTTAGTCTCTTCACTTGAGCTGGGTGATTTTAATTTGTCAAAACTGTTTACCAGCATGCCTCCAAGGCTATTACTGGTATGTCATGAGGGAGCAGATAGGTAATGAAAAGCATACAAATGGCAGATGAAAAAAAGCATTGCTGAAAAGGGGAGAGGGGTTGGGTGGATAATGTAGGTGGATCTTTCATGCAAAAGGAGGCCGGCAATGATTTATTATTCCATCTTTTCTTGAGAATCAATTATGCTAAAATGCTAATCGGGGACATTATGAATTTCTCAATTTGTTATGAATAATTCAAATATTTATTGGGCGTGGGCAGACATCTCAAACAACTTTGTCCTTAGTACAATGCATAACCTACGCACCCTAATGAGGTGACGTCTGATTGTCCTCTTTTCACACGCAGACACACACCTTTCTTGTCAGGGCAATAATTCACCTTTACCTACTTCAGTGCCGATAAAAAGAGCCGGCCCATCCGACCTCAGACGCTTTAAAGTAAATCCAGCTCGAACACACAGCTCCACAAATAAACCCCCCCTCCGGTGGCACAGAGCGATGCAGCCATGAGGAGGGTACAGAGTGCCAGGGAAGAGGAAGAGGAGTTCAGGGGAGGAGGAGTAGGAGGAGAAGATGTCACTGGCCAGAGAAGTAATGAGGCCACACAGACACAACGATGACAAGGACACGTCTGGCTGGCTGTCGTCATTTAAGTCCCACTGAGCAGACCACCACACAGTCAACCCGCATTAATGTCACACTGGGCCATCATGGGGAATTAATTACACACCTGTTAATGACGGGCCACTGGAACGGTTCCCTCTAACATCCATCTGGGTGCGATACCCGATCACATGATGTTATGGCAGTTGTTATTTTCCCCCCGTAATCAAAACACACACCAATGTGCCTGTGATCACGCTAAGTACCGCAACATATGCCATTACTGCAGAAGCTTGTATCTGCAGCGCCACAGTGGCATGGCAGCACATTTTCAGCATGGATGCTCCAGCAAGGGATCAAACCCCTCATATGAACAGTAAAAAAAAAAAAGACCTTTTAGCGACTGAGCTACGCAGTAAGGCTGTGACTGATTATTTACACTGTCAATTAATCTGTTTACCAGTTAATTCACTGAGTATTTAGTCTTTAAAATGCTCATCACATTGCTGCAGAGCCCAAGGTGGCATCTTTACTCTTAAAGAGATTTAAATGATTAGTCACAAAGAACATTAATGAGAAACTATTTTTATAATTAATACATTTTAAACCATCTTTGTGAGTTTTAAAAACTGGAGAAGCTTTTAAAGTGTGAATATGTAGAGGTTTCCTTGGTCCTCTATGCTAGTAATTTGAATATCTTTGTGGTGTGGACATCCCAAATGGGATACTGTAATGGGCCATTTTCTGACATAATCAAGAAGATTATTAGCGGATTTATCTATGAAAATCACCATTAATTTTAGCCCTACTTTTTCTGTTTAACCAACATTCAAGAACCTAAGGAAGATGATTCAAGTTGCGATGACGAAAAACTGAAAATTTAATTTTCACATTGAGAAGTTATTTACACTTATTTAGGGTTGCAACCATTTGATTTTCTTTTTTCCCTCAATTACTGTGTATTAATTAATCATCAGAAAACAGTGAAAAATACCCATAACATCTGCTAAAAACCAGTGGCATCTTCAAATTGCTTGTTTTACCCAACAAGGAGTCAAGGGCCTAAATATGCTTCGTATATGACTTAAAAGTGAAGGTGCATCGTCCATCTTTATATACAGTCTGTTTGTTTGAGTTTTCAGGGGAGTTTATCAGGAGTTTATCTTTGTTTTTCTATTAAGGGACTAATCCAGGTCTACAGTTGCGTAATTATCAACGTTCATGGTTATTAATTTGACGTTGATCAACTTATAGAATAATCGCAGCCTCACTTCAGCTCTATTACACAGCAGCACATGATAAAAAGTTCATCTACTGTACATTGCACATGCTGTATCAATCCTGTGAGCACTGACCTATCAGAACCGTCCTGACGAAGCAAGAAAAGCTGCCAAACTACATTTTGAGGAGGATTCATTGGGGGAGTGCAGCAATGACACGCTAGTGTTAATTAGACGGCAGCAATGGAGGGATCGCTTGATCCAGTGCTCTGGCAGCCAACCGCAGCCTGGTAATCAGGTCACACAGATTGATATGATAATCCCAGGGGCACAGCATGAAAGGAAAGGCTAACTCTGCATTGGCGCGGTGCGGGCCACGGATGTGAGGGGGAGATATCCCTCTGAAGTCAGAATCATTCTCAGGCCTTGGAAGGCAAGTTGAGTACTGAAGAGAGAGAGAGAGAGAAAAAAGTAGAGGGAGAATGAGAGAGAAAATCATTCCTCCTATATAGATTATAATCTTGGCTACTATGGAATTGCACTCAGCGGTAGGAAAAGAAGCCGAGGCTTGAGGTGCACAAAAAAGATAGGACCCAATATATGTGACAGAGGATTGGGTGGCATTACAGCATCCTATCTTGTTCAGAGTCAAGGTGGTAGGGCTTAGGAACCAACAGTAAAAATGAGATGGTGCAGAAGTCTTCATAGAAGTTTCTACAGAGTAAACTGCACTCAAAGAATTTTATTTTTTTTAAATGAGTTGAGTTGAAGAAACTGCTTCATGAAGGTGGCCCACATTTTGACCTGCAGCCACACCTGGAAACAGTTTTAAAAAAGGTGAAAACATGTATGTTCTGTCAGTTTTTTATTTATTATAGCATTGTTCTTTTTAGTAAAAGAAATAATGCACAAGATTGAAAACAAAAAGAAGTTGGCCAAGGCCAGACAGCAGACAGCACATTGGTGTTTAAGCTTCCAGCTACATCAACAGCCATCACAATCCAGCCCTGCAGGTGCATTCAGTACATAACTAAACAGCTAATTTTGATATATTCATATATTTTGATTTTCACATTTAATGTGGCATGGAACATGGACCAAAATAATAAAAAGTACATGTTAAATAAATTTTTCCCAAAGATGGTTTCTGTCATTTTATGTTGTTCTTATCACAATTGTGTTTTTTCAAGTGTTATTTTTCTGATAAGTTTCATTTCAATTAGTTGTTTGATTGTATAAAAACGGGTTCCAACATCAAGATTGACAAGTGTCAATCACAGCAAAGCATTCACAGAGGCACCCGCATACATCTTTTTAGGAGTTGAATGTTGAGTAGAAAGGCAGAGAGGTGATGTAACTTTAGAGGGGTCATTATGGGTGGACAGTCTACTTATTGATTACTGATGTGGGCGGGACCTGATATCGCGGCTCTTTCCTCAATCACTTCTGCACAGACTCTGGCACTGAATGAAATCACCAGTGCAAGATGGCATCGCCCTTGTCTGGGATATTTTAACTACACCTTCGTGAACAGTGGGAGGAAGTGAAGGTGCATTGTCCATCTTTATATACAGTCTGTGCGTTTGAGTTTTCAGGGGTCAGTTATAATATACAGATGTAACAGGTATAGTCATCACAGTCTGAGGCAGTCTCATAAGTCTGAAATCTACACTTCAATGTATGATTACAATCTGTCCCATATCAGCGGACATCATAACCCAAACAGCGAACATATGGAACAACTATGTATGTGTATGACATATCAGATCCTCCTGTCTAGCTTTGATCCTGATGTACGCCCGGTTCACATGAGGGAGCCTGTATTGTTCCCCCATATCAAAGACATCCTGAGCGGCTGCATCAGAGCCATGTAGGTTGCAAGAAAACACTCAGTCATCAGCAATGCACTTTCCCTGACATTTGCAACCATGTGCCATTACGAAAAAGGCCTTAACTTTACTGGAGTGACATTTAGAGTGAGATATACTGTATCAACATTACATGGTGCAAATGGAGACCAATATCTCTTCTCCCTTTATGGAAATGTTAAGAAAACACAGAATAGGCATCAGGTGGGTGCAATTGCAAAATAAAAAACATGAAGATTTTTTTTCTATAGATACAGCACATGAAGAGATCTTTGAGAAGATTTGAGTTAGTAAATTCCAAAATAAGCTGACTGACATTTCTGATGATCATCACCTTAACTTTTAGTCTAAAATCATTGTAATTGCTCTATTTTGGTCTCTCCTCTCTAACAGTGCCGAAGAAAAATGCCTTTAGCTTTTAAGTATTTGAATACCTTTACCAGGCGGTGCTAACTTTGCTGTTTGCTGGAGAGCAGAGAGCCTATAATGGGTTTATCTGAGCTGAAAACAGCTGCCGGCTGCTGCTGGAACAGTGTTAATGAGAACAAAGAGAGTGAATCATGCTGTAAAGTTTCTCCAAACCAAATCAAAGGCCACAAGCCTGAACTGAAATCAAACCAAAATAATGAGTTTGAAGAGGCTAAAAGGAACCCTCAAATACAACTTTTTCTCTCCTGATGTTGGCTTCAATAGCTTAATTCAGGGAATCAGGCAATAGTAAGACCTGATCAGGTACTAGTACTCTCTTTATGCCAAATTTCAAATGTATATATAGTGTGACTGACTGAATGTGTCTGATCGTGTTGAATTACATGATGACACTGACAAAGAAACTGTATGTCATGTGGGTTGCAACAGCTGGCCGATCCGCTTGCAAAAGGTCAGTGCAAGCCGCCCATTTCACATTAGATACACTCATTTGATTCTATGTTATCAAAAAGCCTACCGAGTGGAGCCTCCGATTATTCAGCAGTCAGTGTTCTGCATAACCATTCAGCGAGTAGGAAGATTGCAGAAATGATCGAAACATACAGTAATTCAAAACAAACAGCTGCGGTGTTACGGAACCGACGAGGGCAGCGACATGACACGGCAAACCACCTCTGTCGTACCATGTACAGTACATAAAGTTGATGAGTCTTTGTTCAAACAATATCTGATCAGTTTCTGCTCTGTGTCAATAAAAATGCCATTTGCTGAAATTTGCTCTGACAGGAAAGTGTGCTCTATTTCCTGTATATGATTTCAGAGGCTAATGAATAGTCACCAGAAGAGAGAGAGAGAGATACACAAGCTGCACCTAGAACACAATGTTCAACAAACGGACAAAGAGGAAATGAATGAGAGAGAGGGAGAGAGAGAGAGAGAAAGACACACAGATGGGAAAGAAAGAGGCGTTATTAGATGCATTTTAGGTGGCATGTAACCTAACGGAACAGCTTTGCTTTAGAGAGGCTGCCTTGACCTTTTCAGTATTCATCACCAGATTGCATCTCCAGCCCCTAAACCAATCAGCACCATGGAATTTCCAGGTCAGCGTAACCACCTCAAAGTAAAGGTCAGAATGGAGCATCCAGAGTCCGCGATAACTTGGGGACGCTGCATGGCAAAGAGGTTTATCTACCTGGCAAATGGCATATAACCTCACTGTGGCTTAAGTCCACTTTAGTCGGCCGCAAGACTACTTTGGCCAGCTGCAGGAAAAAAAAAAGGAAAAAAGGCTTTTCGGCTCAAAAGTGCTGGTTCAGAGGATGTCAGCCTCAGCTCAGATTGTGCCAATACACATTGTGCAGACTACAGAATAAAGCAACCTGCTATTTGTGACAAGTGGATCTATACCAAAAGTATTGAAAGCGTGATACTTGTAAAGAATTGATTTTAGGACTTGAGCCCATAGACAATGCTGTCTCCATCCTCCGTGTTTTCCACAAATACACATTCTGTTTACTGCTAAATTGAAATATTTCACAGACTTATAGCCACCTGCTGTCAGAGAAAAGGAACTCATGCTGAACATTCAGGAACTCGATTTAGAAGACTTGATTTAGAAGATTCATTCATCTCGGTGTCAGGGTCTTATTTTCCACAGTAACATTAAGACGTAAATCAGAAGCATTGCTCTCCCAGCCCAAATGCTAAAAGCAAACTAATAATATTCAGTGTTTATCCACTGCCAAATCTGCTTTATCAACACAAAAATTTATCTGAACTGTCTTAAGTAACATCTCCTCCAAATGGAGCGACACAAGCTTGCTGCTACTAAAGTGATTGTTTATGAGTTGCACAAAAAGGGTTAAAAAACTGGAGGAGTACCCCTCCAGCACGGCTCTATCGATTTCCTACAATAGTTGTCTATCTGGAGTCTCTAACTCCACCTCACAGATATAGAGATCAAAGCTCTGATATCAGAGGGCAGATGAGAGAAAACACAGGCCAGTGAGTGTTGTTCAATTTTGTCCACCATTGCCTCAGCTTACTCCAAAGCTGGAACAGAGCAGTGCAGAAGAATGCAGCAAACAATACATGCAAACATGCAAAATGTTTTTTGTCTTCTTATTCCTTAATGAAAAAAATAACAAAATGACACAGACATGCAGATTTATCAACCGAACATCCGTGTCAGCCGATATTTGCTGCAACTGGTCTATCAGCAAATAAGATGACACTCACCGATGG
Organism: Scortum barcoo; assembly: GCA_023238725.1. Lineage (NCBI taxonomy): Eukaryota > Metazoa > Chordata > Actinopteri > Centrarchiformes > Terapontidae > Scortum > Scortum barcoo. The sequence continues at coordinate 9,220,553 of CM041537.1, forward strand.
CAGTGGACGACGTTTATCTGCTGTCTCACATTTTGTCTCCATTTTGCACGGGCTAACTGCTGTGTTGGTAATTTGTGGTCAGACTCAGACAACAATATCTAGCATATCCAACTGCTGACTGGGAGAAGAAGCCACCGGCTGGACACGACACTGGCATGATTTAAGAGAAGAGAAAGAAAATACAAGCTGTGCTGCAGTATTAGAAGATGAGCTTTGAGTGACACTTCAAGTGGATTTGCCACAAGCAATCAATTGAAAACATCAAATCCTATCTGGAAAAAAAACAGACATGAAGAAGTGTACAGCGAATACCTAAAAGCTAATTACATAACAGAGACAAACTGGACATTAAAATAAGCACTAACCCTAACCCACAGCGTTTAAGACAGGGAAAGGATTCCCCGCGTACAGTGCAAAAGCCAAAGGGATCACTAACAAGGTGATGGAGTTCATTGCATTAGATGACCAGCCTCTCTCTGTTGTGGAGGACGTTTGGGTTTGGGAGCCTAATGGGGTGTAAGGAGCCCTGCTGCACCCCGCCCAATCTTTTCCCTAACATCTGTCCCCGCTGACTCAAAAAGATTTTTGTTTTGTCTTTCATTGAGCAGGCAGTTGTACAGCAAGCTAAAAAGGCTTTTGAAGTTTTTTAAGTAACTTTGTCATGTGAAAATTGGTATATTAGAGATTGTTTCATAAATTTGGATTATTTAATTTTGCTCATTCAAAGATAGCTTTTTTAATATAATAGCGATTTCTTTGCTTCTCTGGTATAAAAGGGGAAATAATGACAAAAACAAAACATCAGTATTGGGGGAAAAAAAAGGAAAAAAAAAAAAGGATGGATATGGCAGTATTTTTTACTCCAGAGAAGAATCATTACTTTGTCGGACTGAGTGACAGCAAATGCAGCTGGTTTTTTTTTTTTTTTGTTCAAAGTGACATCTGCAGAGAACCTAACTGAATGGTGCTTATTGTCCTCTTTGATATAAACACGTGGTATTTATCACCCATTTGTACCATTACACTCACTTTTTTCAATTTCATTACAGTTTATTGAGAGTGGATTTTGACACTTGGTTACATTCATCATGAAAGAGTGTTTTAACATCAGTCACAATTTAAACACTGAGCTGAAAATGTGAAAAATCTTGATTAAAAAAAAAAAAAATTAGTCATTTATATTCCCGACCATCTGTTCGCACACTGGCATATGATGCCATATTTAAACATTTTTCTGAAACCTGAAACAGTTAAACAAGCTGACAATTTTCTTTCCACTTTTAGTAAGTTCACTCCAGTGTCTAGAATATCCTGTTTTTAGTAGTCTTTATACTGAGTCGCAGCATGAAAAGATGAGAAAAGTGTATTCAACTGAAACTGAAATGTTACAATTATTCTTAATTGAAAGTGTATAAATTATAGCACAAAGTGTTTTATAAGTATGTGGGTTGTCTACATAAATGAAGCTACAATAATTAAGGATGTGAGCTGACCGTATTTGATAAGCATATAAAACATTTTTATATCTCATTATGTTATGATGTGTCTGATGATGTGTCACCACACGTGAAGCTCCCAGATTGCATTAAAATGGGATTCCTTCACATGTTCAGCTCACATGGACACTGAAATGAGCGCATAAACTCCTCCCATAGGAATGTGGATTAAATATGAGAGTGATTGTCTTAGCTCTGAAATGAACCTATCCAAAGAGCAGTCTCTAAGCAAGTGGTACAACTGATTAACAAATGCATTTATATTCATAATGATGGAATCGCATGAAGCTTTTTCTCGCATCACAGGTTGTCGTTTGTCATATCTGATTGGTCGTCAGTCTCAGGAGGTCGGGTAAGTCAAAGTAGAGGAAGGAGAACTTAAGAGTGGTCCTACATGTGCACCATCAGAAGGCCCAAAACTTACATTCACTAACATCCTGTCTAAAAAGAGTGTGACTTGATTTAGCACTTCCATCTAAAAAAAAAAAAAGAAGAAGAAAAAAAAACCCTTGTTGGCCGTAGTTTCATATGTGCACTGGGCTGAGGATTTATCAGTTTCTTTTACAGACGGCCTCGATGTAGGGACCATGCTTCTATTATCTTGACTCTTCAATTTTGCCGCTGCGGACCTGAAGTGGCTTCCATCATGATAGCACGGAGGCTTTGATAACTTGGAGGAGAGCTTCTGCTTTTGCCACAGACAGTTTCTTAATGCATCCCTGCTGCTGCCTGGCACTAATGGTCAAGAGTGGCTACTAATACTCTACTGCTGGATATTTAATCACCCAATCAATCTTACCTGTGACAATGGCTCCTTAGCTACACTTGGCAAGAACATCTCTGCCTGCAATCTCCACCACATTTCCTCCATCAATGGAAAGAGAGAATAGGCGGAGAGGAGAGAAAGAGGGGAGGTGGGGGGGAGAGGAGAGGAGATGGGAAGAGAGAGGAGGAGGAGGAGGGGGTGTTTAATCTACTGATTCAATTCCTGCCAATGCCCGTCACTCTCCCTCTCTGTAAGGGAGGGCAAATGGAGCATGCAGCCCAAAACACCCAGACCAAATCACATTTTCTCTCAACTTCTCAGTCTCTCTCTCGCTGTCTCTCTTGCATCTCTATGTCTATCTCTCGCTCCATCTCTCGCTCCCGCTCTCTCTTTCTGAAACTCAACTCTGAAACATTTTTTCTCCCTTTTCGTCACCCACTCACTGACTCACTCCCACTCCCCACATCCTTCAGCCTTGTGAAAATGAAACCTTTGAATCCAGCACTTATCTGAAAGAATTTGTAACCCGAAGACTTTGTGTTTGTTGGTCTAGAACGACGCTTAGACACCTGGACCTCCATAACAGACCTGAAAAATGAGACGTATGGACCCCTGAAGTAAGCCTGCAAAATTATCACTCACTCAGTCCATTTATTGCATTAATAATAAATGTTTTAGGTGATGGAGTTCACCTAGCCAGACACATTTTTCTAAGAAAAGTAATATGGGGAATGCTCAAAGTTAAATTGGGCTCCTGCTGTAACAGAACACATAAAAAATATATTTGTTTTTATCATTATGTCTGTAAAAGTTTGTGGTTGGTGAATGATGTTGCTGGCTAGGCCAAGATGTCCTTTTACAGTACTCATACATCACTCTTTTAAAGGAATAGTGACAATAGGGTGAAGATCAATACCACTCATTTGTTTAACTCACACAAGAGTCTTGTCACCACCGTGAGGTTGCCAGGCAACCGGAGGAGACTCCAGAAAGTCACTGCGCCCATCCAAAAAAATAGTAATGCACATGAAACCAAGGGTGGTTGTTTTTACACTTTGTTTTGGCCACTTTGTTTAATTAGCGACCTTTACAGATGCTCGTAAGTGGATTTTGTTAGCTCAGGATGGAGCCAGATTAGCAGTTTCCCAGTCTTTATGCTAAGGTAACAAGTGGCTTTGCTCCAGGTTCAAAGCAAACAAATATCAGAACAGGTATTGTGAATTCATCCTGATTTCTGCATTGCATTCTGTGTATTTGAGAAAATTAAAAATATTAATATTAAATATTGCTGCTCATTGTCCTCACAACATGACTATGGTGTGATTCAATTGATGAAACACTTTAAAAAAAATCACTTGGGATACAATGAGACTTTTATAATACGTTGCAACAGATGTGATGTATAAATTGGCCTAGAAGAGTAAATGTGTTGTGGAATGATATCCTTTAATTGTGCTTTTGTACAATTTTCCTCTTGCCTTTCTCTGTCTAATTGTTCATTGAAGCCTCATCGTTTTTTACTGTTGTTCTGCACACTGTGCAGTGAGAAAGGTAGATACACAACACGGTTTGATCACTCCCAAAAGACACATATGGTAGGATGAATTATACTGTAATATTTTTCTCAGTTCTGTTTAATTGTATTATTCATAAAGTGTACATTCCCATGCTGCTTCTTCAACTTCGAGCGGAGCGTCTAGATTTGTTAGCATCCAGTGTTCATTGTAGTTTGTACTGACAGTTCATAGAAAGACATTACAGTGGGTCTAAAGTGTAATTGAAGGTCACAGTCAGAGACAACATAAAAATCTAAAAGCACACATACAGTGTGTAATTAGTAAAATGTCTGTGTCTCACTGTATCAGCTCTGCGTTGCAGTGCTAGAGATGAAGCAGCTTTATTCATCCTCTTGCCAGCTTACTGAGTTGACACATTAGCATACATGCCTTATGTTCACTCTTTTTTTCTGTCCTCTTTTCATCTGTGCGGAGCCTAAGGCTGAGAGTGCCACTGTGCCGCTATAAGCTTTGTCACCCTCACATGGGGCCCCTGGCTAGCCACGCCAGCTCTCTCTTCAGTCCTCTCATTTACACCCGGCATAATTAAGAGCTTCGACCCTAAAAAGCTGGTGACTCTTGTAGAAACAACTCCCAGAGGATTTCGCACGGAAGCTGCCAAAGCAGCTGAGGGAGTGAAGTCAGAAATAACGGTGCAAACTTTCTGCAAGCGAGACTTCCTGTTAGGGGGATTGCAAATATGTGAGAGATCCAATAAGCACAACAAGACAAGATAATAAAAGACTTATTTATAATATAAGGCTAATAAAAGTAAATCATTGTTGCAAGAGGAATTCAAATTTAAATGCAGAATGTGACTCCTGAAAATGACATGGCGCGATCTGCTAGAGAGACGACATCTCACTCTGTTCTTCCCTTGCAAACTCTTTGAGTACGAACACTGGCTGCTGAGAGCACACTAACCAAATTTAATTTTGGCCTGCTATTAAGTCATTCACAGAATTCAGTTAATTAGCAGCAGCTGAAATGATAAGCTGCCATTTCAACCAGTGAAAGCAAAGGTGAGCGTTGGATCACTATCGGTTCCAACCCGCTCTCTCAGACTTTTAACAATGGTACATAAATGACAGATGATTTACTACCAAAACATAAACATAGATCGTTTTATGGCATTTTAACAAATAAAAAAATCTGTTCTTCTGGCAAGAATAGTCTCCTCAATACACAATATATAATAAAATAAATGAACCAAAACTGGTAAAAGAGAATATTTTCTTTGAAGTGCCTACTTCATGGGTAATAGTATTAGGCATCTGTTTTATTGTTACTACTTTGATCCCATCCAAGCAAATGTCTCAGACAGTTGGACAAATAAATTCAGGACAATTAGATGTCGGCAGTAAGTTCGAGCCTGAAGTGAGCCTTGTGTAATGTATCCAATAATCCACTGGATAATCAACAAGGCCTGCACCACAAACCAACAGCCTGTGACCTCCCTTATTATTCCATCACCAAGAGAACAGCTACTAACAGTAAGATTACCACTAACACATGTGTAATGTATACACTGAGCGGCTGGCAGGCGGGATATACAACGTGCTGGATAACAACACACTCACATCCCGCAGAGGCTGGAGAGAGATCCCCCCGCATCGGAGATTAAAGAGGTGACCCTTATTTCCCATAGGAGCACTTACATCCCATCTCCCTCCACACCCCCACCCATCCCAAAATCCCCACTGAATACATGATCATTGCTGAGACGGCGACCTGGAGGATTGGATGTAAACATCCCAGAGAGAGAGGAAGAGAAGCTGGCTCCTCAGAGCTCCTCTATCAACTTGATGGGAGGTGTTATTTCTTAAGCAGGCGGCCAGTATCCATGCGATCTTTGAAGGACGGGCAGAGGATGGCGGTAAGGCAGGAGACGGCACTAGACAACATGATGTCCTTGGTGGGTGCATATGTGCATAAATACACATACAAACACATGTATACACCAACCTTCAGGTTCTTGCACTATTCGACAAAAAAGGGGATTAAAGACCTCCATCGTGGAAACCCCAAGTCGTTAAATAAGGCAGGATTTTACACTGGTTTGTGAATGAATGAGCTTGGCAACTCACAGCATAAGAACGACTGAAAGGCAACCAATTACCGACAGTGTCGATAATACACCTTATTCTGTGCAGGTATCCCTGCGAGCAGAAATAAGAACCATGAGTCACTGCACTCCCCCACACTGCTGTCTTCTTTAGTTGTCTTTTGCGGTGGACACCTTTGCTTGTCACACTTCATTAATGTCACTTTGTATCACCGTCATCCGCGAATGAACAGCTAATTGTAAACATATCATTACAGTACTTCCGCAGACATAAGAATGCACACAAGATGACGTAACATAACAAGATTGCACATCATTACTGCAAGAACAGTGTGGCTCATGTCCACTGTGTTTGTTGGAAGAAAATATCATAACTATACTGCCTGCCACGATGTTTCTAGCAGCGTTACCTTTAATGGTTGAGTAAATTTTTTTGCAAGTATTGGAGATATTTATATGATTAAATGAGTTCTACAGTGACTATAACCTTGGCTTTGTTCGCTAGCTTGTATTTGCTTGTCTGGTACATTATTATTACATCTCAGGTAATGTTATAATGCTTGGGGTCAATCTACACTCTGTACTACTGTTTTATTACTGTTACTGTTTTATTGAGTCCAGGAGCTATACACCAATGCCCAAATGATGATGCCCAGAAACATTTCATACAGCAAAATAAGAAAATACAGGGTCTCTGCAGATACAGACACTGCCACACGCCTCGAGTGGATCATAAGTGATGATTTTGAGAGAATATTTCTGTTTGAGTCTATACATTGTTTTCAGGGAAAATCCTACTCATACCTACAGAACGTGTGCTAATAAGTAGAGGTTAGCTTGGTGTTAGCCGGACACGATAAGACATTGGCCAAGTAAAGCAGCCATAGACTGCTGCAGGGTTGCCGTATTTTTAAGGTTTGATGTACACTGGAAAAATTAAGTTTGAGGGGCAATTAAGAAAAGAGGAAGGTAGGCAGGTGTTTCAATATGTAATCGGATCACCTGCTGTATTGGGAGGGGAGGCTGTGTTGTAAATATGATGTTTTCATCATGTTGTCCTTGATTACTGTTTTCATAGCAATGTATTTAATGTGCCTGCAAACCATCTGGCTGCACTGCAGTGGACATTAAAAAAGTCGGTGCCACTGAAAGTGACAAGTGATGCCATGCAGCCAGAGGGTTTTGTCTTGGCATCACTGGACACGATTCAGTCATTTGTGGGGGACTTGTGGGGCGGAAAACATCGTTGGGTCATCATTCTTTAAAAGTTGGCCCAGGTGCCCCTTGGTCTAGGAGTAGCTGGTTTATTATCAGGGGCCAGAGGGGGATGTCAGGGGCTAGTAGAACTCTTGAGCTGAAAGCCCGAGCTTCACGGCTTGTTGCTCCCACCTCTGCAACCCACAGCACAGGGTGCATGGCTTCGAGCAAGGACACCAGAGAGCTGTGCATGTGTAGGTGTGCTTTTGATTTGTGTTTGTGCGCAATTAACAGAGAGCAGCACTACACAGGCAAGGCAGCGTGTGCATGGAGTGCATGCATCCTCTCTAATTAATCTCTATGTAGGATAATTAACAAAATACCCTTAAGGTGGACTGCTTCACTAACTAAAATGTAAAAATGTGCCATGTTCCTCGAAAACAACCACTACACTGCATCTTTTTGCCTCATTTATAATTTTAGTTATCTGGGATTCATCTGCCTAACAAGACGCAGTTTGTGGCTGCAAACATAAGCAAGCACAAGACAATCTGAAATGCATTCATCTGAGGTATGGTGGCATTTCTCCAGATGTATAATTCATGGCACACACCTGTTTTCTCGACAGTTGCCCCCCTCCGCACTCTCTCTTTGTTTTGTATTCTGCCATGTTCCTTCCCCATGCTATAATTATTCATTACAAGGGCCTTCAATCCACTGTGACAGAGCTCCATTATGATGAAGTGGGCTTTGTTTGAGCTAGCACAGCTGGACAATCTGAATGCGGAGTAAATCCACCTCTGCAGGAGTAATGCTGCTGCACTTCAGCACCTTTTCTTATAAATGTTGGATGCCCTGTCATTTTTCAGCCAGATATATTCATGATGATGCCCGGATCAAAAGCAGATCTCCACTGCACTAATGTCTCATTCATAATGAGAAACCAAACTGTGAGGCAAAGTTAGAACACAACTGCAAAGATAGTGAGACTAAATGAAATATATTGTACTGAATAAAAATCTCAGAATGTCTTTGGTGTCAGTCTGTGTTCTGTATTTCTCATGACTCATGAAAGCAAGCGAGATTCAAATGAGTTTAACACCAGTGACTAATGACACTTGTTGGTCAACACCAAACGCAGGCAGTGTAGTGATATTTTGGCAAAGCTATAACTGCGTGGAGTGTTGAACAACAGAAAGGGGCTAATCCAGCAGGGGCAGGTGCTGAGACGTGTTTTTTTTTTTCCTGCAGTGACAACTTGTTACCTTTGGAGTACTGACATGAAGTCCAACTGACCAGAGCAGCTAGTCTCCAAAAAAGAAACCAGCCAAGGTTCAAATGATACTTTTGAAGCCAACAAAGGATGACTCTTTGATAATGAAGTGACTTTCTTTTTTTAAAAAAACAAAAATCAAAGATGATATGTAATTGCAGTGCATATTATTCAGTTCCTTAAAACGAACAAAGCTCCTAAATAGCAGCTGCTCACATGGATGCTGTGCCACAGGCTGTGCAGGTCTGAGAGTGAAGAAATGATTCAACATAGATTATTATTAATTTAGTAATTATTACCTTTACTCCAATGTTTACATTAAATTAGGTTAAAATCCCGTAATGACAAACTTTAAGACTTCTCTCCTTGACCAGTGCAAAGACTTCAAGCTTAATTTACAAGTCCCAAAGCAATGACTTTGTTCCACCTTTTTATGGTGTAACTGATTACTACATAATGTAGAAAACATTTCTATCACTAAAGCACTGAACACTGGTCCTAAGGATAAATAAATTGCTTTCGTTGTTGTTTATTGTTATTCATTAATACTAAACTTTGTGGGGGTATTGGATTCCAGTAGTGTGCTGCAAGACATTTCTTATCAAGTTGATGCACTGTCTCCTAAATGATGAAAATAAACCGTCAATTTGATTGACTATGGAATTAGTCATCCTGTAGGCAATTACAGCAGCTGACACGCTAGAGAGCAGTTTATTAACTCTTACATTAAAAGGCTACAACAGACAAATTCTCCAACTTCAAGCAGCTGAATGAGCTGATTACACAAAGTAACACAAAAGACACGCTGCTGCAAAATTTCATGCTATAAAAGTGTTGTATTTTCTTACCTGTGCATCAGCAACCTTCTACTTTCTCCTCAGGAGTCACCAAATGTGTCGAACTGGAGGTTTATTCGGCTTCACCACCACCCCCTGGTAAGTGAATGTGAGAGGTAATGAGTGGAGAGGGCAGGGTTCAGGACATGAAGGAGGTTGTTCTGTTTTCCCCACAGGCAGCCGGGCCCCTGGACCCCTCTCTGGGGGTCACACAGATCAGAGGCAGCCTGCTGCTGCAGCTGCTGCATCGCAAAACCAAGGCTCTGGCACTTCCATTAGGAGAACAGCAGCGAGGTAGAAGAGGGCTAATGTTCTGAAGGCTTTATATAAAGGTTTATTAACAGCTGTCTGTTCATCAGTACCTTGAATTTCTCATCTGGGTAGTTTACTTGGGAGGAAATAGCAGGGGAGGGCAATGGAGGCTGAAATCATACCAGCTGGGTAAGCATAATGTTACACTAAATGGGTCAAATGAGACAGCACTGATTACTGGAAGGAACTGAATCGAGTGTGGGTGGTTTGCCCCTAACCCACTGTGGGGCAACCTGAGAGTGTATTTATGTAATCCGGTGCCTCCGTCCCAGTCACGAGAAGTCTAAATACTTTACCTAAAAGGGCCATAGGGGATTTCTCTTGGCACTGTATGGTACACAAGATACTTAGGCGGGTACATTAGATACTTCAGATTTGCATCACATACAGCACAACACATTCCCAGCAATGGCTTTTTTTTTTAAACACTGTTTCTGGTGCCATTTACAGTGAGTCAATTTACAGACCTGGTCTCAGTGTATGCTCCATCCTCACAGTAACCTGTCATGAAAACAGTAAGGTTAGATGTTGTTCTGTGGTGCCCTGCGACTACCAACTAGCTGACTTTATCCCAAGCCTGTCCTCTCGCTCTTCGTTTCTTTGCTGTTTGTATTTTCATTTTCTGTCCCCTGCAGCATGCCCAGCCAGGTCCCTCTCTGTCGGTCTCCCTCTCTCTTTCCCCGTCAAAGAAAGACTGTTTCTTTTGACTTTGACCTCATGAGCCAATGAGCCGCACCAAGCATCACATTCAGCTACTCTAAGAAAACATAATCTTCTCAGGGTGAGGGTCCATTTAATCCGTGCGAACGTGTTCTGTGGCTCCTTTTTCAATAAATAATGGATGCTTCACACACATGTACCCTTGATTAAAAAAAAGAAAATTAAAGCGAATGTATCTGCATTCAAACTGCTGTGAGATAAAAGAAAATTGATTAAAAAGGGATAGTTGAAATTAAACAGAAAGGGAGGGACCCTCGGGGACATGGTTAGCATATAAATGGTATGGAGAGGGGAAACTCCAGCAAAAGTTATTGGTCCAATTATTTAACTCCAGTCCGCGGGGTTTAGTGGTCTTTTTATTGAAGCAATCACACCTTTTATCACTGACACCAACAAGTCTGTCACGTCTTAAACAAGACTGCTCCAGTCATTAAAAGCTTGGTAACATATTACTTTTATGTTCTTTAATGAAATAGAGATCTGCCTGCTAGAGGACAGAGAAAAACTGTGGGGAGACTGAAGAACTGAATCAGACCCCATGGCACACGCCTTGCTTTAATCCCAAAAGCTACTACTGGGCGTTATGACAATCTTAAAAAGGTCCACTGCCAACTTATGTTAACTATGATTTAGCCTCCAGTGTATGATGTACCACAGAATTTATGCTGCTTTTGAGAATTTACATTTTTTTTGTCTCCGTTGGTGCTCAAATAAACAGGATGAAACACTGGCTGTTCAAACTGGCCAGAAATCCTATTGTAAATTTAAAACTCTTTCACCATCTGTTTTATTCAGAACTTTTATTTTAATACAGTGAAACACTTTCATCCGAACTGTCATCTTTCTCATCTCATGGCTCAAAGCAGCCCTCTGTGCTCACTCTTGATATAGTACATCATAGCACTTCCGAGTTTTCTCACCTTACCAAGAGCACACTGTGAAAGCCTGCACATCACACCGGGGTGTGATGATGGCCCACTCAGTCACACAAGGGCATCTCAGACACCAGTGGTTTAGCATACATAAAGTATATACACTCTACATCTCTGCACATACAAAAAAAAAAGTGCTCAGAAAATACTGGCAACACCCAACCTTATATGTTTCTGTACACCAAGTGATCCCAGCTGTGTGGGTGGTATGACCCAATCATTGTAGGGTTAAAGACCCAAAAGCTCAATTTACCAAAGTATATTGTCTAAATTCAGTCTAACAAAAAAGCTGAGATTAAGGTTGGGAATCGCCAGTCACTTTAAGATTCAGTTATGATTCAGTCAAGTTTCATTTATAAAACGACTCTCAATTCATCATGATGCTGCTCAATTTCGGATGTCTATACTTGACTTATATCTTTCGTTGCTTGTAGCAGCTCTGCCAGATTCTTCTTCTTTTTGATAGTTATTGGCAAACAATGATTTGGTGCATTACTGCCCCTAACTTGAATGGAGTGTGGATCAGGATGCTGCTCTGCCATCCTCGCAAGGTCTGTAATGTAAAGATGGTGCTCATATTCTACGTAGCAGCAGTGCCAAATCTGGAATTGTCAGTTAAAAATTACATTGATAATTATGGACTTCACTTATGCAGAAACATTCAACAAAAGCACTGTGATGCATCATAAAATCGATTATTTCCCCCACCCCTACCTGACACAATATTTTCTGTCTTTTTGGATCTGGCCTCCTCAACCAGCACCCACCATGACAACTTAGACATTTATTTGAATGCCTCTATCCAAAGCTCCTAATATTTTCACCCACACAAGGAGTATTTTGGGGGTTCAGTGTCTTGCTCAGTGACATTTCAAAATGTAGATGGGACCAGCAAACCTACAATTTATGGATGACTGACTCTACTACATCAGCTGCAGACATGCTTTATCCTGTACCAGATGGAAAAATGATCCTCTGTACGTTATTTAAAGTTTATCCTACAGAACAAAAGCTAAACAAGTAGAAGCAGACAAAACATACTTAAACACCATGGTGAATACTTTCATCAGTTGCAGATCGCCAAGTTGATGGGGGAAAAGATGGAACAAATGAATGAGTTTCTTGTTAAATGTCCTCTCTTCTTCTTGAGTCACATTACTGCTACTGCTACCATTCCTAGTGCTTAGGGCCACAGTACACCTGTTCACCTTCCAGGTTTGATTACCACACCTGCTCCTCCGAGCAGCCTCTAGGATGGAGAGCAGCTTATCAATGCAGAGCACGGACAAGTCATGCAGTAGATTTCCCAAAATGCTGCAACAGTCTGACATTTTTGGGAGATACACATGTTTACCGTCTTACCCAGAGTCAGACCAGAAGATCAATATCAACATCATTTATGTTTAGCCTAGCTTAGCACAAAGACACAGGGGAAAGGTACAAGCCTTCTCAGTCAAAAGTGAAAAATATGGTCTTCTTTTAACAATTATCTGCATATTACTAAACAAAAAAAAAGTGGACTTCATAGTTCTTCGAGTATGATAAATACTACATGTCTCACACTTGATGACTTGATGACTTGAACTTGATGACCCCCAACCTTCACAATTCAAAATAAAATGTCTCTCGTAAACCCTAAAGCAACAACTTAAAATGTTGGAGTCGTTACAATTCATTTGGAAACAATTAATCAAGAATGCAAAACAATCACACACTTATTATGCATAGTAGTAATATCTAGACCTCTGACAAGCTCTCTCTTTCAGGTAAATGGAATTCAGTCAATATAATCTACCAAAGCAAATAATTATGGCTTAGAAATACAAGCGTGCATGATAGTTAATAGCAGATAACCAAAACAATGATCAACAAATTCTGAGTACACTGGAGGTGAATGTTTGAGTTTGACAGTTGTGACTATTTCACAAATTTCTATTTCTAACAAGTGCTGTTGTTAGAATGAATGTTTATATATGGACAGTTTCAGTTCCCCAACAACAGGAACAAAGTGTGAGATTTTAATGATGGAGACATGCTGGAGATGGAGACAGTACTGATCAACTTGTGTATTTTCTTCACAAATACAGAACAGCTTCTTCACCATGTGAGTGACGGTTTCATCAGGATAGAGAATCAAGAGCACACTGATGCCTTTCATTAATTCTTCTCTAAAGTAAAGTTCCAGAACTCACTGAAGGTTTTGTGCATTTCAAATGCTCCCTTTCATCCCTCCAACAAAGGCTGCTATCTTGAGTTCACAGCCTTTTTAGTCACCCAGAATTGTGTGTGGTGCAGCCTTGGCTGCAGCTGTTTCTTCTTGCTTTTTGATGATGAGGACTGATGCTTTTTTGTGGCCGAATGGTCCTTGGGATCATTAAGATGATGTTGACTCTTTGTGCTGCAATGTGCGCAACAAGCTGCAACCCTAAAGGCTGCAGCACAAGGCTTTTAATCACACTTGATCGTCAATTTTCTTTCTTGACTAGTATGTTTGTTTTGTATCATCCAGGTTGCATGAGATGGGAGAAACATGTCCTGCAAGTGGCAGGGGGGCAATGAAACATATTGCCCGTAATTCTAAAATAATCTAAAGCATAACTTGCAACTGTACAAAACATATTCCACCCACTCAGATGCCTTGAACCTGTTGTGTTTATGAAATTTTTATCTGAAGTTCATCTTTTTATAACCTTGCCACTTGAAGACCAATTTGTATACTTAAACTCAAGCCAATTTTGTACTTCAGAAAATGAATGGAATTAAATTCCACTTAACAGATTAGCTGATTAATAAGAAACGCACAGTTACTAGCAGCAAATGTACTATCACCAGCATGTAAAAAACAGATGTGTTATTGTCACTTTTCAATTTTTTTATAAAGGAGTGTTGCATTTTTTTGGTCAGTGTTTTTCTGTGTAATCTTTATGTATACACACACATTCATATGTACATGTATTTACATTATAAGCACTCCCATACACATCCAATTGCTTTTTTGCTGATATTATTTATCATTTCTTCTCACTTCCACCTTGGAGTGAGGTTGGAGGAGAGCCGCTGCCCCACCCTTCACCAATCACTTTAAAGCTGCAATGTGTTGTGGGGGGACACACAAAGGACAAACATCAAAAGCTGCCGTCCCAACTTGTCAGCAGTAGCTGCACTGCACCAGGTACTGTATCATTAAAAGCAGGGGGCATAGTGACAGGGACAGGAACACTGGGGCACGCAGGTTACTGCAAACACATATGCAGTAAAATTCGCTTCACCTCTAATTCAAGGTGATTGTTTCTCCTTGAGTGATCAAAGATCTGCCCGAAACAAAATGTGATGCCATTAGGCCACAAGTCATGGTTATTTTAATTATATATTCAATCATTTTGAACATTATTGTCACTACACAACAGACTGACTATCCAGCCTTGTCAAAAATTGCCATGTGATGACCAATTATTAAATGTTGGTCTATAAGCTGTCAAAACATAGTAAAATATGCCCCTCACAACGTAATTTTCCAGATTCCAAGGTACCGTTCTCAAGTTACTTATTTTGTCCCAACCAACAGCAGAAAGAGATCATATATGACAAAGAAAAGAAGCAAACTTTTTCATTTTAGAAGCTGGAACCAAGAAACCTGATTGACTAATCAATTATTGCGCTAATCATTTGAGCTCCATATAGCAGAGCAGAGAAATATTTAAAAGATAAACGGAAAAGATAAACATATGGATACCATTTTGATTTCTTTGCATATCTATGAAAAAACATACCCCCAAATAATTTCACCCTTTGACAATGTCTCCATGTTCAGCCATAATTCAGCTGCCCCATTTTCTGTGAGTGGGCACAGGGCAGTGTCAAGCCAAACAACAACACGAACTTCAACAACAACAACCACTGGCTGATGAATGACTGCTGAGATGGAGAAGGGGATCGAAGGGATTGATCCGCGGCCTGCTATCTCATCCCTGTTTTTACCCTCTGTCAAACAGGTGCCGAGGGGAGATGGATTCTGCCTGCCGAAGGAGTGGATTAATGGCAGTGGGAGAGGGGGGTCTGGCTGTGCCCTGGACCCAACCGAGTGGTGCTCTCCTCTGGGCAGAATGGAGGTGGCAGAGGTGTTATTGACAAGGCTCCAGGAGAAGAGGAGTTGCCAATGCCTCAGGTTGGGGGGGGGAGGGTTGAGAAAGGAGAAACTCTCTGCACCCTTACTCGCGAGCAAACAAAATAGCCACACACAACTGCAGCCACCCTCCCAGAGTACCTCTACTGGGCATAATGATGGATGGTTAGAGGGTTCAGCCTCTCGTTCACCTTTGTTCAGACGTCTTGCTCTGTGAATTGAGTGGCCATGGTAATGAATATGCAAGCGTGCGTAGATGATGTTCACATGCTCAACACAGAGCATATAAATTGCCAATTGCACTGAGTTAATGACACAAACATAACCCTTTGTTCAAGTTCCATTGACTTATTGTGCACTAAATTAATTGTCTGGCTAGCAATTACAATGGATATTTTTAGTGCATGGAGATGTATTCTGTAAACATAGATTACATTACTCTAATTGAGGGAAAAGAAAATGTGTCTAAATTGCTCCTGATATCACATCAGTGCTAATGGCAAAGCAAATGGGGCGAGCTCATTCATCTTTGCCAACAATAACTCAATTAACTGTAAAACGATACATTTAACACCGAAGTGGTCACACCTGATTGGTATTCGTGGTAAACTTTGAAGGTCACAGTCCAGGCGTGCTACTTGTGTGGAAAAGTGTTATGGATTCGCTCGCTGGCTACGAGGCCCCGGGTGTTGTGAGGCGGGAGAGCGGAGAAGCTCAGTATGCTACAGGCGTCCATCTCTCCCTCGCTCACTCGCTCTCGGCACATCTCTCCCGTGAAACATCACTGACAATTTCTCAATGCAGCAGAAGTGCTAATGCTGGTTTTTATAAAAGATGCTCGGCAAGACAACAGGGTGCGCCCTGTCTCAGATTAATGAGTGCTCAAATGCAAGCAGACAGCAGTGGAATTAACAACCTCATCTCCCTCCATCTCTTCCTCCTTTCCTCGCCCTGCTTTGTTTTCTCAAGACTCTGGCGACTAATTAAAGAAACCGCATCATGAAATGTGTGCTTCCTTCTTATCACTCCTTAGTCCTTCATCACTGAGAGAACAAGTGAGTGATTGCCAGTCCCCCTCTCACTGCTCCACTTTTCACAAGACATAGAAATTTGTGTGTGGAAAAACTAAGAAGTGACAACCCCTCAGAGGTGAAAAAGGTGCAGCACAGCTGGAAATAGAAACGTGCATCGCAGAAAATTCGTATTAGGTGAAATGTAAAAGGTATGGTATCACCTTAAGCTGTAGTTAACCAACCCCAATAGGGTCATATTTGTATACATTCTCACATGTAGGGCTCTGTTGAGAAAGCAGTGCACACTGTTATAGGATGCGTGATGTGATCGTGTTAAATTACATGACAGTTTCTCATTCACAGATCCAGAAATAGGCCGGAAGCCGAGACTTCACAAGTACAAGAGGTGCAGAGAGCAAACAGTCTGTGACTTCAACCCCAGGCTATTGTAACTGTAATGTCTACATTATGTAAATACACAATCCACACGGGCAGACAAAAAAGTCTTTGGCTGGTTATTATTCACATTGTTGACAAATCCAATAGAAAGATAATTGTAAATGGTCACAAATAGATTTTTTTTTAAGCCAGGTAATTTTCTAAAACAACTGTAATTTTTCACGTTACTTACACAGAAGTAAATAATGAATTTGTTGGTGACTATTTTCAGCAACAGATTAATACACAAGATGCACTTGTTGGATTGATTCAATACATCCATCAATAATAACGTCAATTAGTGCACCAGTGTGGCTCATTCAGTTTTTGAACAACAACTGAGGCAATAGGCATTATATTCTGCTCCACAGGCAGTACTTGTTAGTACTGTAGCAGGATCAATTCCTTGTTGATTTTAGTATTTTCATGGGATTTGTTAACAACAAGATAAATATAGAACATCGTTATCCTTTAAACTCTTAAGTGCCGTATCACATTTACAAGCATTGCTCTAAAACTGGGTTGAATTATATGAAATTGATGCATGTGGAAATATTTATATTTTTAGCCAGATTAGCCAATTAACTCCAGTCAAATCATCTGTGGCCGAACTGCAGGGCCATCAGTCCAAAACATTACAAAATAATTTCACTCTCTGTTTAGCAGCACAGTCTTGAAAATCCTGATGACACACCCCAAACACATCTGTATCACCCGTCACATGTTGAAACTAACCAGCTGGGATGTGACAGTTTAGGGTTTAGAAACTGATCCTTAACGTTTGGAATAGTGACAGTCCTTTTGGTTAATTTTTTTTTTTTAATTAAAACACAATAAACCACACTTGATGGCCACATGGACAGAATGTGAACTACAGTTTATCTATTTATCTCTCGAAGCGAGTCATCTGGCGGGTTGCAAATGATAAGTGTAGATTGACCTTTTTTGTCAAGCTACTGCTGCCAGTTAGCCTCGGCTTATCTTCAAGCTCCTCCCACAGAAGGATTACAGGCCTGCGTGCCCAAGATGTGCCATTCAGTCATGGGAGAAAGCGACAATACTGTCCCCATTGTCCCATTTGTCTGTGTCACAGCGAAACACAGATGTGCACGTGTAAGAGAGGAGTTCATTCTGAGCAGCATCTTGGTAGAAAGCACCACCACGTGATGATCATTTCGATCTGCTACCCTCAACCAGATATTCTCTTACAGGTCCACGAGGAAAACTCTATTTATATGATAAACATTTTTACCTTTGATTAAAGCGCGACATGCAGCACTTCACCATCAATAAATCATTAATTTTGACACACCAGTATAATGACGAGCAAAAGCCCTATGGAAAGATGATTTCAAACATGTTACTCTCTTCTTCTACGTGACAGTGGGCTTTTTGCAGAGCTAACCACTATCCATCATCTGTCTTTGCATAGACAAACTGCAGCATAAGAATATACCATTATTATATGCATTTATATTTTTATTGTAAAGTTTACACACAAGAGAATACAGACAAAACGTGTGAAACTGATTTGTGATATCTACAGAGTTTGTGTGTGTTGATATGTTCTCATGTCCTCGCTTTCTACAAGCAAATGCCAAGAGCATCACAACAGAGTTTGGTGAGTGACGATAATAAACTTCTACCAGAAAGCACCTCAGGCTGATGCAAACAGATTTTACGACAAAGTACCAGGTAGACACTGTCTTTCCACTACACATCTCTCACCTGCTATGTTAGTTAATGTGTTTCTGGTAACTCATATTCCCATCGCCAGTGAATGAACTAAACAAGAGATACCCGAAATCGAAACTCCGTCATGCGATATTCCACATCGGATGAACAGCTAACGTCAGCATATGAGTTCATGGCTTGAAGCAGCTCTTCTCATCAAACTTTATGTTAGGTTTTATTGCCGCAGACGTCCATCTCTGCATGAATGAGAGCTTACTGTAAGATCGGCGATGTGACTTTGTAAAAGGCAACGTTAAATGTGAAACAAGGAGCTCAGCAGTGTAAAACGTGGAGCAAGCTGTTGTTTTGAAAGAACATATTTCTCCAGTGCTTAGTTGGGTGTGAAGGAAATGCAAACACAACTACCCTCCATTTGACAAATGACAAATGCTGTGATGAGTTTCCCCACGAAACAGCAAAATTATTCTGTGAATTGGCTGTGAGCAAGACAACACTCCTATTTACATGTGCGATTCTAGTACACAATACAACCCTCCACTAAATACCCAAGTTTTCAGTAAACCAGCAGGAAATCCCCAAAACAAAGACAATTGAAGGGATTATGCTTCGAAACTAATTTCAACACAAAAACAAACCCTATGCTTACAAACGCTGAGGTAATATGAAAAGAAAATTTGAGAATCCATATGTGGGATGAAATACTTTTTGCTAGTAATTCCTTCACACTTGTCAGCATCAAGTAGGGAGGTACCAACTTTAACTCATGTACTTTTTCCACTTATTGCTTGGACTTAGCTTAAGTTCACACTAATACTGCCCTGATATCTGCCCTACACCTCAAAGTCATATGAATATCAAAATATCTATTATCTAAAGAGGCCTGCAGAATACAAATAAACAGAGGACTCATACAGATACAGACAGTTACTTTGACTTTAAAAGGACTATATGATGATGAGTTGTTCTTTCTTTATTTTTTTTTTAATACATTAGTATTTGGACTGTAAAAAATGGAGGGGTCCAATTTTCCCTTCTCAATAAGTGCAGGTCACATGACCCCTCGGTTTACAGGGATGTAAATTTACACAAATGCCAAACAACAACCAAAAGAAAAATAAGCTTAACCACAAAAAAAGCTTCCCAGTTCATACAAATTCAATGCAGAAAGGCTGTACACAGGTAGATTGACTGCAGCTTAGGAGCAGCCAGCCAACACACACCAAGCCAGTTGCCACAAACAGATCTGAAGGTGCAAAAACAACACTGATTTGCACCATAGACAGTCGGTGACACTAGCACCTGGTGTTATTCCACTGGGAACGAGCACCAACTGAACACACATACATGTTAGCGCAAGTAGCAAATTTTTAGCTTGACAAAGAGAAGTCTGCATCAGCATCTCAGCAGAGTTGAGAAGATCCTCCGAGGTCTCGATGTGCCAGCAGTAGGACAGGAGGACTCCTCTTCATGCTGGAAGTGTTTTTGAGGCCATTAGTTGATGTGACAAAGCTGAATCTGTCCGTCAGCAGGAGTTCTGCAGTAAAAAAAAAAAAAAACTTTCATAAAACCTTACAGATGTGACTGTTTTGTTGGTGAAATCAAATATAACAAAGTGTAGCAGAAGCAGCAAACACCTGAGTGTAATCGGCAACTTCAATTAGTGTTTTTATTCTCATTTAGAAAAGAAATACAAGATGCAGCAACAATTATGAAACTGCTAATACAGCACTCTACTCAACTATAAACAACTGAAAACATGTAGATAATGAAAATAGAAATAATAGGAAGACAGTTTGTTCTCTGGGTTTTAAAAAAAAAAAAATCCTGTAATGTTTCAGGAACCTATTACTTTTACATAAAGGAGAGAGAAAGGAGTTCAAGAGAAAGATGGTTAGGAAACCAAAAAATATAATATATTATATATAAAAATAATATATTTTGCAATAAAAAAATAAAATGATTGACATGAAAAATAACATTCTGCAGATGTGTCAGTCATATATTTATAGAAACAAATAATAAATTGAATGCCAAAGTGGTGAATAATATTAGTACTACTGAAAACATTATATCAAACTACTATTTATTTGTTATTTCATCCTGAAAGAAAAAAAAAAGATGTTTCATTGGATAAATTTCATGTGAACTGTCTTTGACCTGAGAAAAATAAAATATATGAGGCAAAAGCCAGAATATTTAATAATTTATCTCTTCCAAACTAAACTATGAAATACGTTTTGTTTTTACTTCAAATAAGCTGATGAATATATTTATTCATATTTGTTTTTACCACATGCTGTACATCATGTTTCAAAAGTAATGGACATGATTCACCTGCTATGTCACCTCCAAAACAGGCTCCTATAAATAAATAGTAAATAGTTTAGGTGGCTTTTATTTTAAAACAACTGTATTCTTTGAACAGATGTTATGTCTAGTTAAAGCTCAAAGGACAGTAAATCAAATTAAATTTTCATCAAATTTATTTATTTCAAGCCCAAAATCACAAACATTGTTTGCCTCGGAGGGTTTTACAATCTGTACAGTTGTGACACCCTCTGTTCCTTAGACCCTCGAACCGAGTCAGGAAAAACTTCAAAAAACCCTTTATGGGAAAAAGAAGAAACCTGAGGAAGAGCCACAGATGAGGGATCCCTCTCCCTGGGACGGACAGATGTGCAATAGATGCCACATGTACAGAGAACATCATCATCAATCATATAGGGAATTATACATGCTGAGTTCATGGGTTTAGTCCACGTATGAGGTATCACAAGTAATGGAAATGAGTCCGTGAGTCCAGGTGCATCTCTAGATGTCCTCATATGTCCCCACTTTAGCCAGTTTATAAGCTGACTCCAGTCTGTGATTTTGCCATGTCTTTGTTTTATTGCCATGGCCGTGTTCATGTGCACTGGATATGTTGCAAAGAGCAGAATATGTCATGTGTAAGTGGAGCTGTCTGTGGGGTTGGGTGGGTCTATTACAGCTATTTAATATACCACACTGATGTTTGTAATGACTTGAAGCAGACTAGAACACAGAAGCTCAACACGGAATGAGGTCAAGATCAGGAAAACAGTTCACCTTTACTGAAGTTCAAATAAAGGCAGGCAAGGTCAACCCAATAAGGGGGACCCATGGCCTGAAAGGCAGGCTGGGTGGTCAGATACAAACAGGCAGGAAAACAACTTGGAAAGCGAGGCAAAACTCACCACAGGCTCCAGCAGAGAGCGAGGAGAAACTGGACCGGTATATGGATGCAGGTGAGGAGATGTGCGGAGAGGAGGTAACTGAAGGGCAGGAGGAAGTGACTAGATCTGCAGCGACAGGAGAGTTAGGCTGAATCCCAAATGTCAATCCCAAAATGCCAGAAAACAACAAAATAATGACTTCTAATATAAGCAATGCCCAGTTTATCTAGCCATAGCCAATAAGAAATGTGTGAGTATCATCTTGTTATATAATAAGCCTTTAAATGGGATTTATATCTTGTTATCTGCAGATGAGAAGACAACCAGCTTGAGAAATAAATAATTTGAGGCACTGCCAAAAATGCCAAAAACAACTTAGTGGCACGTTTTACTTTATATAGATATTGAAATAAAACTAAAGTTTTATTTATATATATATATATATATATATATATATATATATATATATATATATATATAGTTATATATATATATATATAACTAAAAAAGTTCAGTTGGGATGGCTGTTAAAAAGGTTTTTCATTAGTAGTCTCTCAAAGGGATTGCTCATAATTTGTTGTCACCTACCTTTCTTAATGCTTTGTTTTAACTGTTTTTACAGGATCTTATTCTTCTAAAGCTGGCATGGGAACAAAATATGGAGAAGCAGCACCTGCAAGCTGGAAATTCCTTCCCTCTATGCACAATGCCATGAGAAAACACAGCATACAACCAATAACCCTCATAGCTGGTGTGAGGGGATGGAGCACAGACTGTGAGGAAAGTCCTTCTGATCAAGGACACAGCAGTCCTGACCCCAGGAGAGAATAAAAGACCAGAGCAACTAGACAAATTAATCTCCTTACTTGGCAAAATCATTGAAAGAAATAATTGATTAAATTTTTCATTTTAAATTTTTTGTTTTCAATGAAGAGATTCAGATTCAGATTCCTTTATTAATCCCACAGCGGGGAAATGTATGGTGCATAAAAATAAAAAATAAAAAATAAAAAATAAAAAAAAAAATAAAAAATAAAAAAAAATAAAAATAAAAAAAAATAAAAATAAAAAAAAAATAAAAAATAAAAAAAAAAATAAAAAAAAAATCCAAAGATAACTAACTATATCTATTACTGTAAGTATACCTGTACATAGTACAGAGGGAGTGTGCCTGAGAATATACATATATGAAATATATTAGTATCTCAGGTATAAATGAATGCAAAACAGTGAAACAGTGAACTGAACAGTGAACAAGTTATAAGTCAGTTATTTATTGTTTATTTGTTTATTTGTTTATTGTCTATTGTCTGCAGACTAGCAAGGCATTTTGTTTGTTGTATAGTCTGACAGCAGCAGGCAGGAAAGACCTGTGGTCCCTCTCCTGTCCTTGTATTTTCATTTTGATCATTATTGTTTATCACCATTGTTGCTTCACTTGTTTGATATAAAAGGGAAAAGAAGGCAACCTCAGTTATCTTGCTTACATGCACAACAGATAAAAAACAACAAAGTTTGTTTCTTTTTGTTTACCTCAGATTACACAATGACAGGTGTAAAACAAATAAAATGCACAGAAAAAAAAACTCCAATAGATGTTCAGTTGGGTTGAGATAGGGTGACTGTGAAGGCCGTAGCATATGATTCACATAATTTTCATACTCATCAAACCATTTAGTGACCCCTCATGCTCAGTGGATGGGGAGCATTGTCATCCTGGAAGAGACCACTCCCATCAGGATAGAAATGTTCATCATATAGGACAAAAGTGATCACTCAGAACAACTTTGTAGTGGTTTGCAGTGACGTTTTCCTCTAATGGGACAATTGGACCCAACCTATGCCCAAAGATGCCCTCTACAGCATGACAGAGTCACAAGATCTGCATCTGTCATGGCTTTCCACTCATTCATTCAAGTTTTTCCTTTAATTTGTCACCTGTCTGCATGTTGTGCAGGAAGGCAAGGATGACCTCAGAGCAGTTTCCACCTCTGGAGCTTTAACCGGGGTTGCCATTCATCTTGTTTTCATCACAGAATCAAGGAACGAGTCCTGGCAGGGGGTGTCTTTTGAAACGCTCTTGGGCTCTGCCCCTCAGTGGCTGCCTGAAAGGGGCTCTGATCGTAATGGGTGTTTCGAGGCATGGATAGGCTCCAGCACCTAAAAGGATATGGCCAGATGGAGGATGGAGGGTGTTAACATAAATGAGTCTGTGTGTTAGGATGCACTTATACTGTACTGAGCCAACAAAAAATGTCCAAAAACAGTCCTGACATGTTGAATTTTGATTATATTTGAATTGAATAACACTCTTTATCATTGAAATAACTGATTTAGTTGGGTTTTGGTGACTTGATTCTAATGTTGCACCCATCTGTGGCTGTGCAAAAGACATCATTTTGTGCCAGACTTGAAAAGCCCCGATGAACTTCACTCACTCAGGTTATGCAAATAACCTTGTGTTTAGTTTTTACGTCCAATGCAGTTTTGTGTATAATAAGACATACAGTGGATTTTGGAACATCAAATCCTTGAGCTGGAACCTCACATGATACTCCATGAGCAGGCCAGTAAAGAAAAATCAAAGGCTCAACGTCGTAACCCCATCGCAGACAGATCAGGAGATCAGGCAGAGAGTGGTGACTTAAATGTTGAAGACTGTGCTGGAAATTCAGAAAATTGGTTCGAGATCCTCATTTTTCCACCCAGAAATATTTTCAACAGTGGTGTGTTTGTCTTCAGAGTGGTGTAAGGAGCCCCTGTCTGCACCAAGAGAAAAAAATTACCTAACTGACTCACTGATATGAGGTTTAAAAGAGCAGCAATAATAAGAATAAGAATAATAGTAACTTTTCACACCAACTGAATGATTGTAGGTGTTGCTCAGTCTGCAAGTCTAGATGAATTCAGTCTTTGTGACTTGGCATGAGAAACAGAGCAGGAAATGTGAAACATGACTATTGACTGACTGGAGTCCTGACAGTGTTAGACATTTGCCCTTGGAAGAAATGTTCAAGAAATAATCAGTGTTCTTATCTGTTACCACAGTAGGAGATCATCAGACTGTCTGACTGTGAAAAAAAAAAAAGAAAACAATCAAAAGCAAAGAACATTTAGGGGCATGTCCTAAAAGAGGCCGATGCACAAAGTAATGACCTTCCTCTTCTCTGTCTTTCCAGCTGAAAACTCTCCTCTCCCTGATCTCTGGCACACATCAGCTGAGTTGTCCCTTGCAAGCCTCCTGTCACACAAAATAAATTGCCTTCACTGTGAATGGGTCAAAACAACACAGAGATGTCATTATTTCACTGCAATTGATCATACCTTGGGAAATACAAGTCAATAGTTTCTATAATTGCAATGTCTCCAGCCCCTCAGAGGTTCTTCCACGAGGGCTCCTTTGCTTCTTTTCATCTTTTATCTTTCTCATATTTCTGTCATCCTTGAGGAGGCTTCACATTACAAAAAGATATATATTTTAATGCTTTACAGAGGGTATGATACATTCAAAACCTAATACTTTGCTTCAGTTCAGCTTTTCCATTCCGCATCGCAACTTGCCAAACAATCAACCTTTGACATTTGGAATACTTTCAACACAGACATCCAAGCTTTTACTCTTGAAATCTTTTGACTAGTGAACTCAATAGAGTTATTTTGCCTTGGGTGCCTTTTTAACATTTTTTTAGAGGTAGGCTCTAATTTTCAGACTACCAAAAGCAAAAAGAAAAGAGCAGAACAGCCAATGAATTTAAGCTACAGTGATAAAAAAAGTATAATAGCTTGCAGATATATTGGCTCTTTAATTAAAAATGCTGTTCAGGTACATTTAATGCTTCTTTTTTTCTATCAATAACTGTATTTATCTTACAATTGCCGTAGTGATTTCTTTTAATTAGCCATCTTTAGAAAGCATTTGACTTGAATTGATTTCAATATGACATTTTGATTTTCTGATCATTATAATCACTAATATTCTTTGTGTATCATCCTATTTTCTGAATGCTTGCAGAAGCTTTTCCGCACTGCCAAGGTTAACTTCTTGATAAAAACAGGCGGACACAACATAGAATCAGTCAATCAATCATCAATCAGTCACTCACTTGATCTGTCTTTTTGTTCATTGATCTATCTGGCTGCGTGTTTATTCATTCCCCCGAGTCAATCAAACCTGGGTCCTCCTGATCACAAACCTCCATGAAACTGCACATATCGATCTACTAATGGAACAATTAGTTAAATAATGAATTAACCGAGTAATTGCTGACTATTCTGATAAGCCATTAATTATTTAAGCCGTTTATAAATCAAGAATGCTAAACCTGTGATGGTTCAAGCCTCTCAAGATTTGCAGCTTTTCTCAGTTGTATGTAAGTGTAAATGGAGTATGTTTTAGGTATTAAGACTGCTGATGTGACAGCACAGGGGATGTTACCTACAGCTCTGGATAATTTGATGGGAATTTTTCACAATCTTCTGGCATTTAATCAAAACAAATGATAGATTCACCGAAGAAGCCTTTCAATGAGAGGTGAAAAGCCTCCAAGAGCCTCAAGCAAGTCCAGTTGACTTTCTTCTAACTCTTAAAAATTAGTTGCCGGCTTAAATCGCCTAAATGTGACATCAAAACAGTTTAGATTTATTAAAGACAACATGAGCTAAAGTGGTGAGGTTTGTTGGTTATTCCCCACTACTGTGAGACTATATCACATAATTAAATCCACCACAGAGCCAACTTACCTTACACTACATTTATAAAACTTGTGGTGGTACTCCGACTGTATACAGCAAAGTGAAAAACGGTGGTGCTGTGCAGGCTGAACAAAGGCAAGTGTGCTGAGACTCACACGGAGTTTACTGAATGCAGAGTCCTGCAGTGCGGGGCCATCCCCGCCTTCTGTTAGGCCTCACTTGTTCTTGCACTATGAGCAAAAGTGTCCATCTACATGAGGAAGCATTCCCCTCCAGCTACTGCCAGATATGATGCATCTCTCACTGCCTGATTGTTTTCTTTGATTTGGAAGAAATTCATTCTTTATCAGAAGAGACAGTGGTGGATTGTAGCATATATTCACAATCAACCTGAATGCGGGACTAAATAACACGCTCATGCCGATACAGGACAGGCATGAAATACAGGGCCTACACACCTCATCACTTCCTAATCTCCTAATATAATACACGCACATAGAGTGTATGTAATTTATTCATACTCACACAGAAACGCACAGACGTATTCACACGCTACATTGTGTTAGTATCATCAGTCCCTAATGCAGCCATCTGCTCCACTCTGTACTTCTTTTATGCATAAAATGCTAACCAACTCTTGGCAAGAGGCCCTCACTCACCATCTCATATGCATCACAGCAAATTAATGAGTTACCTGAGAGAGAACATGAATAGAGTTTTTGTGGGTCTAATGGGAAATTAAAAATGGCTAACAACCCTGAATCAGCCAAACTAATGGAGAGTGCTGCTGAGGCCTTTCCGGACCATGCCAGAACCGCACCTAAACTGCCAGTGCACTGAGAAATAAACAGGAAGACCTGTGTGATGGCTCCGTAACTGGCAGGTCTAATGAGTGATGGAGGGAAAAAAAGAGCCGGGGTGAACTGAGGAGGAGCATGAAGCATTGCTCAGTTAAAAAGCACTCCCCTAAGCAACGAAGCATTGGTCTATTATCGGCCTATCTATAATGAATCTCCATGTTTTAAATTTATGATTTGAGATGGGAAGATTTATGCTGAGCTGTTTCAAAATCTGATTCATGAGTCTGTTTGTTCCTCCTATTAGTCACTTTGGTGCAGCAACCACCACACAGATATTTAGGCCTGGAACGTTTTAATAACAATAACACTTTCAAATCTTTTTTTTTTTTTTTTAACTTTAGACAAGACGTCCTGTAAGAATACTTGCCAGGAGAGATGTCCATCAGAAGATGAAATATCATGAAAGAATATGATTTGCTTAGAGAACAAAGCTGGCGATACTTTTATTCTGCCCACTATCAAGTATTGCCAGTGTAGTCAGATATACTGTTTTTCTTTACCATTGAACACCACTGTAATGAACAAAAAAACACATCATTGAACTACATAGGCATTGTAATTCATTTTGAAAGAATTCTTAATTCAATATACTGCTGCTATACTGTAAATAGTCAGTTTATTTATATACTGTATCCCAACAACACAGCTCTCAAATATGCCTACAACATGTCCAACATATGGTATCCATGGACAGTCAATTCAGGTAAGGAAAATCTCCCAGGATGGAAACATGTGGTGTGTACAGAATAGACAAACACAGTAAAATTATAGTGTGAACAAGCATGAAGGCAAAATTATAGCTACTCACTAGAGCACCAATTGTGGATTAATCAAAAAAAAAAAAAGATCTCCTGCAAATGTGCAATTTATTCCTGTTTGAGGGATGTTGGTTAAAAACTACAGTGCCCATCTATTTTAGGAAGTTACTCACCCATTCTTTTTAATCAAACTACATATTTAGTTTAGTTTGTCTTTGGGCTGAGTGCCACAGACAGACACACTGTTGGTTCTGCTCATTTCAAGAGAAAATGATCAAACAACTCACAGCTTTAAGTCGAGCCACAAAACCCAAGAATGAAATGTGATATACAGACAGATGAGCTATACATGTTGTGGAACAGTTGATATGCATACCATGGGAATTCAAGAGTATATTGTGCTCTGCAAAACACTCCATGCATAATATATAAAATGTACAGTACAGATTTGTCGTTGTAAAGCTGTACATCATTACTAAGTTATGAATAGGATAACGCGTCCCTTAACGTTTAACATAATCAGTCTGACGGTGAAAGTCGCAGAAGATTGGCAGGAAATTTAACAACCTTTCATCAAGCACCCTCCAAAATTCTTATGCAAACTGATTTGGGAGGAGGGGATGGGAAATTCAAAGGTGGCAGCATCAAAACCCTTCAAGTCCCCCTTTTACACCTCCTTTGACTTCACCTCTTCTATCAGCCAACTTGGTTTAATCTGAAACACAAGCCTCGGGTTGCAATAGTCATTCTACATCTTGTCAGGACAATATTTTCACTGCCTCTTTCTCCCAGCGGTGATGACCTTCCTGCGTCTCTCTGATCTGTGCCAGCCCACAGCCACAGCCCACATTGACAAGACTGCGAAAGGCAGCCAAGCATATCTTAATCCATTCTAGCTCCGCTTTGCTCCGGCCTGGGTTGTCTAAGGTGCTGCTGGAGTTCTCTCCGTGTCCATGAAGGGTTTCCTCCACTAGCTGGTCCATTAGTCCGAATGGGAGATGCTAGTACATGCTGGAGAGTTTTAGACACCTGACAGAGCCAAACATATTCTGTCGTTTCGTGTTATGTAGCTAAACCTGCCATTTTTCTCTGACCTTTCCTTCCTGAAATATTCAGACTGTGTTTGTGAAAGTGTGCACACTGTTTCAGTTTTTTCTCCATGTAAATGCTCTTTGGTTAAATTATTCAGCAGGAATAAGTGTGCCAACATGCTCATCATAGAGAGCAGTCTTAAGAGCAGAAACCTCATTTTTTGTCTCAGATGCTAAACGCCTTTGAAAAAAATATTTGCATGGCATTAACGCCGCACACTGCGGTTAAAGTACCTTTGAATCGAGTTACATCCGCATCTCGCATGGCTCAGTAGAAGTCTTTCATTTTTTTATGCTTTTTCACTCGCATTGAATCCATTCTACTTGTTGGGTTGGATGCTTTAATCAAATCTGAATGAATAGCTTGTACGAATTTGCTTTAAAATACCTCACAAGCAAAGATGTTCGAAGGTCTGTTTCCATAAATAACCACATGGCTTCATCAAAGCCCAGTGCACCACGCCACAGCTGTTTTTTTTTTTTTTTTTGCAAAGCACACTTAAACATAACAGCTGTAGACTGTTGCACTTTATATAACTCCACTCCCGTTGAGCTTTAACAGCAGGATAGAGGGGTGTTTGCACTTGAAAATGACAGCTAAAGGTGTGTGTATGGGGCTGTATGATGCTGGTGGGCTAGTCTGTGTGTCTTTCCGATTCCCTTCACAGATGGAGAGAAGTGCCCCAGGTAAGTGGAGACCAAGCCAAGGATATGAAACAGGGATGACCAGGCTCCCACCGGAAGACAACAGAGGAACTGAGGGATTGTGGGATCTGTGCTACAATAGATAATTAGTCAGGAACATCTGTTGGAGGAAGTTCCCGTGTACCTCATGGGCCACAGATCTTAAATCACTCTTTGGCTCAGAGTGGAGAGTGAGCAGCTCAAGCTATTTACTTTGATAAATCATTTGTATTAATCACCAAGGTCCACCTGTGCACTTCCATATGGCTGCGGCGGGTTGGTACGTGAACGTCAGCAGGTCCCAGCATGGTGAAAAACTAACCTAAATATCAAACACGATAAAGCCGAGTAAAACACTTTAAACGAGTTTGAACTTTGTCAGACCTCGTCTTTTTCACCTCAGAGCTTAATCTCTCAAATATAAACAGCCTTAAGAGTGTGTGGGTGCGCATTTTTCAAAAAAAAACAAGCGATCCAGCAGCATGTTAAAGCAGTGAGAGACATTTGGACACCACAAACATAATAGAGGATCCCTTTTAGCAGAATGACCACAATGTCCATTGACCCCATTTACCTTTATATGGAAAATAAAAAGATACTTTAAGTTGACTCGCATCATCTGCTAGTCCCCGCAATCATCTAATGTTGCGCTGGAGCTGGCCCCTGCTCCTGGTGTAGAGTAACCTGACCATTAGCAAAGAAATGGATGCTATTTACAGCATCAAGAAATGAGGCAGATAAATAAATAAATAAATGCACAGTTACGCGCCTCCAAACGGGGCCAAGGAGAAAAAAAGGGTGGTTAGAAATCCATCTGAATGTCATTTTGTGTGTATCTCCCTCTCTGCCCTTCCAGACAGACATCAGCGCATTGCAAACCTCGCTCCCATTAACCTGTTCACAGGTTGCCAAGACAGGAAGTAGTATTTTTCACCTTTCTATCAACTCCCCCCTGGTCATGCCCCTATAGACACCCACGCGCACCCCTGCCCTCTTCTCCTCTCCTCTCCGTACTTTGAGTAAGTTCCACAAAAGATAATTTCCTTTTCAAATTACAGCAGGCCTTTTCAGTGACCCGCGGGCATTGTGATAATGCAGTGTGGGAGCTGCGAGTGTCTCTGATGAGGGGTGAGAGCAAATGCACCGGCCAGCACAGATGTCTTGTCAACACCATACATGGACACAGGCGCCTGTAGGATACCGCACTGCCTCGGACTTGTTGAGCAGGGCAGCTCAGTGAGATTCCTCTGCAGCACTGTGGGCTACAGTAAAACCCAGCGCGATTAGCTGACAGTCGCTTCACACAGAACGTGTTGGTGCATGTGAAGGTACAGTATGTGCTTTTGTAAATAGCCAGAAAAAAAAGCTACTTTGGATAGTAAGCCTCAACAGGATGTGTGAATGACTTGCAAAAGCAGCTTGCGGGCTGTGTCGTGATTCATGAGCTAATCACCTCCCAGTCCAGTCATGCATGAGAAACACAGAGAGGAGGAGGTGTCAGGTACAGCGAGGAATACTTTGATATTAGAATTCAAGGCATCTGCATCTTGCCTCGAGCAGGATAATCCCATTATGCCCCAGGTCACAGCAGTGCACGCGGGAGAGAGGCACAACTCACTTCAAAATAAACTGCTTATGGATGACGAGAATAACACAAACAGCCGTCAGAAATAACATCAAACTCCGACCCAAACTGAATTAGAACATCCAATTTAGGGACGAAAAATACCCCAGATATTGAAAAGAGAGAGTAACACAATTGGATTAAAAAAGAAAACAGGAAAGTTTTGCCAGCCCGACTTTTACAGTTCATCTTCTGTGTTTTCAAGATCGAGCTGCTTTTCATTACAGTCTGTCAGCTTTCATTATAAAATGAGAAAATCAAATTTTGCTTGCTGTATCTGACAGTTTTTCACACTAATTCATCCTGTCAAGATAAAGCACTGGCAAACCAACCAGATGGTGTTTGTGTAACTGAGAGCTTTGTTTTTGGTGTGCACATTTCATAAAGTGCAAGACCCTTCTGGATTTAGATCTAGATGTGCATTGTGTTTTGTTTCTTTTTTTTCAGGGAGAAGGAAAATTGTCCTTACCAATCTCTGATTATTTTCTTGTTTGATTTAGATAAGCCTAAAAAAAACAAATTGGTTGTCAGTGCTTTTCAGTTTAAATCAAGTTATTCCTTCATCCTAATTAATTTTACATATTCCTCAATAACATAAAAAAAGAAAACATACTACAAATAGAAAGCTGCAGCTCTGAGATACTGAAATGTTGCTCACATATTGGCTTTCCATTAAAAATAGGATTGGTGAGTCGTGTCATCCACTTCCAAAGAGATGTGTGCACCTCCCTGGCCACAGCTAGAAAATGTCATTTTCCTAATATTTTCTGTTTCAGATGGCTGACCAGGGAATTTATTCCAGGGAGGTGGTGTGGGAGGACTTTAATCAACAGCTTCAGAGGCATCAGTCTGTAAAACCTGTAATGAGATCAGTTATAAACTAATACCCTACAAACTATAACCCACCTTGAATAATTTCATTAGTAGGAGTTATACTGGAGAAGTTTCATGCACAGGATGATTTAAATGCAGTTTTGGAGGTTTCGGACAGAATTTGCAGAACATTATTCATATTTAATGGGAAAAGAATGTTAATGTATTTTCCAGCAGAATTATAAATTGTTATTGGTTTTAAAGGAATAGTCTGAGATTTTTGAAAATGCATTTATTCCCTCCCTTGTTGTGATGAGTTAGATGAGAAGACTGAAGCTACCACCAGCAGCCAGTGAACTTAGCTTAACAAAATGACTCATGAACCAGACTATTTCTTGGCAGGAAGCGAGAAGGTGTATTCACAGAACTAGCGGAGATTCCAAGAAGTAACACCAGCCAAGAAATAATGTGTTAATTAGAGAGCTTTAGAGCTGCTGGTAGGCAGATCTAGTTATGTCATAGTGTCAAGTGTCATATTTACCGTATGTGGAGATGTGAGAATGCTATTAGTATGCCCATGAACTAATCTAACACCAAATCATCAATACTGAATCACTATGATCTCTAAATGAATCGGTAGGTTTTAGCTGTGGAAATCCATTTACTGGTGACTGACAGCACATATGTCACCTCTGCTGTGATACACACTTCATTAAATGCTGCTTTAAAGCTTATTCAAAGGCCACAAAAGCCACAGAAACAAATTATGACGTGATAACTCAGACTGGATGCTGAGCTATTTATCTGATAAACAGTGCTTGTATAGGCTAGTTTTGTACTAAACAGAATGACTGAGCTTAACACTGAACTGAGGACAGTCTCAATCAGTTCCGTACGTCGTGACTGACTATGAATGTCTTAAATGAACTGAGAAAACCATCCGAATCCACAAAAGAGATTTGTAATTCCCACCATTAAGTGGCATCGATTTTCTTATCTAACTCTGCAAGAAACGGAATAATCTAATTTCCCAAGATGTGGAACTATTCCTTCAAACAGGCAAATCAGTCAAACTTGAGCTCACGGTGACAGAGACCAGGACCGGAGGGAGGATTGCCATGGTTACAGGTGGTTTTGCACAACAGGTGACTTATCTACAGTATGTGATCCGTGACCACTGCCAAACTCATCCCATGTGCATCCTGCCCAGCTCATTGTACTGCAGAGAATGAAACACGATGTCAATAGCAGCACGCAGAACTGTCAAGCAGCCAGGCCTCAGATCCACACTGTGGTTTCCAAACACGCAGAATACATTTCCATTCAACTTTTGTGAAGGTCTTTTATGGCAGAGCAACAAAACCCAACGGAGCTATGGTATGAAAAGATCTTTCATTATTAATAGAATATTAGCCCACATAAAGGTGAATGACTGAAGGATTGTGTTTCAACACTGCAGGGGCTGTAAAGTGCACAGAGGTTAATTCTCTGATTCAAGGGTAGATTTGTATCATTGTTTGTAGATAGAAAGGGTTTTTCCAGAGGATTGGATTCATGTCTTCTCTCGCTGTTCCTCGGAGCACTGTGGTGGATTGCCTGGTCTGATTAATCTTAATGAATTATGCAAATAGCCTTTATCTCAAATGATTTAGCAATGTTTCTGTATTGTTTTATTAATGCACTTTTGAATTACTCGGTATAATCACGTAGCCTTTCCTCAGCCGTTTGCTGTTTGTAATTCATCGCCAGCTCTTTATTAAATCCATGGTGGTCTCCGGCGAATTGCGCACAGGAATGAGAAATTAGTCATTACTGTAATTTAATGATTTCTAACCAAACAAGAGGCAACCTGGATTGCAAACCATAGCAGCCCTCCGCCACCCTCCCACCCTCAGCGCTGTTCCCTTGGGTCTGATCTTTTGGAGCAAGCCATCTACATTTTTACTTAATTAATTATGTTTAGTATAAGGAGCATTCTGTGGTCAAAGCACAGTTTCAATTAC
Organism: Scortum barcoo; assembly: GCA_023238725.1. NCBI lineage: Eukaryota > Metazoa > Chordata > Actinopteri > Centrarchiformes > Terapontidae > Scortum > Scortum barcoo. Next base: position 9,254,694 of record CM041537.1, read on the forward strand.
GGACGGAAATTGACTTAATATGAAGTCAGACAAAATATGAAAGTCCCCATAAATCGGGGGTTTGTTTGTAGCATATTGAGCGTAGACACCCTTACAGCATTACTAAAGCTTTATCTTCTTTAAACTGTCTTTATGTTACCGTCAGGCTTAGCAGCATTTCTGTCATTTCTTCGATTATCGTTCACACACGGATGATGTGCTAACGTTTTGTCTCTGAGTCATTATATATGGCAGCTATAGAGAGAATTGAAATTTCAGAAAAGTCTCCTATTATCACATCAGAGGTGGGGCCCCCTGTATTGTTCACCATGGCTACCTGTCCCCGAGGTGTAAATGTCACATGCAGGTGAAATATAAATACATCTCCGAATATTTTCTACCTCAGAGCAGCCTACCACAGAGAAGCGAATGGAACTGCATGTTGAGATCTGTAATGATAGTAACCACAGTAAATTTGTCTCAGAATGGATGGACATTTCTTTCACCCTTGGACGACACTGATTTAGGTGGATGGGGCTGAATAATCCTTTTCCATTGTGCCTTGCTTTCTGCTTTTGTCCATTTTTTTTAGCAACTTCCTGCTCCACTCTGCTGAGCCTAGTTTATTTTCTATAAGCTTTTAATGACATGCACTAACAATCCTTTTGGGATTTTTGTTTTGTTTTGTTTTTTTTTGTTAAGGTAATGCCTTGCTAGAAATTATACGGACCACCAGCCATCACCAGTCACTGGTTGGTGAATTAAGACAATAAACACATTCTTGGACGACAACAACATCTAGGTTTGGAATCGAATCAAACAGGATAAGCACTGTGTTAGGGTGAGAGCTAATTATCAGCCTCTCCCTGGATCAGATTTCAGATGGCTTTTTTGTGAAGTCTGCTCATTTTAAAAAACAGTGCAGCGAGATGTTCCCATTTGTATTTTTGAGCATGGCCTATTTTTTGCATTTGCTGAATTTCACATTTCAGTTCCATCATGAACACAACATTGATTAGCCGTAAGCTCTCCTCCTCCTCCTTTTTCTTTCAAATTATTTGCTTGACCTGCTAATTTGGAGTCTCGGGAGCTCCTTGCTACCTTCACTGTGCCCCGGCATATAAAGAGTATTAACACAGACCTTAAAAACTCAGATATTCCTGAACAGTGATATTCCATTGAGTTAGATTTATTGAGATAATACTGACATTTGTAATCAATGGTAGTCACCAGGCTTTGAAAACAACAGATACCATTAAAACATTTTGGCAGAACTCAGCTGTGTTGACCCTTGGTGACTTGTACTCAAACATCATTACATTTATCTGGGTTTTATTGTTGTGGCATTGTCTTTAGTCTTAAAAAAGAAGACTTGACATCCTAACAAACTTAAGAAAGCCAAACACTTGAAAGTTTCAAATCAACAAAAATGAAACAGAAGAGAGATCTGCTGCATAAGGCTAAAAGGAATGAAAATACTTATGATCTCACTAGATCTTCAACACAGATATGCATCCAGAGTCCTGGGCTCTTTGTGGCGAGAAAATAACACAAGAGTTTCACATCACGTGGTTTTGTTTTAAGGGTGATTTTTTTTTTCTAGTGTAATCCACAGTCTTTAAGTCAATAAATATCTTCAAGGTTCGGTCTTCTAGTCCATAGGAATAAAACTATAATACAAAGAGAGATTTGGTGGGCAGTAGAGTTCAGAGACAGCTACTGTTGATGCTGGATCTAAAGTCAGGAATCTTTTTGGATATGTAGTCTTATACGATGCTCCCCAGTCCTTTTCCTCCGTCCGTTCAGTGGAATGTCGAGGATTATTGTCCTTGTTGGTCCCTGGTTTCCACCAATTGTCAAAACACATGATATCCAAATGTCCTACGGCGTTGGTCAAAGAAACAATGTCTGGTTCCAAGCAAGGTTATTCTGGAGACAGACGACTATCGTGTGACCTAGTAAGAAAGAGTGATAAAAAAGAAGAATAAAAAGAGTTAGGAACCAGAAGAAAATTGAGTTGTTGACATGAAAGGATGTTGGATAGTGGATAAAAAGGACTCATCGGTGATAAAAATGGTAACAGTAACACTCTCAAAGTCAGTGTTTCTCACAAGAAAAAATGACAGAAGCCAATATGAAAGGAGTGGAATATTTACATCCACTATACTTATCACATTTCATCCATCTTTATCTAAGCAGAAGTATCTAAACAAAAATAAATCCAGTTAAAAAAAAAAGAAAAATGCACAAATATGTAAAAGATTATAAAATGATTGTCAAGATTCAAGATAAGGCATCACTTCCTTCAAATTACAGTTGCAACTAAGGATTGTTTTCATTATTGACTCATATAAAGATTATTTTTTTATTTACTGATAAAATGTTTGGCCCAAAATATTGAAAAATTCCAACCATTTGCTTGTTTGACATATTGAAACTGCTTACTTTCATCGACCAACAGTAAAAAAAAAACCCAAAGTATTCAGTTTATTAACCTAGAACACCATCAAATATTCACACTTCACAAGCTGGGAACAGATTGTTGGCATTTTTGCATAAGACATGGCTTAAATGATGATTCATTGTTAAAACTGTCAGAGGCTTGATGCACCACTGTGGTCCAGGCTGAGTTATTTCAGTAACTTTTGGACTGACTACTGTAAAATTTTATCCAGGCCTTGATTGTCCCCAGGGGATGAATCCTAATGGTTTTGGTGATTGCTTGACTTTTCCTGTAGTGCCACCAGCAGACTTTGGTGATGCCTTGAATTTTAGGCCATTGTCACAGAAGGGTTGACGTGTGGTTTTGATGTCTCAACAAGTTCTGGATAGATTATCAGGAAATCTTCCATGTTTCATGGGTGACTTGTAAGTAGCCTATTTCAGTGATCCCTAAATTTACCATCCAGCTCCACCATCAGTTCAAGATTTTAATTTGTCCAAATCTCTGGTTTATGACTAAATACCTGCAAAGCAAATCACATCAGCCTCAGCTTCACTTTGTGTTTAGTGAGAATTCACAAATGTTAGCGTGAACATATTAATAAAACCTGCAAAACATCACAAATCAGCAGGGTCATTATGATGATGGCACTTCGACTGGACTCGTAGATTCATTCAAGTTTTGGTCTATCGGTGATTGATTGCCTAATCATTTCAGCTTTAATTCAAATTGTGGCTATCTCATTAAAATAAACTTGTTTTGATGTTTGCAAAAGCACATGACTATCTGTCAAAAGTGTGACAGGTTCAAGGTGCGTATATTCCCGGTTGGCAATAATTCAAACATCTGTGGTTTCGCACAGCAAAAGTGAGAAGACAGTGAACAGCTAGAAGTCAGATGTAATGCAATGTACATCATGCTCAATGATTTCCATGCAAACAGGGGGGATATTATTATTCATGACGGCATACTGCTGGCATAAGTATTCTCAGATGTTTTCATGAATATTAATCTCAAAGATTGAAAGATGCAGTTTGTACTACTCTCACTTTAAGCATAACTCTAAAAATACTCAGGGAGGCAAATGTTGTTCCTTGTTGGTTTGCCCTTTAAAAGTAGAACACAAGTAACTTTTTGACGTGCCCTCTGACATAGGAGGCATTATAAAACAGACACATGCAGAAATAAACACAGGTCTTCCTGTGTGAATATTTACACATTACTGTCATTCAATTAGCAGTCGGCAGGGTCTCACCAGTTTAACCAACAAGGGGTTTACCACATAATCAGTCTTGCAAGGAATACAATTCTAATATTTTGTGGAAGTGTGATTTTTCTGCTGCTTAGAGCTGCAGCTGAAGACATAGCACTTGCTGTTTGGGGAGTCACAATTTAATTTTCACCTCCATGTGGTAATCCTCGGGAATCACGGATGTGAGAAAACATATGGAAATTATTTGGTCTTGCTACTGTGGCAGCAGCAGGCTGTAGATTTGAAATCATACATTGAGTTAAACCACATTATTCGATCACACCATTATCGGAGGCAAATCATTAGTGATGGCCTCCAGCATATCTCTACTGGCAGGAACATTTTTGGATCTACTGTTGTAGTGAAATAATCAACCCATAAATGCATTTGCAAGAGCAGTTATGCTGATTATTGCTGTGCTGATAATTGTTATGAAGAAAACATTTTCTAAGCTTAGTTTTCCTCACCGTTATGAAAGAAAAATTCAAATATAAAAAGACATACCAGGAGAGGAACACTGTTTTAATTGCAGAAATAGCTTTGAAAGGAGGTTTTAACCTTTAAGGGGGAACTGGAAGGGAAAAAAGAGCTTAAGCACACAAAGTTAACAGAATAAAACGAAACAAAAAAATGTATATGGCACCAGAAACCAAAATGTGAAGTAAAGTGAAACCTTATCAAAGTAATTAGCACACTGTGGTGTTGTGGGTTATCGGCGAGTAAGCACACCAAGGGAATGAGGAAGGCACAAAGCAGCTCCTCAGGGTTTGATGCTTAAGCTGCTACAGGATGAAAGCTCACACTTGACTGGTCAGCTGTAGGTTCAAAGACCCATTGACAAACAGACTAAGACCCTACCTTTGATGGAGAGCGACTAAAGCATACGTGTGTTGATGTGCATGTGTGTATATTCCATGGTCATTATTATCTAGATACACCAATAAAAAATTAAGCATCTCTCAGTGTTCTCAGTTTTGAACACAATGGCCTGATTCTGTTATACTTGCTCTAAATTTGCAAATTGCATGCTGAGTGTCACCCTCCAGCAATGTCTTAATGGACTATAAAAATCAAATCAATCATCAATGGAATGATTTAGGCTATCCATGGACTCAGCGTCTCATGCTGTCTTTCAGCCTTTTAACTCCAGAAGTCAGTTTATTCACATGCAGTTTTTGAGTGACAACACGGGGTGGAGAAACAGAGTCTACCACACAGCTTGGTACAGTTTCAGTGACATTAACTTCTTTGTAATGGAAATAATGAAACATAATTTGAGGCAGAGTGAAACCACAAACACTCATTTGTCTTAAAACAAATGAACAGCTTAATACATCTAAATACCTCAAACCTTATTTCCATATGCCAATAAGGTGGTGTGAAGACTATGTTGTGAGTATGACTACTAAAAGATCCTTTGCAAAGGGCTGAATTTTTGCAGTCATTTACAGTCAGTTTGAACAACAAGGGAGTTCGCCTTCACAAAAACATGAAGATGCTGCATTTAATGTGACTGTAAGGAATCTATAAAAACCTGTGGTACAGCATAAGGCTCTCGGGTGCCAGAGGTCAAGACCAAAGATCAACTTATGCCAGAAGCACCCCCAGTTTGGCTGCGTGTGCCAACAAACACAGCTTGTGGATGGGAAGCCAGCGAGGGAACATGTCATTGTTAGTGCACTGGCAACTCCTCCCGGCTAGTTTGGACAGTAGTGTGCTGCAGAGCGGCTGAAATCTAACATGAATGTGAGTTGCTGCCTATTTTTTGCGCTGTTGTTTGCTTGTGTTAATCATGAACTGGAACTGCACCTTTCTCTACTTTGATAAGACATCTCTTAATGCATTCACCTCATTACAAATGTAAAACACCAGCTGCATCATCACAATCTCCACCTCACACTGAGCAGGGTATATTTTCTGTTCTCTATTCCATCTCTTTTTCATTTCCCATTATGTTTGTCTCCTGTCGCTTTAATAATATAACTGGTCCTTCAGATTATTATATCCTAATTTTATGAGCAATACACCTTTCGTCTCATGTGGAGTTTAACTGCGGCTGTAGATTTGTGGCTTCGTGATCACTGGGATCTCATTTATTCTCCAAACTTGGCAATCTTATAAAAAGCCTACCGCTCAGCTGCACCTATGAGCTGTCCTTCACCCACAGAACGAGTGCAGAGGTCAGTCCCAGGCACAGTCCAGGAGCTGACTGCATAATGAGCAACTGCCTCAGTAAATCAGCAGCTATACGTGCACATTGTGGCCCCAAATTTATTGAAAATCATGATGTACATTTCTCTTTCTCTGTCCTTGTGACAAGGACCCCAGTACAGGGAAAAAGGAGGAAATAAAAATATAACACCGCAATTCAATTACTACATTTCAAGCTGCAAGTCATTATACAGTGTATTAGGCCAGAATACATATCTTTTACACAAGCACGATTCAGTAAATTTAAGGCACATTTCCATTGTGTCTTGAAAAGACCTGAGACAGCTATCCATCATCGGCCTTCAACATATTCTGAACAAGCATCATAGCACCTGTCAAGTGGAAAGGCTCGGTGGTTCTTTTGCCTTCTGTCCTCTGATTGATAGGAAGTGAAAAGCAGGGGCTGCCAGGGTTATAATTCCTGACATTACCAGCAGGACTATAAAACTAGCTGCTCCCGGACATGCAGAGAAAGGGGGAACAACTGGAGTTGTCCAAGAGGGGGCCCACAGGGTGTCAAGATGTCTGATTTATTGATGTGACTTCATCATGAGGTGAAACGACACCATCATTTTTTATCAACAGTGCCACCGCTGCACATTAAAGAAGAACTTATATGAGGCATGTTCTGCAACTGAGTTTGCTCACGCCCATATTATGTATTCACTTTGAGAAAATATTAACAGAAAATAGTAACTGTTTCCTACTCATTTAAAAAAGATATAGAATATAACTACAGCTTATTGCAGAGCTGTACTTTGGACTTGGACTTAAAGCAATATCAAGATCGAATTGAAATGATAAAATCATTAAATATTATGATAATGGATAAAACCAATTCCAGTAATGTGAGATAAAAGAAATAACATTTGTAAAACTAGTAAAGACAGAAATAAAACACCATTTAAATAAAAAATAAATATAATAAAATAAATAAAAAACCAAATTAAGACAAAGGTTTTAAAAATCAAGATTGCTCTCAGATGAGAGTATGTTTTAAGAAGAGATTTAATAGCTTTAGATCTTAAGGTTTGATGTGTGGTTTCTCCATTACGTCCTGGAGGGGGGGAAATCTGTCTTTTTAGCAAATAAATTCTCATCAGTTTAGCGTTAACTTTGTCTGTTTACTGTGTAGTGCTGGGCAGGAACAAGAACAGCGGGTTCTCTGAGCTTATATGCTAAAAGGTCAAAGAACCTGCCTGCTGCTTCTGCAAAAGAGTTGATGAGATGAAACAAAACTTAAAAGTATAACAGGGAGGATTTTCCTAAAGAACAATGTATAGACTCAAAAACATAACCCCTCACGATCATCACTTATGACCCATTAGAAGTGTATGATGGTATCTGTATCTGCAGAAATCCTGCAACTGTCGGTTTTCTCATTTTGCTGTGTTCTGAACGTTTGGCCAGTGGTTAGCAGCCAAAAACAGCATACAGGGTGTCCAGGACCCATAAAAATGAAGAGACTATCACCAAGATCGTAAGCTGTACACAGCGGCCAACGAATCCTACTTGTAATACCTTTAAGTTGCAGCTAAAATCCACTAAAATCCATAGTACAGTACCTTTTCACATACATGTAGTTCTAAAAATATTGGTTAGTGCAGCTTTAAGCCACAAAAATAGAGAGTTGACTTGGACCTGACTGCTGTTGGACTATACTTACTTAAAATCATAAACCAATCTTGAGTTTTAACTTGGCTATAGGGAGCATTTGAAAAGCCCCACACCTTGAATATTAATCTTTTGGCCATTACTGTAAAAGGGTGAAAGGACTTGGTTTCAGTTATGTAAAATGTTTAGTTGTCAGATCATTTCATTAGTCAGCAGTCCCACATATTAAAGGCTTGCAGCTGACTTGCAATTTGCTCATAAAAGCTTCACTTGAACTTCACCTTAACTTAAACTTGACTTGAGACCTACTTTGACAACTTGTCACTCTGACCTAGCTCCGGTTGATTAAAGATATATTTTTTCACTCCTTTTTAATATTATATGCAAGTGTTTTACTTTATCTATTAATCAAAGATAGACACCATGCAGGACAGACTTGGATTTTTTGACAGTTGAATTTTCAAGTCATTTTGAAAGAACCAGCGCCACTTTTCTCTAAAGAAACTGTCACATCACCAACGCGGTGTCTGTGAATCAGAGCTTGATCCTCTGCAGAGCCTCCATTTTTTCCTCAGAATGATGTTAACTGACCAGGAAGCTCGGGTACAGAGCCCTCTAGCATACACAGGCCGTCCCCTCGCTGGGTCTCTGTGGGAGGCAGCAGGACCACGAGCATGGAGCGACCCTCGCTGACTCCCAAATCAAAAAAGAGTCGAGGTTCTGACGGGTTCTACTAGCCACCTGGACCCCTGCTTGTCTGTGCCTCTGTTTCTGCTTTCCCGTGGCTGTGTGAGAGGGCATGAATTATTAACCCGGCTAAAATAAAAAGCTCTGCTTCGTCCAGGCCTCCTGTAGCCATGAATAATGGAAGAGGCAGCTCAACTACAGGCGTTTGGTGAGTCAAACACTGGGCCGTGATGGATGGCTAAGGGCCCACTGTGCACCCCCCCCCTCACACCTACAATCCACTTCAGGTCTACCACACCCTGAAACCCAAAACACGGGTCCAGATAACCTCCATTAATCTCTGGAAGTGGTACAACTTCAGCCCTCCTGCCCTGCATCAGCACATCCCACTCGACAATTTGGCTTCCTGGAGGGATTTTTGTTTGTTGTTTGTTTGTCTTTCTCCCGCCTTTTGCTTGTCTTTGTTTTGCTTCTCGCTGGCACTTTTGAAGCCATACGCAACCCCGCTCTCACTTTTCAAAGGCAGGGCCCTGCTCAAGTCTGCTCCCTTACCCATTATGCTAAAACCAGGAGGATGAGAGGGATAAATGTGAGCCGAGTTTTCTGCTCGCTTCCCAAGAGGCTGCATTTTCTCATTTGTCTCAGTGAAGTCACTAGAGTACAATCACACTGTTTTTTAAAGAAGTGATAATTGATTTTCCGTTTGCAAAGTAATCACATGCTGTATGCGTCCATATCTTTTAACACACTGAAACCACCGACTGAACTGTGAGGCTTGTGATAATACTTCTATACTTATTTTATCTAATTATATACATTTTTTTTACATCCTTATTATTATTCAAGTGAAACCGTCTGACACATGTTCTTTCAACCTTGTAATTCAGATTTTTGTGAAATTATACAGCAGGTCCATGCAGAAATAAGACAAATGTCTTCGTGCATATATTAATGTGACACATCATGTATATTCATGAATTCTTTTGACACTAAATATTCTGTTTTGTAGTTAGGCACTGTATTAAAACAAGCTCAGATCTCTGCTTGTGGTGAAAACCCTGGAAATATTCAGCAATTACTTATGAGAGCACTGGTATCATGGGTCTGACGCAAGTCACTTTTCATTTAAATACTGAAAATTACTAGTTAATTGATCTAAAAATGACATTTTTGTCTGCTTAAGTTTGACAAAAAATATCTTCATCAGTGTCAGCCACTGTGAGGAAGCTACATTTCACTCACTGCTCACTGGAGAAGATCCAAAAATGTCAGTGACAAGCTCAAGGTTTTAGGTGTAAAAGCCTAAAAGCCTTATACACATACTGATATGTCTGTGAAGAATTCTTTGACTTTAACAGTGATGCATAGAAATGGATGTCCTGGCTTTGGTTGGGGAGTGGCGTCACCAGAACATTCTGCTCTGTCCCCGCAGTGTCCTCCGCAGCTGTGCACAATTAGCCGACGAGCTCCTGGACTGCCGACTACCCGATCTCCTTGGCACTTCCAAATTAGCAACTTAAGTAAATATACAAAACTGACTGTAGTTAGACTTCCACGACGAAACGCGAGATGTAGCTAAATAGCCGGCTGAACTTAACTTACCCCTTTCCACTGTTGCAAGCCCATCTCCTCAAGAAACACTTCACTGACTCTCCCCTGTGAGTCACATCTTTCCTCTCCTGCTGCCTCCTACTCTGCCTGCCCTGCTATGCTCTCATCTGAAGTTGATAAAAGAAATCTTCTCCAGTGCTCTCCTGAGCTCTTGTTTCTTTCTTTTTCAAACACTTATCGAGCCCTCCTCCATTATTCTAAGGTCACATATTGTTACAACCACTAACCAAGACCATGAATTTTGCAGCCCTTTTTTCAATGTAATCTATGACTTTTAAGTATGATCATTTGAAAATATATACTGTCTGTCAGCAGATATTTTTGCTAAATGAAACCCACCTTGGTTGTCTTAACTTTGTTTCCTGTACTGCAGCTCCATCCTTTGAGGTCTGGCAGCACTTTACACTCCTCTCCATCCATGCAGGGATGCATCTGGCACCACCACTTCTGTGCAACTATGGATGCTGTGAGGAAAATAAAAGAAAGAAAAACAGTCAAAAAGACAAAGGCAAAGAAAGAAAAGCGGGTACTGGAGGCAATTAACAACATGCTGTTTGAAAGTGTAGCATGCCCAAGCAACAACAAGGGCCTTTGGCTTTTATGTTGAAGAGAGCGTCTTTTTGATCTCAGCCTGACAGCGGAGATCCGTCAGTCTTGCCCCTGTGCGTTTTCAGGTCTGAATTACAGGGCGTGGGTCAATGTCAAGTCGGTGAGTGTTGTGAGCAGGTGCGTGCGATGTGAGCAGGTTGGATGTTTGTATGTAGGAGGGGTAATAAAGCGTGCAGCAGAGGTTGGCGTGTCAAGGTCTTAAGTTGCTCCGACGAGACCTTCGGGGGGAGAAACAGCTTCCCCTGACATTTCCAAAGTGAAAAAGAAAACTGTCAAAATCGAGGAAGCCCATGTCAGAGCCAGTGAAAAGAGAAGATAGGGATCGATTCACCTGTAACTGAGGCCACTTTTGACATGATATGAAATGACCTGACCTTACGTCTACTAGGCAAGATGCAAGGTCTGATATAGCCTCAACAACAGACAGAGGGGTGAACAAATAAACAGGTACGGTCAATTTGATTTTGAAGATTATAAAGCCCTCCAGACACAACAGCAGGATCATGAAAATCTCAACTGTCTTTTTTTTCTTCTTCTTCTTTCAAACAATAAGACTCTCATACCCTAATAATCAGTGAAATGAGCACCAGAGGCACGGTGACAGGTGTGACAGCGTTGCACCGTGCCGCATTTTCTAAGTCAGTCTCAAATCATTACCAAAACTATAATGAGAAACCTGGCATACCGTCTACACAAGATGGAGCCGCTCGTGTTGTTCCCGCCACCTGTCCAGGGAAGCAGGAGCATTTGACAGTCTGGGATCTCTCTTCGATCTTGTTCTTGTTGCAGCATCGGTGTGCAGCAATTACCTCACAGGTTCCCGCTTTAACATGAACTGAAAGCACAAACATGCACCACGGTTAGAATTCCACTTTTTTATTATGTTTCCCACCAAAAGACCACAGCAACACATAATAAAACTGTAGAGTTATACGCTAAACATGGTATTTTATTTTAAATAAAATTATTCTTTTTTTTTTGTTTGACAAGGCTTGTGTTATTCTTTGTTTTTTGTATTTCAAACAACATGAATTAAAGCATCAGTCTGTTCTTTCTCTCACTGAGCTGAAAGCCTGCTTGTTTCTACTTCATTAATTCTTTTACATCTCTTCTATATCATTTACATCTTTAAAAAAGTCTCAAATATATCATTTAGTAGAACAACTGGGCAGTGTAGTTTTTAACATTCCTCAAACAGGAGTATGACGTGCATTTCTTGAGGACTATTTTCATCTGTTGATTCATGCACATTATTTACAGCATCAACACAGTATATATTGAATACTTTCTAAATACAGCGCCAATGTCCAATATAATTAAGAACATCAGCGAGCACAACCATGAGGCTCATTGACCTGTTTTCAATTCTCTTGGGACAACAGTGGGAGAAGATATATCAAGCTTTGGATACTTAAGAGGATAAATTCATTATGATTTTGGTATTTTATGGGGATTTGCTGACATTCCACTGCTGTATTTAATTCAAACTTAACACATACATTCAGTATTTTGTATGAAACAGTGACCTTAGAGGAATAGGGAACACACTTTTTTTTTATTTTTGCTTGTTGTAAGACCAAATTTGCTCTTATGCCTATACAGTCAGTAAAAAGCTACAACCAGAAGCTTGTTAGTCTGTACTGAGGGCATTGGAGTTATTCTTCGGCGCAGTCTTGTTTCAAACATCCGAACACAATGGCTACTTGAAATCCAGGTCATCTCCCGGGTGTAGGAGCCCGGATTTGAACCCCAGTGCAGCCCCACCTGTCCACATATCCTTGAGCAACATACTTAATCCAGTGACCCTCCACCCCAAGCAGAGGACGAAAAAGAGAAGTTCTCAATTGGGGAAAGACTAATGTCGTTACATAACAGCAAAAACCCACACACTTGAAAATGACTTGATTAACATCACTAAACTGCTTATATATGTGAAAGAACATTACAATATCAATTACAAGGACACAGCTTTCACTGCTATTAAGTTGGATCAAACATCAATACCGCTCTCTATTTTATATTCATTACCTTTTTGCATACGCTCATCACCATTCTGAGCATGTTTGTGTATTTACACATAACAATCAGGATTAGATAGGTGAAAAAAATAAATAAATAAATAAAACATTTCAAAAGTTTTGACATTCCTTTTAGATAAGCCTTAATTACGGCTGTAAAGATTTTCAATTTGGAACTTGACTTGAAAATAGATTTGCAGCGGGCTTCCATCTTCCCATTAGCTAGCAATCCAGAAATCTCATCTACAACATTAAAAACATTTTGCTTCCAATCAATAAGGTGCTATTCACATTCTCACAAAAGGCAAGACAACAACTGCCGATTGAGTGCTTTTCACCGAGCTGAAACTTACTGATGCAAAAACAGGTCAGGCTCCATGCCCTTGATGTGATTATCTTTAAGCCAGCAGCACGCCCCCCGGTCAAAGTTAATTTCTAAAGTTGGAATAGCTTGAATGGAATATTCAAACTTTGTTTAAGAGATAGATGCGTGTGGACAATAGGCAATCACAAGAGGTGCAGAGGGCAAAGACAATCATTGTAAATCACCTGATTATAAGGGACAACAAATAACATGTGTTGGCTGTCGGTGTTTGGAAAGCGCTCGCTGATTTTAACCGGCCAGCGTGACAAATCACAAAGACTGCAGTATGTGACGCCCCCCCCGGCTCTGTCATGGCCTGCAGGATTGTGTCTTGTCCTGTGCTGCTGTTTTCTGTTTGTTTCCCTTCAGGTCCTGGTAGGCGGAGTTTGCATTTGTGCAACTGGATGCACCTGGCCGGTCCGTCCTTATTGCATTTAGGCTCAGCCACCCCCATTTTTGCCCTTTCTCTCTCACTACACCCCTTGTTGCCCCCTCTCACACCACAGGGTTTCTTTTTTTGCTTTGATTTAGTTGTACTTTTCTTTATTTTAAACCAGACAACACTAAACTTTCACATATCCACTCAATAGCACTGCTGATTGATTTCATATAAGCATGTCTATGTTGTCTGTCCCGTGTGCATGTCTTTCCTTTTGCCATATCCTAGGAGCCGGATCGTGACAAATAAAATAAAATCATCTCTCTTTACCTCTCCTAGAATATGACTGAATTAGCTGTCAAAAAATGAAGTGTCACACGACAGATGTAGCATTAAAAAGCCTTTAAAATGTGCTCAACCTTGTCTGCTAGTCTTGTTACACAATGATGTGCTTCACTGGATGTAGTTTGCTGTCTGTACGCCCACTCTGCCACGGTGCGAAAACGGAGGAGAGAAAGCTACAGTGCGAGCTGCGGCTAGGTCTGGCCTGGGACTCTTGACTCATTAAGGTGCAGGAAGCGGCTGGTTGGGGCTGCCTGTGTGGAGGGAGCTGCTGATTAAAACCGGAGCTGCTGGCAAAGGTCGCTGACTCTGAGGCTGGACCCGAAACCGGCATGCAGTGTGGACAGGATGGGAGGTGAGAGAGCAGGGCGCGGTGGTCAGCCCGAGCTGGTAACGATCCATATGAGAAGAAACAACTACGAACTGTCTGACTACTGTTGTTACTACAAACTGAGTATGAGGTCTTTGAGACAGTTGGGCAGAAAAAGTGTTCTTAAAAACGATGCAAAGAACTAAACTTTAAGTAATTAAGATGGATATTACTTCTCCAATCTCCACAGCATTAAAAGATTTGGTTACCTTGAGAAAAAACTGTGAAAAGATGCAAAATTAGATTTCTTCCCTCTATTTAAAATACATTTCTCTTCTTAAGATATATTTGGTTTGCTTTGACTTTATTTTATAGGCGCAATGTTTGTGTGAAGTATAGATTGAAATTTAAATATTTGTACATATTTTTTCTTTATTATTATTATTCATGTTTGTCTGTTCTGATTTTGAACTTGTCATGCTGAACTGTTTTATTATATGTTGATGATTATTGGTACTAAACGGTTGAATGTTGAAGGTATGAAAATCATTTAAAATTGACAGAAGTGGCAAGAACAATTTTTATAAATCATTTCAGATTCATTTATTATTTAGCGACTCAGTGTGGGAGTCATGAATTGTAACACATACATGTAAGAGAGGGGCCGCCTGTTTTCTCCGTGTGCTCTGTGCGCGGTTGTGTGTCCAGGCAGCAGTGTAAATGGCTTACACCTGTGATCAATACATTTCTATTAAAGCACTTAGGACTGTCATCAGTTAGAATCACCAGGTACCCACGTCAGCAAGGGGGAGAGATGAGAGACAAAGAAAGGTGAAAGGACAGAGAGCACTAATGAGAACTGGCATGAGGCCCAACCCTTGAGCCAATCAATACCACTCTGAGGCAAAGCACTCTCCTGTACAATCATAGTCATCGATACCTGATTGATAAACGCCAATAAGCAACCTGAACCTGCGCAAAGCTGCAGTGGAATAAAGGGGGAAACTCACCTTGTCCTACCCTTCTATACACAGACATTAAATACTTATATCAATTTCAGTGTGTTAGCAGAGCAAATGTACAGCATTTGTTTTAGAGGACTAATGTTGTCTCCTTTATGATTAAGATTAGGATTGGGTGAGAAAACATGAATCCTGCATCTATATATTGTCACAATTACAGTGCTAAAAATAAAGGATTATATAATTAATTATCATTTCTATTTCTATGTATTTGTTGCTATTACAACTATTACATTCTCTGTTTGAGTTAAACCAATTAGTGTCAACATCAGCTATATTATATTGGAGGGCATTGGTCTGGTAGAACAAACACTTTGACATTCCTGACATGTCATGATAAATATACAACAATTCTGCTCCTTTGTGGAGTAAAATCCCCTCATTTGTCAAACCACATCACAGTTGTAAAGTTATATAAGATACAAACCAGGTAAAAGAGCATCACTGACTGAAATAATTCCTGGAATAATAAGTGGTTTCTCAGGCTCATCCCAGATTCATTTTTCAGCGTGATGGTACGTTCACAGATATTTATCCCAGCTACGCATCTCCAAGAATTTCAGTCATATTGGATCATTTGTTCGGCACAATTTAAGCTTAGTGACAATGGGCCTCATCCAAGAAGGACTCGTACAAACAGATTCACTCTTAAATAGCTTAAATGCGAGTAATAGAAGAACTTGAAAAAAATCACCAGTTTTCTCATACTTCAAATTTTCTCATATGAACAAACACAATTTACAAATGTTCCAGAGCTGTTGTGGGAGTCATGTGCAATTAGTCTTCTGTTGTCCAAGTTCAATAATGATTTGTATGTTTTATTACTCTGAGACAATTATGAGTTTGAAAATCCTATAGATATTATGCTTCATTAAAATGTTGACATCCTGTTTGACTCTGCAATTCCATTTACAGTATAATTCTAAATGTATTCATTTAACGACATCATCATTCATTCAAATTGGCTATTGATGCTATTATATAACATCGCAGTATCAATATAAACACCTCAAACTGCAAGTTGAAGGTTAATTTCTGCCTGTATATTATTAAGTCAATGGGAGGAGTAACCACATGCATCATGTTCTTACTTTTTTGGGATGCCTTTGTGTGTCAGGCCCCTGGAAGAGCATCTCTTTGAACAGCTTTCTGATGGTATTCGTTATGTTTACGTGGGTCATTTGCAGAGTTAAGAACGTTTGCTGAATCTGACATGACACATTTTATAAGTCCACTGTCCCCCACTGTCAATAAAAAGTTAAGAATATGGAAATGTTTTTGGATTAGGCCCAATATTAAGTGCAAATGCCATGTTCTTGTCATATCGTTTAGACCATAATTACAAGCAACTGAATCAGAAGAAATGTTCACTTCAGTGTCCTAAGTGTAATTATAAGTCGTGATAGTGAGCATTTCTGTCAATAACTCCCGCTTGGTGAGAGGAGCTATTGACATGTCAACAAACCAAGACACCTTTGTGGTTCTATGCCTCCGCCAGGCAAGTTACAATTTACATCCATGTCTGTCCAGACTTATTTAATATACTATGTAGAGATGCCTCTGAAGGAATTTAATAAAATACATTAAGGGTAATTTCCGGAGAGAAACATGTTGTCTTCACATAGACTATTTTGTACAGAGGGGTACAGAGGATTGGTATACAGCTTCGTCTCAACAATCAGCTGAAGGTCAATATCAGCAAAACCAATTAACTTGTTGTGGACTACCACACAAACAGCAGGCCCACTTTGGTGCAAAATTTCATCACTTCATCACTTTATCCTGTTAGACATTTGTGTGAAAAGTCATCAAAATTAGCATATGGAAATTTGAGTTATGGCCAAAAACTGAAACACATATGTGGCTCTTGTATATAAAGTGTAACAGCTGTATTAATTCAAAAGATTCACCTAAACTCAACCCGTGGTGATTCAGTTCTGAAACTGGTAGAAAAATGTGATTGTGTCTGACAAGCAGTCAGCTATGTGATTTATAAAATCACTGTGAACTACACAACCCTGTGCATTAGTTCACAGTGAATGGTGTGGAACATCTCAAAGTAGAAGATATGCACCTGTCATTACTTTAATGAGGTTACAGGGCATTGCAATGTGTGTGTGAATCCTCTGACACGCACAAAAAAAGAAGCATTGACAGATGCACTCCTTTCAATTTGCTTATTTTACCTGTCACACTGTCTGCTGCACTCTCTTTGACTTGTTATTGTTTTTCATGCAGGAGTTAGCTAACGCGATGACAAAAGGCAGAAAGGAGAGAGGGAACCGCTTCCCTCGACTTTATTTATAAAATGTGTTCATGGACAAACATGCTTTCATGTTCCAAATCTACTCCGCAAAAATAGGAAAATCAAGCAACAAGACACGTCTGTGGATTCAACAGTAAATTAAATGTTGAATTCAACAGCTGCCAGTCAAATTCACAATGAAATAATAATAAAGGAATATGAATGGATGGCACTGATTATATATTATGGATGAAAACAGAAAGTGAGGTTTTTGAAATTTAAAAGTATACCACTGACTACAGATGCAAAGTCATTCTAACAGTAAATATTATATAATTTTTTATTATATATAACTTATTTTTGATGAACGAACAGTGTTTTTAAACTGATCTCTGCAAAAATTCACCTATAAAGGACACAGAGACATACAAAGTAGGATGTAATTTGTCATCAAATTAAATTAGGCACCCAGTTCAGAGAGCCCTGGGGACTAAACCTTATGGGGCAGCGCTGTCTGTTCCTTTTTTGTACGGAAACCTGTTGTCAGTCATGGGGTAAAGTCCTCTCCTGTCGTTCTTATCAAAGAACTAATTACAGAGGTTAGAGTGAAGCCACAGGTTGCTTTCGGCTTCTACAGCAATCAAACAATTGATGTAACATGCAGGTAGGGAGGCATCAAGAACAACACACTGTTCCGCCTGTCAGCATGACTTGTTGTATCAGTCTCACCTGGCCAGTCAAGCACAGGATACAGTAATGGAGGCACAACGGAGGATACGCGGAAAAAAAACAGAAGCATGTTCATTCTTTGCTTCATGTGGCAAATATAATGCACAGGATATTTCATTTGTCATCATGACACCGAGGAGGTATTCTGTTAAGAGATCTCAGCATTTATTGTTATCCAAATCTATGAGTAAGTCCTAAAAAGAGAAATTACAGTCTGTATGAACTCCTGAAATAGAGCGTTTTTTTTTCTTTGTGCATCAATTTTGGTAAGCATCGCTCCAAAATAGCAAATTTCTGAAACAAGGTAAAATATAGCTGGAGAAATTTCCTTTAATACCACTGGCAGAATTCTTTCTTGTTTTAAAACTATAAGTTTCAAAGGACAATATGAGACTTAATGTCTTGGCAAGGCGGATGGTAAAAACAATATGGCAAAACTGCCAAGTAAAGGCACAAGACAAAGCTGCCTTAAAAAAAGCAACCTCTTTGCATCACAAAGCACTTTTAAAGTTAACATTCATAAATTTACAGCTATATCAGATATGGCAGAGCAAACCTCTCCGCACTGTTATCTGTGTGCTGTGAGAACTTTGTGAATAAAATACCGCATGGTGCTAATTGTCAACTTAGCAGGCAGAGAAACCTAATCAACACTTTCCAGAACACAGATGTTTGTGTCCAACCACACTCCAACCAACGTGGTGCTCTGTGAATCTGCACTCGATTGCTCTTCCTCAACAACTGGACAGATGTCTCAGTAAACGGAAATTGAATTGCTGAATTTGAACAGCAAGGACTGAACAAGGAGGAATATCGAGAGTTGAATTTTCAGTGAGAATCAACTGAATTTTCAGTGAGAAACTGAACTCGATTTCAAAATATTACAATCACTATCAACTTAATGGAAATCATTTCCAACTAATAATTTCAATTTAAGCTATTCAGATTCAGTTTTTTATGCATTTATTCAAGTTAATTGAAATTCAAATATTCACTCTAATACAGTTTCTAGTAAAACATATCGGATGATAACTAACAAAACACTGCAGAAGCGAAATGTCAAAGACAACCACTGGAGACTTCAGTAAGTTACTGTGCCCATCCAAGATATAATCCAGAATATAACCTCCTGCAAAACTTTTCACTTTTACATAAAATAGTTGATTGAACAGATTAAACAAATGGGATAAAACTTGCTAACTAGGGAGTTTTACAAGTGCTGGTAGGTTTCGTTGCCTTTGGACAAGGCCAAGCTAGCTTCCCCCATTTCCAGTCTTAAAGCTAAAGCTGAAGCTAAAGCAGTTTTCCATACAAATGTAAGGGTGGTGTTGATTTTTTAATCTAACCCTCAGTTTGAAAGAAAATAACTGTATATCTCCAAGGGTGTTAAACAATCCCTGTGACAATGTACACTTATGTTATTTGTTCACGGTGATAGAGGAAGGTTATGTTGCGTAGTGGTTTAAGACGTGTGCCATATAATTACATACAATTACCATGTCACCAGTCTGATTCTAGTTGGGCACCTTCGTTGAATGTCATGTCTCTCCTCTCTCTCTCTGCACACATTTCCTCTGTGTATGTCTTCTGCTGCTATCCTTCAAAATCACTAGTCTGCGTTGATAACACCGTCACATTTACTGACGACTGATGAATATTTTTTACTGTGGAGCTCAATCCCCACCACGTATCATAGAGGATAATTACAATATTAAATAAAACACATCTGCAACATGAGAGTTCTGTTTCTTTATGGCAAATTTAAACTAATAACTTTAATTTTTTTTTAGGTTTTAATGCATTATTATGCAGCGTAAGGAAGGTCATTTCTTTAGATTACAGCAAAATCTACAGAGCTTTTTTCAAGTTGCTCAGTGGACATAGAGGTCTAAATTCATTAAGAACTGATACATATTTAATACACAAAGGCTTAAATACCAATGACCTGTTAGACAACCTGAGGCAGGGAAATATTCAGACAAGTCTATTTCACGGTGTGTTACAGCACTCGGATGTAGATTCACTAACATCAGAGCAACAAAAATACAGATAAGGGCAAAATGTAAAGAACAATTTGATTTATTTTCTCATCACTGTGCTCCAAAAGACAGATGAATCAATATGAAGTGAATCACAGACAGGGTTTATACTGTTATCAGCTGTGGAGCCTACACACTGGCGCATCTCCACGGCGACTCAGAGAGCCGGGATTGTATGGAAGCTTAACCATTTTAATACTTAAACCAATTACACAGCAATTTACAGCTTAAAAACATACACTAATCAAGAAAATTGTCATCTTAAGTGCAGGGATCAAACAAGCACACTTGACAGACCTAACTAATCATGTGAGGCCGAATCGAGTTCCCAAACATGTTCAGTCGAATTAACGTCAACTCAAATGCTATTTCTTGTTGACATGAACAGATGGATCGGCCTGACAGGAGACAAATTTCTTTATCCACTAAGGCATGAAGCAACAAGTCCAGCTTCCACCATAGAAGGACAGAGAGAAAAATATACAGTGTGTATTTTCTGTTTCAATCCAGATTCAAGCAGCGTGCTGCCAGTCTGCCTTTTTCAGTCGGCAAATGCAGAGGCAGATCAAAACACTGAAAACAGAGTCACGTCCTGGCCACAGGCCCAGACCGCAGAAACAGCAGCAGCCATAAAAACACAGGTTGTAGGCCATACAATGGAGACACTCTATGAATTAGTAATGATTCAAATCATACTGTTTGCTCCTGATGCCGATAACCCATTTTGGTTGACTCAAAAGCCTCTACATGCTGAACACAACTAACTGCAGCATATTTTCTGGGTAAAACTGAGCCTGTGATGCTATGGACTACAGCTGCCAGGTTCACACAGCCAAAACAGTCACTAAAAAGGAAATGCGAGTGGGTATTAAAATAGTTCCAGGTAAAATAATTCAAATGGCCACAGCAATCTGTTAATGTGGCAACACACCAGAGAAATAGTGAGGTATCGGTTTAACATTCATTCCTCTTGCCTTCTGAGAAACACAAAAAGAGCTCTCTCAGGACCAAAGTTTAATGGAATTACCATATTCAGACAAGATTCTTCGACTCATTTCCACCCAGCTGTAAACCTGCTGAGCTGACAATCCGGCAAAGCAAGAACCTAGAAAAAAAGCCCACATCTGACTAAACCACTGAAGCAGGAGTTTAGTTTCAAAGGAATTCCCAGTTTTCATCAACTTGCGTGTTATTTTCACATTTTTGTAGGTGTTTTGAGTGTTGGTCAAGATGCCGGCCACTGGGTGGGGAACAGAGTGGAGGATTTGGCTGTTTTCATCAGGAGTTGGTGGAGACCAAAACTGAGCTAAAAGGAGAGTAAATACGGGATTTACCAGGTGGAGAGAGACAAAAGTCCAAATGAATTATATTGTTGCTTCATGTCTGCTGTTTGCTGATACATTAATCTTAACAATTTGTCAGCTTTGTATATACAGCTTTTGACACTGCCCAAAAATGACCCAAACAATCAGGTAATGCAGGTTTAAACTGAACAGAAATAATCCTGAATCCCTGTAACTAATGGAGCAAACTAAGTAGCATAAGACATCCGATAAGGTCAACTTGCCCAATAAACTCATCTAACTCTGTCATTTAAATATGTGTATACTTTTGCTCGACTCAAAAGAGAAGTGCTGGAGCTTATTTGTGACTGACCAAATTAGAAAAAATGACAGCATCAGTTTTCAAACACTTATATGTGTCTGTGGTTCCATGATGGATCTCTTGTGGCTATGTGAATAATGACTGTAAATGTTGTAAAGTTCTTATATCACCGCAAAATCTTAGACAAAAAGAGTTGGGATGGACATTGACTGTCATTTTGAAGTAATTTATTTATAACAGCACTGAAAAACAATCCTGGCCCACCAGATTGGAAAAAAAAAAAAACTTAAAGGGATTATTTTTAAAGGCTACTTTTTTGTCATTCATTTGGAAGTCTATGTTGGATCATTTCTATTAGTTTGACATTTTCTAAAAAGCTGCAGGAGGCTTGTGATCCTCTCTCCAATCAACACAGTTGTTGGTTGAGTCTTTGTTTCCCATATCCCTACAACAGAGATGGTAAGAAAAACAACTAGGTTGAATACGATAAGGGATTAAGGGAGTGCTTGCAATGCATATTATTATTCATGCCGTGTCATATATAGCAACCAAACCAAAGCCACCAATACCCTAAGCTTTTTAGATCAGACTTCTTTCAATTACTAAAATAAAGTGCGAGGATCACTTGCTCATCGCTCTTTATTCTCATAGGTCTGTTTCCTGGTACCAGTATTTCTGTTATTTTTTTAATCTTTTACTCGCTGAGGACAATCTTTAGAGAGAAAGAATATAGAAACAGATGAGTGGGCTCACATTGCCCGAGTGTATGCTTTAGTGGCTTAGATGAAGCCCATGTCAGTACCATTCATCTGGCTGCCAAGATGTTAGAGCCCACCACTGACTGATCAATTGGAGTCCCTCAAGGAATCATACAGCCTTATAAGTGAAAGGCTACTGAAGTTATTAAACCCAGGGACAGCAGCGGCAGCAGCAGAGAGGCAGAAAAAGACTTATACACGGACTCAAAGCCTTCTGCAAAGAAAGCGTTGTCTTGACACGGTTACTCATTCTCTAGACAGTCACTGAAAATGTAATAAGGGATGTTCAGACACACCATCAGAGAGCCATTACAGTCTTTTTCTCATTTCATCACGTGATTTTTTGCCGATTTTGGCATGTTACACTGCATGCGCATTTTTCATCATCTCATCTCATCATTACGAGACACAGTACAAGATAAGGCATTTTTCTCATGATCTATAGCAAGTACTTGAATGAACGAGTGTGTCTCGTGATTTTCTGGTGTTACAAGTATGTTGATTCACATTCAGATTTGGAAACATTCTTAAAATATTTGAAATTACTCCACATGAAGAAGAAGGCAGCTAATTAGCAGTAACTTCATATCAAACTTTAATTATCATTTAATTGAACATCCCACCATGAGATCTATGGGTCAAATGTTTCGTTTTGAAAAGAAAAAACGAAGAATTAGAAATGACCTATAAAGACCTTCTTGTTTGGCTTTACTGGTAGAAAGTGCAACACGTCTCTGTGCTGTCTTATCTTGACCTTACTGCTATAATAATATGAAAAGGGAAAGAAAACGTTTTTCAAAATATCCTGATATTATCACTGTGATGCAACCTAGCAAAAAAGCATTTTTTTTGTTTTCTCATACACAGACTACATTTACTGAGCTGTTTTCTGTGCAACTAGGGATTTGATTGAAGCCAACATAGCTGAAGATGTGGTTAGATTCTAACAAATTACTAGTAGGAGATAAAAAGTGAATTTCTCCAGTGTTTTTGTTACCAGTCTGAAAGCACTTTTTTTGGAAAATGACTCAGACTGACTTTTTGTATTTGGAATATTACTTTATGAAGCAACATTAATCGTACACAGGCATAGCTAGAGATACAGTCCACTGGCCTGGGTCATGCAAACCATCCCACTCTTAGTTTATACAAAACTTTGACAAATATGTAATGGAAGTAGTTAAATTGCTTCCTGGATTAGGCTTAATGGCAACGTTTTCTCCAATCCAAGAAGTGAGACTGGCTAAAAGGGAGGAGCTCTGGTTGGGAGAGTGGAGTATTGTATTGTATTCTTTTAAAGCGGCTAAAATGCCTGTGGAGTTTTTGAGCATTTGTAGTGCTAATGAGCATTGTTGTGATCAGTGGGTCTCCATTTTGTCTGTGTTTCAATTCCCAATCCCTTGCCTTGCACAATGACGTACACAAGCACACGGGCAAAATAAAAAAAACATTCTTGATGACTTGGTGAGAAAAAATGGATATAAACATAACTGTGTTAACCAAAGAAACTCCACAGGATATCTTTGAAAAGATCATGTTTTGATTAAATATTGAAAAAGTCAGTGTCATCCATTTCCTGGTTAAAGCTTCAATATTTAACCAAGATAAAAAGCTGTTCCTAATCTTAACCAAGTGCTTTGAATTGGCAAAACATACTCATAAAAATGCTTTGGTTGACATGGTTGCAGATACTGTAGGGAACACAACCAAAATGCATTGGCAGTTCAGACTTCGCAGACACTGTATTTTCCGTAGAACATTTCCTTGTTATTTTAAAACAGAACTTCTGCTGCACTTTATTTCCTACAACACATACTTCCTGATACAAATTAGCTATACAGTATAAGAACATAACTTCCAGGAGACACAGTTATAGTGGCAAATGCTACAGTTTGTGTCCACAGGGGCTAATAAGACCTCTTTTAAATAAATCTGGCTGAATGGTATGGGACTTTGCTTTGTTATATAATTTAGATCTGTAGTTTACAATAAACAGTGCTGTGTGCCCAGCTTCACAATGACTGTGTTGGTCTCCGCAAAGGCAGACAAAAGAGAAGCTGGAGATGCTCTGCTCCCGTCTCTGGTCTCTCATCTGACATGCACACATGCTGGTTATCTGTCAAGCAGATGTCATGTCTGCTCTAAACGGCTGCCATCTCTGCTCTCCAACTGGATTCCCATGTTTTTCATCTCGAGCAGATCCCACGGATGCCTTTCAGAGCTGAGTGACAGCCACAGTGTCATGAAACATGGAGGGCTGCACAACTAAAAGGGGATGAGGGTCCCCAGTTAAACTGTAAGCTTCTGTAACACTGACAGAACCACAAAGATCTGAACTGCCGACAGATCTGTCTTCATTAGACAGAGGAGACGGAAGACTGCATTAAAAGTGGAGCAACGTCCTCGTCTGAAGCTGAGGAGAATGGGTTGCTTCGAATAACTCATAGCTGAGGATTGGACATTATTCAACTCTAAATCAAACTGTCATGTAATTACACTAACAATGCTTCTAACTGAGAGGTATATTTAACCAGTTGCTCTAAATCAAACCTCGTCCTGAAAAACAATATTATCTTGTTAGTGGTGAGTCAGCCACCGGCACTGATCCCCCGTTAAATTGCGGGACGCCTGAGGACACTATTAAAGGAGCATCTGACCTGTCCACCCACTGACAGCTCAATATAAATGTTCCTCTTTTTAATAGACCATCTTGCTGAAAAATATGTCGACAAACCTTTTAAAAAAGCCATTTCAGAAGAACTCCAATGGTTCCACCCATTACATTTTATGCTCCAGTCCATTCACATAAACTTGATGCTCAGCCTCGGTTGCTGTTTTTATGGTCCGATGTGGACACTCGGCACTGCACTTCATTCCTGGGGAGATGTGAGCCAGAAGGCGAAAAGTCATGGAGCGCAGCCGGAAGATGGAGGCAGGCAATTGATAGACTGCATTTTAGAAGCTTATATTTCACTTTATTCAGTCAGCATCCTGCCTTTAGTGAATAACTACCGGGCCATAGCGTAGCATTACTTTAAAATAAAAAAGGAAACTACCCAAGGCTGAAAGGCTGACGACTTTCTCTCCGACTTCCTTCTCAATGTCGCCTGACTACAGATGAGTGCTCATAAATGTCTGTTAGGATTTATATTATGAAACTGCATGGAAAAGAGGTTTCAGGGGACAGTTGTTAAGGCAAATGCGTTATATTTACGATTGGGGGCTGCAAATCTGTAATCGTAAGTACAAGGAATTAGCGTTTAGAGAGGACATTAAACTTTCACGAACATGTTCTCAGACATCTTGAAATAATACTATATGCCAATTCAGAGACAGATGCAGAGCTGTTGCGAAGCCTTCACTGTCTTAATGACGGCAGAGCTACGACAACCAGCCCTCAGAGGGGAAAAGAGAAGCCATAAGATGAATTTAAATTGACCATGACAAACACGCTACATGTCTCAAAGCAAGATGTTAGAATATTGTTCTTTTACTGACTGAACTGACTTATCTTAAACAAGGGGTTTGATGTTGTGGGCGCCGCTTCAGATAAAATCAAGACAACTGCGGTCCCCAAACACCCACTCAAAGTTTTGTCATCATAATGTGTTGGGGGATGCAAAGAGGAAGCACATTATTGCCATGGATTCAGCGAGTTATGCTGTAGGTTATAACTTAAGCCCTGTTTGTTTACATACATTTTGGCAAACTGGCACCATTAAAATATGCTGAATTAGCTATTAACTTGTTCATTGAAATTAGTTAAACTTCCTGTGTGTTTCTGCAGAACATTAGCATGCACCTGTCCCTTTCACCTCAGTGTTTGCCTCAAATCTTACATCTAACTTCTCCATATCTTTGTTCTAGTTTTTTTTTTTTTTTTTTTTTTAAATGTTCCTGAAAGGTACACTGACATGACAAACACTTTGGATACTAATATTCACACTTAATTCAATCAACCGTCATTTCAGTTTTGTAACTGGGAGAATGCCGAAAAGACAAACGTTTCGTTTTTATTTATCATCCTTCTGCCAGTACTCTCGATAATCTCCGCTCCGTACTTCACTTGAGTACTTTAAAGAGCATTATCTTTATTCCATTAGAAAAACTGACCTTTTGCACATGTGACCTTTTGTACAGTAACATATAACAGGATATGACGCATATAAGAACCAGTTTCAGTGAGGTGCTGGCTCAGAGGCAGACATTAAAGGATGGATGCACAGCTATTGCTCTGATGCAAGTCTTTAATTTTTTTATTCTATGTATCGTGTTTTCACAATTTTGTGCTTTGTATCATGAAGAAGGTTACAACCCGCAAATTATCTGATTAACATAAATATTGCACAGGACACGTGATTCATATTAAGGACATTTCTGGCACGCACATAGAAACATAGCCTACATAGAGGTCATACATCGCCTCCAACCTCAGTATGGCCACAATATAGGAACCAGCAAAAACGAAGCAGATGAGATAGAAATAGAAAATCATATAGAATCATATAGAAAGATCTGGATGCTTGCATTCAAATAGATAATAAACATTTGTCTCAAGTAAAGAAAGTGCAAAGATTAATTGTCAACATGGCAAAGAATGACCTTTTCTGACTTTCCATACTTTTAGTAATTTCATTGTGAGCTCATTGCTTTGTTGCATCAGTCTTTACACAATTTATGTCAAATGATTTGTCGGTTCATCCTACAGGAAAGAAATTAGTGCTAAAAAGTTTATTCATAGTATTAACAATTAAAAGACTGTGCCAAAGTTGTAGGCCATAAATGTACAGCTTTCCCCTCCTCCCTTTAATGTTGGCAGCACTACCAGAGCGTAGGAACAATATGTCTTTCAAAACTGAATGGTGGCACCATTCTTCTTTGTGATATATAGATTATAATAAGTCACTAATTCCAAAGTTAATGTTACGTAGCAACATGCATCAAGCTGCCTCTCACATAACACAGTCTGCAGAGCAGTGAATCACCATCACCAACAAATTAATCACTTCAGAAATTCTTCAGGACATTAAAATTTCAACGGAGCACAGAAACCCTGTGACAAGGAAAGGAGCCGTGGCCAATTTGAAGGGGGACTGTACCTCCTCATGCTAAGTTTCACTCAAGCATAGACCATTAACTGCAATACAATTGACTAACTTTAAAGGAGGTTGCTCTAATTGCTGGGTAAGGGCTGGCTTCTAGTTTGTAAGACCCAATTACCGTCATGCTGTTAGCACTTCTCTACTAATTGCATTCATCAGCTTAAATCGTTATCACCAGGCTTTCCTTCGATTTCTATCAAAATCCAAAAATCCTCATTTCTTTGAGTTTCAGAATAGCTAGGGGTAACTCATAATGTGGCGCGGGATAATGGGTTTACATTTGAGCTGTAATTAGAGAGGGAATGGAGATAGACGACTGCTGGCGTATCTGATTCTGACACAGTATGGCTCCTATCTGCCACAATGAAACACAGACGGATTTTACCTTAAGCCATTGTCCTGGTCAGCGTTTGCTTGAAAACACTGATCTGATGTGAACTGACCTTAATGTAGGCAAAGAATAGATACAGAGATTAAGAAACATGTTGGTTTGTGACAGGTTGTGCCTTGGCCATTGTTTCTATAATAACACATTCACAAAGATAATTTTTCTCAAATCTAAGTGCCAGACAATGTTGTGGTCAGAGAGGTTATAAACAAGCTAACAATTTATTCAGATTATCAAAAACCTGTTATTTCCATTTTCAGAATCACTTCTTGAAATGATGATTTGAAATTTTGGGATAATTTCTGATAAGGACAAAAAGAAAATGCATACAAACTAGTGTGAGAACTATCATATACAGTACATATCTTGTCACAGTTACCATCAACCTTACAGTTACTATTGACCAAATGGTACTTAAGTTGTAACGTTTAAAAATCAGCTGTTGCAATCGAGTGTTCATGAAAACTAGTCACCAGGCAAGCAGAGGAGTCAAAATACATGGATAATAATAATGGATAAATGGTTACAGCTTCCGCCACCCCATGTGATTGTAATATGAACATAAATTTGACCAAACTACTGGCTTTTCAAAAAGATGAAAAACCAAGCATTACTTTTGTGCCTTCTGTGGGTTCTAATGTGCAGCCACTGACAAATGTTATTTTGTACATTTTCGTACACCCACACTTCCCCAGCACGCTACACAGTCCCCACCTAGCCGGTTAGCTGTCCCCAGCAACCCATGTGTCCACAACAAAGTCCCTGAGGTGTTGGGGGAGCTGACGCCATCGCCGAGTCCGTTCTCAGGTGCTCCCCTAGTGTTCTCCAGCGGTGTGGTGGACGACTGAGGTTGGTCTTCTGCCCCTGGTTCAACCATGGGATGAGCCAAAGGTTGGTAGGGTGCAAGTCGGTCTTGGTGGAGCACCACCACCCGATTACTCTTCACCAGCCGCACCCTGTACACAACATCCGAAAGTCATTCAAGCACAGTACAAGGTCTAACCCAATGGCTCATCAGCTTGGGGAAAGGCCCTTCTTCCTCTCAGGACAGTACACCCACACCTGTGCTCCTGCAGTGAACTCTCCCCTGGTGCAGCAAGAGTCATAAGCCTGTTTCTGTTGGACTCCAGCATCTGCAAGAGTCTGCCTGGTCAAGTTGTGTACCTCCTGGAGTCTTTCTTGAAGATGGTACAGACAGTCCAGGCCAGGCTCACCCTCCACCTCTGGTTCAGGAGGAGGTCCGAATATCAAGTCCAAAGGGGTGTGGAGCTCATGTCCAAACATGAGGGCTGCAGGGGTGCACCTGGTGGACTCCTGAACAGCCATCCAGTATGCCCACAGGACCAAGGGTAAATACAGATCCCAGTCTCTGGGATGCTGCCAACTGCCAGGCTGCTGGTTAGGATAGCTAGTTGGGTGGCCAGGGTGCGGTTGAAGCATTCAACCAGCCCATCACTCTGAGGGTGTAGTGGCGTAGTAGTCCTGGTCTTTTTAATGCCCAGCCATCGGCAGATCTCTGTGAACACCTGAGCCTCAAAGTTCACGCCCTTGGTCGCTATGGAGTTCCTCTGGCACACCGAAACGGCAGAACATCTCATTCACCAAGTTTTCAGCAGTGGTGGCGGCACTCTGATCAGGTAATGCGTAGGCCTCGGGCCACTTTGTAAAATACTCCATAGCCACAAGTATGTAGCGATTACCCCGTCCTGTGGTGGGAAATTTAGGATTTCCACAGCCACATGTTCTATATGGGAGCCCCCACCTGGTACTGCTGCAGGGGGTACTGCATGTGAGCGCATGTGAGCGCTGGGTTGGCCCTTTTTTTGCAGTGCAAGTGTCACACTGGTGAACATAAAGCTCCACATCTTGGCGGGCACCCTGGCCAGTAGAACCGGGACCGGAGGCACTGAAGGGTCTTGGTAATTCCAAAATGGCCTGCCCCCACTGAGCCATGGACAAGCTGGAGCACTCTGGGACGCAGCCGGCGCTTGGGCGCCAGAAGTTGTAGGACATCACGTTTACCCCCAGGGGTCTGCCAGCGGCGATGGAGGAGACCACCACAGCTGACAAGACTGGACCACTGAGAGTAGAAGGCCTTTACTTGACTTCAGTGTCCAATGCTGAGACTGCTGGCCATTCTGGTCCTTGGCCAGTCCTCCCAATCCTGAACATGGAAGAAGACAGGGTCTTGGCTCTGGTCATGTCGAAGTTGCTCAGGGCTCTTAAATGCTCTCAAAACAGTGGTTGTGGTCCATAGGTGGTCCTGAGGTCCGCCACTGCTGCTGTCGGGGGGCCTGCCATCGTCAACCACTGGGGTTTCCCATAGAGCTGCTACTTTTGGAGCTGCTGTGTCCTGTTCCTCCATGCGCTGGCAGTATTTACAGTCCTCTCCCTTGCACGGCTGTCGAAACAGAGCATCTGTGTTGACATGGAGGCGACCAGCCCGATGGCGAACCTCAAAGTTGTAATCTTGTAGGGTCCACCTGGCTAACTGTCCCTCTGGTTCCTTGAAATTGAGGAGCCAAGTGAGTGAGGCATGGTTCATGCGCAGGAGGATCCCCTGCCCATAGAGGTATGGTTGGAAATGGCGGAGACTCAGAATGACCGCCAACAGCTCAAGGGCACCAGTGCAGCAAGCTCTCCAGGTGGGGATGCCATGGTATCATTAGCCCCATCATTAGCTAGGGAGTGGCTGAAGTAGGCAATGACTTGTTCACCTTGTTCTCCTTCCTGAGACAGCATGGCCCCGAGGCCCATGTTGCTGTATTCAGTGTCCACAATGAAGGGTCGACAGGGATCTGGGTAGGCCAACACCAGGGCTTCAGTGAGTGCTGACCGTAGCTGTGCAAAGGCCTGGGTGCAGTCCTCACTCCACTGGAACACTTGTCCTTTCTGGGTCAGCCAATGTAGTGGGCAAAGTCCTTGACAAACCACCAGTAGTAAGAGGCCAGGCCCAGAAAGCCAGGCCAGTTCCTTACTGTTGCTACCTGGGTCAGTGGAAACCCCTGCTGCACATGTCCCAGGAAGGATGTCTCTTGTCGGAACAGATGGCATTTCCTGGGATGGAGTCGTAGACCAGCCTTCCGGATGGCAAAGAAAACATCTCTCAGATATCATCATCTCTCCATAAGGCACTCAAAAGGTGGCTGGGGCATTGCAAAGGCCAAAGGGCATGGTCTTAAACTGCCACAGTCCTTGGCCAATGGAGAAGGCAGTCTTTAGGCGTGCTTCTGGTGCCAGCTCCACTTGCCAATAGCCACTCCGGAGGTCAAGAGAGCTGAACTGGCAGGACCCAGCAATGCAGTCAAGGGCATAATCCACCCTGGGCAGTGGGTAGGAGTCCTTGCATGTGATCTTATTGAGAAGGCGGTAGTCAACGCAGAAGCACCAGGTCCCATCCTTTTTTTTGACCCAGACCACTGGGGCCACCCAGGGGCTTGTGGAGGGCTCAATGATGCCTGCCTCCATCATCTCTTTTATTTTTTGCTCAGCCAGAGCCTGCTTGGTGAGTGGTAGATGACGGGGGTGGAGGCGGATGGAATATGCATTGCCAGTGTCAATGTTGTGCTGCACCAAGCTGGTGTGGGTGCAGTCCTCATCCCTGGCTGCAAAGATGTCAGAAAACAGATCCAGTAGTTCCCGAAGCTGAAGTCTCTGATCATACAGGTCATCAATGGCTTGCTTGGTTTCCGTAGATGGTGGCTGTGCTGGTGGAGAGGCTACTTCAGCTGCTGGCAGCTGGTTCTTGGGAGGGCACCAGTGCAGCAAGCTCTCCAGGTGGGGACGCCATGGCATCATTAGCCCCAGCAGGTGATTTTAATGGCAGTGAGATGAGGCGTAGCCCTTCTTCACCAGAAGAATGGAGCTACAGCTTCAGCATCCAAATAAAGCATAGCTCTGGGCACATCCACCACAGCCTTCAACTTGCATCATTGGACCACAGCGGTTAGCAATAGTCAAAGGAAGGGATCTTTTTCCCAACATTCTTGCACATTCACCTGTAACTGTGGTGATACAAAGCTTGGTGGACCTCCAACCCCATGGATTTGAGACAGCTGTTCCAGGCAAAGTCCCAGGACGGATAAGGAAGATGGTGGACCCAGTGTCCACCAGGGTTTTGCATTGGGTGCCATTGATGCAGCAGTCCACATACAGGCCACAGGTGTGCCCCAGACAGTCGTAGGTGTGACAGTGTGAGGGCGGAAGGTGTTGTCGTGAGTGGCAGTTCCCCCATTGTGCCGCACCATTCTAGTTTAACAGAGGCTGGGGAGCTGGGCTTCTTGGAGATGGTGCTGGGCAGTAGCGTGCAATGTGACCTGGCTCTCCACACTGATAACATCCCTCCATAGACCGCCAGGTATCCTTACTAGCTCTCCGTCGCTGTTGTTGTGGGGGTGTGCTGGTGGCCTGGCAGGTCACTTCTTCGTTGTCGCTACTTTCGTAGTTGGCTTGACGGGCTTGGTGTCTCATGCTGTGGCATTGACACCCTTGTGCCCAGGACATGTTCACCCGCTCTGCTTCAGCTAGGGCCTCAGCCAAGTTCTTTGGCGCACACAGGCGGATGTGCTCTTGAAGTCGTTCTGGTTGGAGCCCCCGGGTTAAAGCTTGGAGGGCACTGGTGGGCTGGTGGTCTCTATTACCTCTGCCAGTGGTGATGGGCCAGCCATTCCACGCTGGAGTTCTCGGCGACAAGCTCCCATTGCTGGTCCAGGATCACTACCTCCATCCGGCATACCAGCTGGTTCTTCTCCAGTGTCCCCCATCACTGAGACTTCTCTTAGCTTCTTAGGACAGGCTCCCTCAAGGATATGCGTGCGATGAGCTCTTCAGTCTCCTTTAAAGTGGCTGCCATCCCACTTCTGACACCAATGTGGCGACAATATAAAGAAAAGGGAACAGCCAAAATAAACATCCACATTCAGAGGTAAAACTGAAGGTCAGCACATCTGAAATGTTGGTTTTTATCCCTCATTCCACCAGAAAACTGTACATGTACAAGTTATTTTAAAGACCTTGATATTCTCCAGAAGAGACGGACACGGTCAACAGAGCAGACAGCTGAGAGACCCTTGGTTTTGTTTTTACTTCCTTCAACATCTGCATCGTGGACCTTTTGCTATTTGGGCTCAGTCCCAGTATATGTGGGCAGTTAATCAAATTTTGCTCACCTAATTTTAGTTAATGTACGGTAGATCGAAGTTAAATTATGAAGTCGGCCTGTGATGCTTCAAACAGAAAGTCTGGATAATAATTTTACCATTTGTTTTACTTTTCACTTCACCTGAAGGTTGTATCTGTCTGATCACCAGTAATGATAGCAATGAAGGTCAAAATGAAATTTAATTGAATTTGACTCCATCATATCAGATATATAAAAAACTTTATTAAAATTACATTACACATGGGATAAAAGGGAACAAGCTCAGGAGTGATCTAAGCATGTGAAAAAAAACTATTGGCATTCTCTCAGCACGTACACTGTCCCCTGCTCCCCTCTGTACAACCACACACACAGAGGATACAACTGAGGCCACTCGCAGCCACTCATGGCTCATCTATACAGCTGCCATTCAGATGCATATACCAGAGGACGTTTGATGGTTTTCTAATCTCAGTAGCTGCCACCGGGAGATGGGGCGAGCTGACCCCTGTCATCCCCACAGTGCATCTCAAACAGCCCCACATCTCCATCTCAATCTGCCTCTACTCGCTATCTCCGTCCACCATTGTGTCGTCCACCTGCTCTCCAAATGTCAGGTCGAATGCTCCACAGCCGCATCCCAGAGTCTCTCCAGGGTGGAGGTGACCTGCTTTGCCGCCGCTCGGTATAATGTCATGCTACCCCTGGGCAAGGGTTCCACGCTGACCCGCTGCGTGGAGTGCTATGTATGCTGATGCATGCTACCGCACAACAACAGAGATCGAGATACAGTACTGTATATGTACCGCATTCATCCTAATTATTCAGCTAGCAATGTTATTTGCTGATGTATTCAGTGATATTTTCTAAGCTTTTGCAATATTTTGTTTTGTTTTGTTTTGTTGAGTTTTGAGGCTTCATAGAAAAAGGCGAGTAAAGTATTTAAAAAAAGATCTTCAATAATTTAGAAGTTTCCTTTTTCATATGTCTTTATGGGTACATTGTGAACAAAAATATATAAAACAACAAAAATATACACTGTGAACAAAAATATAATAATTTGCATTGTTCAAAACACAATAGCGAAATCTACACCAGAGCTATTCAAAGTCTAACTGTCACAAAGTGTATTATTTTGAATTTCCAAAATAATTTAAGCAGTTAAAAAAAGGAAATACTCTTCTGCTGCCTGGTGCTCATCAAGTGTGAAAAGCTCTCTTCACAGCCTTTTTCCCCAGCAGGTGGCACAGGGAAACTATTCTAATTTATGTAGTAAGCATATTTTTAATAATAATAATAATAACAACAACAGTTTTTTTTCTAAAATTCATCTGACTGGGACAGTGGGAAAAGGAAAGGAAAGTTAATGTCAGGCAAAAAAATGTAAAAGTATATGTTGGATTCTGCCATTAATTTGGGCTCTGGAGAATCAGTTTGTTCCTAATATGAAACACTGAAAATGAAGATGGGGAACAAAGTTAAAGCCAATTTGCATAGAATACAAAAAAAATCCCCTGAAGCATGAAAATCAGCTTGAGAATGAGCCATTAGAGTGCGTCACACAGTTTTTAGAAAGTCACTACCATAAGCAAATATGGAAATATTCCACTGAATTCAAATGAGAGCCAGTGCACAGTTTCATCTTCTTAATAAGGCAGCATGGCCCCTCGTGTGTGTGTGTGTGAATATAGAAGGGGACCTTGATTTAAACCCAGCGTAAACCTGAGCTCTAAAGTCATTTTGATTCTAATTTGTGGGGCTATCCATGAGCCATGTGGCTTAATGCCTTATATTTAAAAATGTAACAGAGTTTACGACCTGTAAACGACAGTGCTTAGAGCGTTTTTATCTCAAGGAGAGGGAGCCACTGCCACGTTGCATCACATAGCCTCAGCGGGAAATGTGTTTTTCACGCCTGTTTTCCTCTCTGCCACATTTCAGCTTTTGCCTTCACAGACACTGACCAACAAACCACAGAGAGCTTGATTGCTCTTTTTTAAATGAGACGAAGTGAGTTACTGTTAGGGGGGGAAAGTATCCAAGTATCTAAATAGCTGAGTAATGAGGCCGCCATATGACCCGGTCACATCATCAGTCTAAATCCTATCGACAAGACCAAAACAAATTGTACAGCCCAAAGGTACTTGTTATCACACTCTCTCACCAGACCACTCTCCCCTCGCCCTTCCTTTTCCACTCCACTCTTTCATGACTGGCTAATGAATGCAGATGGTGCTCTGGGGGATGCAGTGGTCTTATTACAGGGGTTATGTGTGGGTGCTGTAAGCTCAGCGTGCTCCAGTCAGGGTATGGTGAAAGGTTCAATTGCTTTGGCAAGCCCCCACCTCAATAAACAAAGGGGCTAAAGAGTCTTGTTTATTGGGCCCACCTTGACTTGACCTCCGTAGTTCAGGGACAGGCTGCGTTATTACCTGTCGGTGCAGCCCGGGGGGAGAAGGGGGCCAGGCTAGCTGTGTCGGCCCCGCTCCTCTCTCACTCCTAATAAATCACAGGAATGAGCGCACAATCCACAAGAGCAGGACAAATGCAAAACCAAAGAGACGGCGATGTAAGCCCTAAGATTAAGTGGTTTATCCAACATGTTTGCAGTCAAACAAGTGGGATTTACTACTCTACTGTCAGTGTGCAATTGTCTAATATATTCAGAAAACATTGAATGTATTGATTAGATTGTCACATGAGAGGTAAATATATAAAGTAAATATGAGAACCCCCATGAATGAGCTTGCAGTGGCCAAAGGAGCAGTATACATGGCCAAAAGTATGTGGACACCTGATCATTACACTCATAGCATGATTGTTGAACCAAAACCATTCGTGCACTGCTGTCTTGACCAGCCTCTACTCTTCCGACAAGATGCACAAGATTTTGGAGCCTGGCTGCAGGGATTTTCTCCCGCTCAGCCACAACAGCATTACTGTTGCCAGCCACTGATTCTGCCCGGCTTGTGGTCGGCATTCCAGTTCATCTCAAAGGTGTTTGACGGGGTTGAGGTCAGGGCTCTGTCCAGGCCAGTCAACTTCAACTCCACACTAAACAATTTATTTATAGAACTTCTTTTGTGCGGGGTGGGGGGGGTGGGGGTATTGTCGTGTTGAAACAAGGAAGAGCATTTCCCAATCTGTTATTAAAAATTATTGTATGCTGTAGCATTTCTCTTAATGTTAAATAACAGAGCTGGACCAAAACATGAAAAATACCCCCAGTACAGTATGTGGACATGGCCGACCACTAGGGGTGGGGATCAAACATCTCCATTTAAAAGAGCCACAT
The DNA here is from genome assembly GCA_023238725.1 of Scortum barcoo. Lineage (NCBI taxonomy): Eukaryota > Metazoa > Chordata > Actinopteri > Centrarchiformes > Terapontidae > Scortum > Scortum barcoo. The sequence goes on from CM041537.1 coordinate 9,290,836, forward strand.
TTATGCAGAATCATTCAACAAAGCACTGCAATGCATCGTAGAGTTGATGATTTCCCCCACACTTTGTGTCCACTGACTTTTTAGTATATTTTACCTCATGTTTCTTGATTTTATTCATGAGGAAAAGAAAAGGTCCTTTTCACTACAGTTAAATATGCAGAGGATAATACTCAGACTGTATCCCACATCCACATTGCTCACTTTTTCGAAGGGTTTTGAATTAATGATTATATAAAGTACACTCAGAGATGTCAGTGTGCATATTAATTTCACTTGACACTGGACACTCACAATTGTGTGCCACTAGATGTACTATTTAGCATTTGTTGTGGTACACTGTTTTAAATCTTACAATTAAATAAATCTAACTAGCTATAAATAATGTTATATATGAACCAATAAGACTGAATCATGCAACTGCAAATTAAACTTCACCAGGATAAATAAAAATGATCAAAGAATTAATACTTATATTTTTGTTTATTGATAGCTGTTTCATCACCGTGTGCAGTTAGTTTAAAAATGTTTTGCTGCTTTGAAACCTCCACCTCTTTTCAGCATTACATAATCAGTCAGACCAGCACACTCAGAAAGTTCTCAGTATGCACACTGACCCTTTTTACATTTGTCACTTTACCCATGTGAATTCACTACATACTCAAAATTTCCCCACAATCTGGATATAGTATGGACACCTTGTAGATTTTTTTCACAGCTGATATTTTACCGTCATAGCCAGAACCCCGCAGGTGTAATTAATAACATTAACGTTAGCTCTGTTGCATTAAGTATCCCAGTAATCCATGCAAGTAAGCATGTTTCTGCCCTTGTGGAAATTAGTCAAATCTCAGGCTGGGGCAGTCACAGACACCTGCTGTCTCCACTGCCCCCCTCCCCTCCGCCCACCCACCAGACTGAAAATGAGCTTTTTCTGCCATGACATGCCAAACCGTCATGCCAAAAAAGCTCTATGGCCTCACAATATGAAACTGAAAGATGCTTTTAGAAGGAAAAACTTCAAAGTGATGGTTGGCAGTGGTGAAGCTGCATGAGGAACGTGTCAGAAGCAAAAACATTAAGCTGGACAAACACTTAGCTTTTTGTTAACTTTCCAAATTTGACATCGGCAGCAGCTTTCCATTTAATTGATGCCTCTGAGCACAAGCCTTGTTCTGTTTCTATACAACACTGGAGTACATTTACTTCTCGAGTATGTGAAGGTGTGAGGATATAGTGCATACTTAATTGTATACTTTATTGTAATTTCATATATTGGACTTGGAAAACAGAAGAAAACTGAAATTTAAATGTTCTGGTACTGTCCTCAGGCCAGTCATTTAAAAAAATGGCATATTACTAACACCTATACCCCAACTTTTAAACGTTCAATTGCTTTCCATGTCCCATTATTTCTCCACAGGTAGATGTGAAATGAAGCTGTTAAATGGTCAAATTCAGCAGCTGGTGAAATCTAAAATTAGGCTGACGGGGAGTTAATTCTGCTGTCACAGCTTTTTCTTTGTCTGTCTTCCATTTGATTTGAAACACACCTCGACAAGGCACACGCTATGATGCATTTTGTTTCGTCTAATCCTCTCGCCCCTCTACCCGTGCAGTCTATCCTGTCATGGCCCTGAAGCCCTATCAAAATCTTTTGCTGGTCACGTTTGGGTTTTGAGCCAGCATGGAGCCGTTTCCCTCCAGCCACTGTGTGCTGTTTGTCCTGCAGTGGAATAAGGCTCATTATTTCAATGTGTAGTCACAGTTTCTACCGATACGCCCAGGGATCAGGCCGTCTCTCTAGTACGGAAAATCGCTTTGAAAGGTCTTGTCCACCGCCACACGCACACAGTTACTGTACTGACATTACTTTTTCCATGTGATGCTCGGCTTGCATGACTGCGCAACTGCTGAATTCCCATGTGCAGAAAATGCAACCTTACAGTTCATCTTTGCCCTGCTGGTGAGCCGAGAAACCATGAAAGCCTGGCTAATTATATCGGTTTCTTTTTAAGGAGTCAGTGAGGTGAACTGTGGCCAGCACGCGTGATGGACTGTAAAGAACTGGTTGTGATATACTGTCACTGCTGTACCAATTTACTGATAAAGCAGTGAGAGAAGTGTAATCCATCTGAATCACCCTACAAGTGAGTTATAATTTTATGACGGGGTGTAAGTTGTTCTTATTTTGATCCATCTTACTGTCTTTTACTGTAATGATAGATAGATAGATAGATAGATAGATAGATAGATAGATAGATAGATAGATAGATAGATAGATAGATAGATAGATAGATAGATAGATAGATAGATAGATAGATAGATAGATAGATAGATAGATAGATAGATAGATAGATAGATAGACTGATTGATTGATTGATTGATTGCACCACAGCATGACAGAGCCACCAGATCCCCTCACTGTAGGGGTCAAAGATTGCACAATTGTGTTTTCACTGTATACTGTATACTGTATCTTTCCTTGTTTGCTTTAATAACTTGAATAGACAGAGTATGTTTAATGACAGAGGGGTTGTCGGTTTAAAACTCTGAGAAATCTCATAAATAAATGCACATATGTGGGGACAATCAATAGTAATGCTCTGTGCCTCTTCAAAGTCTAGCACGACACTTAAAGGGTAAGGCCAGTGTACTATATGTATAATTCTGTATGTATCCGTTTGTTTTTCTTCCGAGTGCCATTAAGGCTCATGAAATATCTATCCTGGTGGTGTATTTTCCACAGTCTGATGCTGCTGCTGTCTCCTCTCCCTCCCTCGTGGAAGCCAAACGCTCCCATTAATCCCAAAATACATAAAATGTTTCTCAATGAGTCTTTTTACACTTCTCACGCGCAATGACTGTAAGGTAAGGGCAGATCAGGGAAATATGAATAAATAAAATTACACTAGTGTTCTTCTTTAATCCCGGCTTCTGCAGTGGAGCTGCTGACTGGCCAGGAGCAAGAGACTTTGGCTGTCTGGGCGAGCTGCCCTGGAAGTATGAGGAACACATGCAGAGCTGTACCTATGTGGCTTCTGTGTGACGATGCGCTGGTCAGTTGTCCCCACAGAGACACCATACAGATGGTCAGCAGCAGCGCCCTTCTGCACATGCTCTGTAGGTCCCTCTCACGCATTCTGTAAAAAACACACAAAAAAAAAAAGATCATGAGTGCTCAGCCATATTTAGACTACATCACACAAACACTCAGATGTGTAGGCTGGCTCACTTGGGCCCATGCCAACAAGCTCACAAAGCTTTGCGTTGGCAGTCAGAGGTGGTCAATTAGAGTAACTCCTGAAATCACAAAGCTTGGATGTACAGGGCTTTAACCAGACGCCTCCGCTGTGTTAAGGCTAAGCCTGCACGCGACCCACACGCAACACGGTTTCCCAATGTGGCAACACCCTGGCAGGAAATTCGAATAAGTACCATAACAACACCAGCCTCCAATCAAGGCCTGTCGCGCACAGTAGCAGTGATCAGTGGATTCAGGAGTGAAGCATGTGGAGTAAATTTGCAGAACTTCCATCCATCCATCCATCTTCTAACCCTGCTTATCCTGAGGACACACAGGGTCGCAGGGGTGCTGGAGCCTGTCCCAGCTATCTTTAGGAGCGAGAGGCAGGGTACACCCTGGAGCAGTCAGTCAGTCGCAGGGCTGACGTTAGATAGACAGACAACCACTCACACTCACATTCACACCTAGGGGCAATTTAGAGTTGTCAATTAACCTAACCATTTGCAGAACTTTTATACTTAAATTCGCACCATTGAAAGATGTTGCATGTTGTCACGTGTGTCAGTGCCGACCTTTATGTACTGAGAGCAGAATACAAAAGCGAGGAGGCTCATTAGCTGTGCTACAATGATCTAGCTTTATTTAACCATAAAGAGTATAAACTACTCAATAAGACAGGAGTTGATGATACAAATACGTCTTCTTAATAACTGTGTAAATGTGTAGTCCCATTACCGAACAAACTAACAAGCTTGCTAGCTTACAGTTAGGAGGGTCATTAGTTTGGAAAGCTTTTTCATCCCTGAAATTATGTGCAGTCCTGTGAAGAAAAGGTAAAGGAGGAACAAACATCAGTGCAGACTGATTAGAAAGAAGCTCATGAGTCTACTGACTGGATAGAGCTAACATGACTGGGTCTTTACTGCACCATACAGCCTTCCTCATTATTTTGTAAGGATTCATTTTGTACAATTAAGCGAGTGTTGGATAATCCTCTGTTGATTCAATAAACATTTGGTTGCATTCACACCTGATGGTACGACATGCTGTTTGTGTTGCGCTTTTGACATCTGGTTTCAAACTTGCAAACACCTTCAGTGATCTTTTTTAAAACTCATCAACCCCGGTTGCCAACTTTCAACAATCAGTGTCTTGAGCAGGAATTTCAGATTACAGTAACTTATCGTACAAGATAATGCCTGCTGATTACCTGCTGCAAGGTACTTAAGCCACAAAACCAAAAAGTCCCCATAATTTAAAACCTTAATAAGAAAGATTTTGAGTTTTCAGAGTTTACTTATAGTGAAATAAAAATATCCCCTCAGCTATGATGGAGCTCAGCACTCAACCTGAAGACAGCTGCTGCTGTGCCATGTTGAAATTATGATTTGACTGTGGCCTATAAACTTGGAATATCTGTGTAACATCGAACCTGTCAGAAGTGTAGAAACATACAAAAGATCAATTAGATCCATTAGAATTTGACCGATCCTGTCACAGTGTCAGGTATAATTAATATTTATGAATAATGAATGACGTTACCACTGCTGTGCCGTGTGTTAATGCACGCTGTGCTTCTATTGCTCTGGAGAGGCACATATCGTTCCTGCTGCAGTGTGATGGTTGCCGACAGAATCTTACAAACAGCTGTAGTGCACAAACAAAACTTCAGCTCCTATTAATGTTTTGGCAAAACCCAGAATACATTCAGTATCATGATGGAACAAGTAATATCATAGTATACCACACCATGGTACTGCAGAGCCACATGCAAATTCCCATGTCACTGTATTTCTATGGTACAGACAGTATAAGAAAAATGAAACAGCTTTCTAATTTTATCTAAATCATAATTAAATTATTCTATTAGTATCACTCTAAATCATTATTATATAATAAAATGAAATGCACATCAAACTTTAAATATAAACATGATTATAAACTTCAACAGAAAATTCCAGTCAATGTGTAATTACTTCATTAATTTCCCACAGGAATACTTCAGCACTTCACATCTGAGTTTGACTGTGACTGATTTTGTCCTTATTACTCAGCTTCTGTTGCATTTTCATGTTTGTCATTTTTTATTAAAAATTGCTTCTGTTGATTAATTGACTTATTTTTTTTATTATTACCTCAATTCAGTGTCGCTAGAACTCCTAGTTACACTGAGAGTGTACAGTACTTATGGATGTTACCAGACATCCATACCATTTGTTATGTATGCATGTATAAATGTAATGTATACACACATGTGCAATTGTACCTCGAACAACTGTACCATGGCACTGAGCTGGTATGCTGCCACATTGTCTGACAAATTTGACTATACTTTACTGGTGAGCCTTAATCACTTCAAAAGTTGAATATTTCTGTATCTGTATCTGTCAGTCATCAGTGTAATTCATGTGAAATTGTACAAGTCAGTGAACGAGGCCACACTGAATATGAATTAGAGGCATTTTGTGGTTTTGAAGTCTGTGTGTGCATCTGGGTCAAATGTGACGTACATAAAATGTCTCCTTAGCGCACTCTGTGATGTTTACAGACTATTATTGGTGTTGAAATGTGAATAAAAGTCTGCTTTTGATGCTCAGACTTTGCCTTGTGCGCTGAGAAAGCCTGTTTGACCTATATAACCGTATCTTTTCGTGAGGGAGTGGCTTTGTGGTTTCCTCGTGTGAGATTTGTTTGAGCAGCGTGAGACGGAGCCTGAAAGCGGGAGTCTCACGCCGAAAACGTGAGAGCTGGCAATGCTGTATAAACACGCTGCGATTTATAATACCAATTTAGATCTGGAGACAGCTAGAACAAATGAAGTCTGTTTACTCTCTCTGTCTCGCTCTCTCCCACTTGCTGTCATCGTGCTACCTGGGAGGTGAGTAATGCTGTTTGTGTGGTCTGTCTTAATGTGCTCAGCTCAGTAATCTTCATGTACTTTCAGAGGGCTGTTGTCCAGTAATACACTCCATCTCCATGTGAGAGGCCTGTGGAGAGCGGAACAAGGAATGCAATCAGTGGCTCATCTTACTGCCAACAGCACTGGCCTCCTCTCTCGTGAAAAAGCAGGCGAAAATCACAGCTCCGCTTTGAACTCTGTTCCAGTGCAGCCACTCAAATTAGTAAAATGCTTGGTTTCATGCAAAGAGATCAACTCTTGCTTATCTGGCAGCGGCTCGCATCTGAACGAGATGTTTTGCTGCGACTGCCTTTGTACTGGCGGCCAGAGCTGGGTGAGATCTTACCAGGAGGCTCTAATTCTGTACAGTATGAGACAGCTGACGCAATCAGGATGCTGTGAGCACACAGACTGTAGACAAACATAGACACAGTGTCTGTAGCATCACCAATAGATTTTCTGAGGGGACTATTTGAAGCCTGAGGTTTAGGTTTACATTCTTTCCATCTGGTCAGGTGTTGAGGCCAAAACATGTTTGAGCCCGGCTAAACCAGAAGTAAGGTAAACAGGCCACCACAGGAGTTGACTGTGATAGGTTGAGACACTGAATCAGGATGAACTCGGCCTGCAAATACATATATCTAAGCCTCAGTGTCCTCTGATAAATCAAGCTGCAAGACAACCATCAAGGTACCTTTTAATGGAAACATAATGTGAAATAGGTTTTCTGATGTTTAATGTTAAAAGTTTCACAGTCCCCCTTTCAGTTCATAACTCACACAAACAGACACAAAAACGTGGGCAGGTGATATAAAGGTGTCTATAACTCCAACAAACGTGGCTACATGCAAACAAAAGCAAGGTGGAAGAACAGCTGGTTAGCAAACATGGGTGTAAACAATGTCAGTTTCCAATTCTTCCAAGAATCGTCTCTGCAAATGTTTTATGAGGATGGAAATGCATTCAACATAGGTCTCAAGGACAAACATAATGGATTTTGTGTGTAAAGGTAAATGTAACACTAAAAAAAAAAGACGACAAAAGTACCGCAACTTTACATCAACTTCAACACTGGGCCTTTGTGGCTGCCTACAGGCTTTGTCTGAATAGGTCTTGATTTCTTCAGAGCGTTACAAAACAAATACACCATCCAGTGTAACCAAAGTGGTTCATTAGATTTGACTTTTTGCCTGCTCATTGAGGACCAACCAGTTAAATTCCCACAGAGCAGGAAAACTAATTTTCACCTGTACTCCATGCAATTTTCATTCAGCACCTCCAACACCAGACCAGATGACAATAAGATGGTTCAAATTCCCAAGTTCCATCTCACTGCCAGTTTATTACCTTTAATTTCTTCCACTTCTGTTTACCTTAAAAAAAAAGAGAATATTAGACCCACGTTGAATATTTCAGCATCTGTTCACAATCTTATTTTTAGTTATTTGCCCTTATTGATAACAGGAAAGGGAGAAAACTAATAAGTCTGCTGTGACAGCTGAACTCCAGAAATAATTGGAATTTGAGTGCATGCTGCCCAGCTTGATGAAAATGAAATGTCTAGCAGTTAGTTTGTGACTGTTGGTAGATTTTGGGGTTTGGGCAGCAGAACGCGTGTTTGGTTTTATTCCAAACAAGTTTTAAATCTACTCCAGCATCTAATACTACAATTTCCATCTCGCGTCTGGTAGTGTTCAGGTGGCCTATTGGAGCCGGTTAACAGGAAAATTATTCCACCTGATGGATGTGGCACTGAGACCAGGTGGCTCATCACAAAATGGCCTGATCGGGGTAAACCTATTTCCTGATAAGTTAAGGCTGATTTGTGCATGCTGGAGGCGCACATACAGGTTTAGTGCGATGATCAGTGTGGAGGCAGTCTGGATATCAGATTATGTCCACAGCAGGCACACACACCTTCTCCAACCTTTTGTGTCATCTTATAAATTAACTTTGTAGTTAATGTATGACACAATTACACCTTATCCAACATGTGCATGTACATGTGCACACTCGGACCTTACATGTACCTTACATGTGTAAGGTCCAAGTGTGTATTTGAAAATTGGCTGACTAGAACAATAACATATACAAGTCCATCAATGGCCTTAATCCTGTATCTAAAAAATTATGTTTACATACTGCTAGTTTACAAAGAAAATACACTTAGAACTAAACAGAATGCTTTCCAGATTACTCTTCTATAAAGATACAAAGATTATGTTTTCAAGAATGTATCAGCAAAGTCACAGGATACCTAATTGAAAGAGTATCACAGAATGGCTCTTAAATGCAGTCAGTGTTGGTTGGTCCACCACTTTGTCCAAGCTGAAATATCTCTTCTACAGAATCGATTGCCATCAAACTGTGTACAGATATTAACGGTGCCAAGAGGATGAATCGTATCGACCATTTTAGTGATCCTTAACTTTGCATCTTGTGTCATCAAGTCAAAATTTTGGCTAACATGCTCAACTAAGATGATGAACATGAAAAAGACTGTAACCGTTTGACATCAGCAAGTTGTCGTTTTGAGTCTGTTAGCATTTAGCTCAGCCTCACAGAGCCTCCAGCATGGCTGTAGACGCTTAGTCTTGTTTAAGTTTATCCACTTTGTTATTTCAGGATAATCAGCAAATGCTAAATAGATCTATGTTGCATGTTATTGGCATTTTTTGTTGCATAGCAACCCCAGCAACATAACACTTCTTGCACCCTTTGATCCTCCGTTCTTTCTGGTATTAGTGAGTCTCTCAGCTGCTTATTGTGATAAAAAAAATAAATTATGGCCTAACAGATAGACACAACTGACACGCAAATATGCACACACATTCACACACACAATCTTTCACACAACAATCGTCCCCCAGAGCACCTATTGCCTTGTAGCATCGGCGAGTAAATGGGACTACTAAGACAGAGGAGTGTGTTTACAGCTGATACATGACACAGAGTGGACAAGCTCGAGGTGGCTGCTGTGGTTGGAGGGCAAAACAAAACTGCTGCTGCTGTTAATGCTAGGCATTTTTGTTTACCTCTTCTCTAAATATGCCACACGGTTGGTTGTGTACCAGCAGCCATGCCCCGGGCCAAGCCTTCCCTCAGTTACATAAACAGCTATTACACCGACATAGAAAACATGGTGTCTGACGAAACTTAGCACATCAATGCAGTTACGTCAGATTTCTAGTTAAAGTCCTGCCTTAAAACTCAGACTTCATTGATTTTTGCTGTGTATAACACTTAATATCCATGTTCTCATTTGGTTGTTCTCTTTTCCCCATGTCCAGTTTTATATGTATGTATAAATAATAGACAATGTTAAATAGAGTTCTGTGGGTTTGAACACTGTTTGACTGCACAGCACGAGTTCATAAAGCCTTATCATCAAGCAATGCTAGAAGTTAATGAAGCACGCCGGAGATTACTCTAGACATTATTCCTCTGATGACTTACAGTACAACTCCTTCACTGTGAGGTTATAAAATATGAGGTTATATGTAGGGCTGCTACAAATGAGGACTTTCATTATTAATTAATCTGCCCATTATTGTATCATTTTTTCATCTAATACTTGTCAATGCCAAATAGAAAACTAAAAGATTTTATTTGCAATCATAATACAACAGAGAAAAGCAGCAAATATGTACAACTGAGGGGCTACAACAAGAGAGTTTGGCACATTTCTGCTTAAAAAACTAGTTGAATAATTATTAAGAGTTGTAATTTGAATCATCAATTAACTGATTGTTTCCCAGCTCTAGTTACAGGTACTGTATGGTTAAATGTAGGTTTGCTACAAGAAAGAAATCTATCTGAATGAATAAGTAAATTAATGACTAAAGGGTTGTAAAAGTCCACAGTTTAAAGCCCAAACAGTGAAATCCATGTATGAAATAATATTTTGGTGAAAGACACTGATCGTATAGGTTTAACATGCAGCGTTTAAATCCAAATACACCACTCAATTACGTCCAGTGCAGACGTGTCATTAATACTCCAAAGGTCAAGTATTCAACCAGTTCAATGACCTTGTGGTTAACTCACAACAGTGGGTTAGGGGTTAGGGTTACCGCACCCTTGATATCTGAATTAAAGTAGAGGTAGTCATAATGGCAACCTAATATTAAATAGATTACAGAGAGTCTGTGATGAACTGCTGTTCTCTGGCTACTGGATCTGAGGCACCTCATTTAAAATGGATACTTACAGCAGTCTAGGTGATGGCAATAGTTAATTCTGCCCTCCTCTCGGCATGTGGGAAAATGTCTGACATGTGTTTTTGTTCCTTGTTTTAAAACATTTTCCTGATAATAATGATAAGGTGAAATGCAGAAGTGCCTCAGAAGCAGAGAAGCTGGCAATCCAAAATTCTGTTGGAATGACTGTTTTACAAAAGGATTGTAATGACAGTGTGAGCGGGCAAGCGTGCTACTTAAATCCCGAGATGAATGGATTGAGGGAATGGCCATTTCCATAAAGTGATAGAATTTGCCCCAAGCGTGTTTTTGTATCCACAAATCCCTTGCAATCCTACAGATAACTTGAAATAAGAAAAAGATTTGCACATTACACAACTGACTGCCATGGGAAACTCACACAACAAGTGACAGATGAGCATCAGCCAGCCTGTCAGCGACAGCTTTAACTCAGCAGGACTGATTACCTGACAAAATTATAACTTCTTAGGGAATAGCGCGTGCATGTAATCAAATGCACAATTAACACTGCAGCATATGGCTCAGTTGGCAGTCAAGTACAAGATGTTGTAAATATGTAAATATGACACCATCATGCGAGCTGGCAAAAAAAGGGGAAAAAAATATCAACAAATTGAAAACCAAGGCATACTCACGCTCGTTTATGTGGTTCTTTGCTGTGAAACCTCAAACAAATTGAATGAAAAATGTGTTCAACTTGCAGGTTCAGGCTTGTTATATACAGAAAGGCAAGACATTGACAGTATATATTCATTTTCCCCTGCCAATCTGATTTTTAACCGAGCCTTATTATTTAGAGTGGGACCACACAGGCAGTTTTTCATGCCATTAACAACAAATCAAATAGAATTCACAGTACTACAGTACCAATCATTTTACAAACAATACCATTTGTTTTAGATAATCCGTTGTTTGTATTGCTTAGAACTTTTTATAAAAAATCATATCTGTGTCCCTTTTTTACAGTTTCGCTTTGATTTACTGACTAAAAACTCTCTAAAAAGCAAATATCCAGAGATAAGTTCGGAGGTGTTCAAAATGTTGACATAAGCTCATCTGTGTGTGCTCACAACAAGATTTTTTTTATCAGTAGCTGCGAGTGCTTTGTGGACTACTCTGGGCCACTACGTCGCCTCTCAGGCAACAAACAAGCTACATTTATTGATGGTTGTTGGGGCTGTATGCAGCCTCAGAAGGAGTTTTGGCAGAAATAAGTACCTCTGCATGTATGTGAATGTATTTACAGAAGTTATATGAAGTAACTATTCTCTTAAAATACACAAGAATTGAACATCAATCAAGGATAATGTTGTAAAGGTTAGTGTTCAGTGTAGTAAAATGGAAATACAATATCATTTATTAAAGTATCAGGTTTTTATTGAGGAAACTAAACATGATTTTATGGGTTAATGCATTAATAATGCCGCAAGTTAGCATATCTTCTTTTGCATGATGCAATCAAGAAAGCATATGGATAGGGAAAGCACATTAACCAATTCCATCTTTATTTTATGTAAGCAAAAATGTACATACAAGTACACAAGCGGTGTTTACTTTCTTTTTTTAAGTTAATTCCCTTCACACCTCTGAAACTAACACCAACATGGCATATGCTGTATATAAAACAAGGAGCATTTTGAAAGGAAGTGAGTCTAAAATGCATCAATTCAGTCAATATTATGTAGTGAAAAGAGCCTGGCATACTCCCTCAGTTGTTTTTTTCAACCAATCAATTACTGTGCTCCAGTGGGACAACAGCAACAGTGTTGGAAGACCTATTAGTCCCCACTATTTAACAATGGCTCCTTGGCATCTGGTGAATAAAGTGCCTTCCATTCATCCTATTTTTCTGACTGGGAATTTGTGACTACAAATGTTACAGAGATAGTAAAGCAGACGGAGAGAGCATTTTTCAGCTCGGCGGTGTAAAAAAACTTGAGTTTTATAGTTATTTCTGGTTCAATAACTCGCCACAATCAAACTCTATGTGACTCGCAGACTCCCACTGTGTCTAATGCTGACAGAGAAAATTGGAGTTATGAAAAACAGCAGTAAATTTAGAGGGCAGGGGTGGAGGACTGCGGCCGTGTTCCAACGTTTTCTCCCCGCTGGGCTTGGTGTGGTGTTATTTTGGAAGTGGTAGACCAGAGGAGGTCGGGTACTTAGTTCCAGAAGCCAACATTAGGCTCAGACCTGTTGGAAAATATCCCCTCGGGTACAGAGGCAGAGGTCATCTCAGTGTAGCTGGAGTCCTCTGACACACTTGGCTAGTCCCTCTATCTCGTTCTGTTCTCCTCTATCTCTCTATCGCTATTGTGGTTCAGTGGAGGTCTACTTGCTTCTGACTCATCCTGTGTCCCCACAGCATGTTCTGTGCCACCGGACACACGGTGCAACACAGCAGGGATCAGATAGCTGTCCTACCGCATCATCACGCTGCACAAGAACGGGGGAACAGAGGAAGAGTTGGCCACTGTAGGTTTAAAAAAGTGCTGCCAGCATAAGAGCACGCTTTGTTTTTCCACTCAGTCACATTTTATGCAAATGAAGGACTAAACTGAATTCGGCACACTGTACGTCTCCATCCAAGCATCACAATGAAGGTTGGATGAAAATTCCAAGCAGGAAAATGAATTCTTGACATACTGTACAGTTACATTCATATTTATAAGTCATCATTCAGCACTTTTTAATATGCTTCAGACAAACCTATGTGTCTTCTTTCGAATCCTTAAGGAATAAGGATGGAAAGGTGATGGAAAGTTTTCAGAATAATGTTGATGTAAAGTAATATATGAAATAATATGTAGATATAAGGACATTTTTGAAGTGTTTAATGTATTTGGCAACAAATATAAATCCTCCTGTGAAGCATGTGTACTCTCAGATAATGACTGATATATGTAATATGAGAGATATTCAAGGTAAAATATGATGCATTTATTTTGTACACCATTTTTATTTTATAGTATTCATTCACAAATAATTTTCAGTCTCTATAGTAAGTGAGTAAATTTGATGTCTGACGAAAGCCATGAGATACCACTGAAAGATTGGGGGAAAATCTAGTAAATGGACTTCTTTCTTATCAAAATATTGTCAAATATTGTTTTTCGAGGTCAAGAAAAAAGCTTCAAGCTCAATATTTCAACACGAACACACCAAAAGTTTTAAACCCCCAACTATGTTTAACAGTTTTATACTGTTTGCCATCAAATTTGCTTACAACTGCAGTGAGTTATAAACATTATTAACTATTTATGTGCTACTTATACAGGATAAATAGTGGGGTTAAAGTTAATTACCCATATATTTTGTGGTTGCAAACAAATAGTTTGTCGGTATTATAAAAATGTGAAGAGCTTGTTGAGTCCAGAAGCGGTCTGATATTCATTGTCGGCAGAACGGCTCCAGTTATTAACCTCATACATACACAAGGTTACAGTTTCTAATTTGTAGCTTTGTATGAGCAAGGGTCTTTTTTACAAATACTGAGAGAGGAGCTGCCAAAGAATAATAGCATGCAAAACCTAAAACCCAGTCAGAATTCAGAAACCAAATTATGGTGATAAATGCTGTCTTGGTTGCATTAACATTTCACTCACACAGAATTTATGATCTTGTGGACAGTTTTGAGTAATTTGCATTTTAAACCCAGAGACAGGTTGGTTGAATGTTGTGGCTTATTTTTCTAAATTATTTTCCCTCTCAGCAGTGCTGTTGTCATGTTTCATACAGATTCAGTCACAAAATGCTGTTTTGGACTGTGTGTGCTGCGTGTACTACCGACTTAAATGAATATTCAAAACCGTGAAAAGTATTTTGACATAAACTGAATGCGTGAGCCAGGCATAAGCTGTAATAAGATCAAAGTAATGCTAAGTGGATCTTCAAGCTTTATTCCCACATTTCATCCAACAATGTGTCTGCTGAAGCAGAAAATTATTCCGCTGCTTTAAAGCAATATAAGTCACTCTAGAATAAACAGTGTTCACTCGGGTCCTCATACTCATACAATCAAGCTCCAATGACTGACTGAGCTGATAAGAACTATCAGGAAATGAAGCCCAAGTAAAACAACTAACGACAACACTAAACCAGCAGACCAACAATCTCTGTATGTAGAATTAACTCAATGATTTTCAGGAGCAAGTGAAGTGGGAGGCATTTATAACACTGTTCTATCTTTTCCTCCTTCCACATAAACTGAATTTTCCCTCCTAAAACAACACAATGCAGTCCTGATTGCTCCCTGCAGCCCTCTTTAACCTCTCAGTCAAGATTGCTGTGCTTGTATAAGCCCTATTATTTTTTAAGTGCAATATTAGATATTTTATAGTTACTGTACCATTTCAGTAATTGCTGGTAACTGTAAGTTGGGGGCTAGTTTTATTTAAAATGACGTCCCTAAATGGTTTACTGCTACAAATTTCAGAAACTATCACTGGGGAAACGGCTCCATATACTGTAGGTGTATATTAATGTAGGGATTGTGTGAGAAATCCCTTTCCAACTTTCAACTTAAGAAAGCTTAAATATCTCTACAAACATTTCGGCTTGTAACTACAAGAGTGAAACTGATAACGTTGTGTGCTATCGACAAGCACAGAGTCAGTGTGCACACTCTCTGCGTGAATCGAGTCGTTTAGCTTCACCAAGTCATTCTTCTATGTTGTAATATCAGTTTCACCATCACCGGATGGGGAGCAGTGCAGAGGCAGACAGGAAATGAAGATAGAGAGAGATACAACAAAGGCCTGCATGCAGCTGGAATGGAAGAGGGCATGTTGCATCTATGTGGCTATCACAACCCACTTCTGACATCATTTTCTATTCTATGTTGCAGTGCTTTGATGCTTTCTGTGTCTAACCAATGATCAAGCAAAACGGTGGCTTTAGAGGAAGTACATTACATTTTTAACTGTATGCCGAATGCATGTCGCAATATCAGCCCAAAAATGGCTCAACTGTAGTGACATAAGCTGGAACAAAAATAAGCATTGGGTGTCACCAATGCTTGCTTCTTTTTTTTTTATCTATGTGAGACACCTCACATGATGCATAGATTAAAAAAAAAAAAGACTTGCGTGTCAACATTTTTTTCTTGCCCAGTTTGACAACCTCACCCTCCATCAGACCAAGCACAACTGCAAGTATGAAAGAAGAACAATCTTTTAACTGCAGCAATTTGATGACCACCCTCAAGGAAAGTAGCATCATACTAAATTAATCATATGAGGAAGTAACAATACCCTCTGCACGCATTAGTGATAGATGGCTCCAGGTTCACTTTCTTTTACAAAACGACGATTACACACAAAAGCATTTGCTGTTGGCGCTGTCTGGTTAACCACTGAAGTCTGTCCTTACCTTACCCGTCACCTATAAAGCCGACGTCGCACAAGTTGAGCGGATGACAGCAAGCTAGGTGTAATCAACCATGTCTCTCCAGCAAGTCACTGCAGCGATTCATGGCTCAAAAAACATTGTGCAGTCTTATCCTGGCATTAAGGGTGGTCATAAAGGAACAGCAAATTATACAGTGTTTTGTCAAAGTTAAGGTCACGGAAGGGTTTAAGTTAGTGTGGCATCATTTTTAGCCTTCTGATATCATATTCCTTTATTTTGAAATAAATCAAAATATATAGAGGCATATTTTTGTACATCTATTGTTCAATAAATCCTTCCCCTTTTTCTCTCAATAGTAGAATACAACAGGAAGATGTTTACAAAAGTTTAATATACCAAAAATCTCTAATTTACCCACCTTGTCCATGGCTTATTCCAACTTTCATTCCTATCACTACTGAAACTAAACCTCTGCCAATGCAGCTCCATGAGGTTCAGATCTGATGGAGCCAAATTTTTTCTGTCCCACATTCTGCACCAACGTTGTGTGTGTCTCTCAGAAGAGTGACAGCTCCATGATGTCACCCCTTTACACAGTGAGCTGCACACCGTGCTTCAGCAGTTACTGTACTGAGCCTGAAATAGGTCAATTTCGACAGCAGAACTGGGCTGTAAAAAGAAATAAGATTCTAATAGAGTCAGATACTGCCAGAGTGAATGGAAGTGGGGCGGTCCTCTGCATTAATGCAGACCAGAGGCGATTGGCTCCCGAAACCGTTAATTCAATTCAATTCAATCAGTTTTGGGTCATCGATAGGAGTCTTTATTGTTCTGTTGGGAGCAGAAAGTTTGTTTTGTGGTTCTCAGTGGGAGGATTTGCTTGTATTGTGGTGTTCATGGCCAGATTGTGGCACAGCAGGACTTTCTAGAAAAACAAGGCACCCATACCAGCCATAGTGCCACTTAAATAATGAGTCCCAGTGCTGCTGCTAGTGGTGCTGGCGCTGCTGGACTCTCTGCTCTGCATCATAATAAGTGTAAGGTAAAAAAAAAAAATACTTGGAACTACTATACTACACCTCATTAGCCACCCTTTAGCCACAGCAGGGTATGTGCCAGAGACTCTAAAGGGCATCACTTTGGGACGTGGGCCAGTGTCCACGGGGCTCCAAGGCAGCACTGTGCTTCACCATCTAAAAGTCCACCAATACCTTTGAAAGACTGCATGTTCGTGCCAAATGCATTATTTACACCGGAGCAAGGCAGGGTTCCCGTTCCATTTGCTTCAGCAGAAGTAGTTTTGCATGCATTCATAAATAATAAATGTGCAGCACAACGCGTGGGAACAGGGAAGAGCAAGCATAAAGAGGAGCCCAGTCACACAGCATGAAAGAGAACAAGGCTGCTTAATCTGGGCATGGTAAAACACTGTCCATGCAAGTGAGTCACCCATGAAGAACTAAACGCCAGATGACAAAATGCAGACAGAGAAAACAACAAGGGCGAACACGCCACAAAAAAAAAAACAAAATTTACATCTCTGGCGGCATTTGGGCACACCGCCACTGTGCTAAACTGATCTAATCACCGTCTGGCAGGAAGAGGAGAGCAGAAAAAAGGGGAGGCTCTGGCTGAGATGGATATTTCATGTACTATAACGTACAATGAAAGGCTTTCACTGACACTTATGACAACTAAGCTGAGATACACTGAGACACGGTCTACTGCGTGTTTTCATACTACTGCCACTTATCTAATTCTTCTTCTAAGCCGCTGGTGGGGGTTCCACACACGCTGTCGTGACTGGTGCCATAAAAGCGAGCGAACCTTTTTCAAACGGGATTAGACGTCAACCCACGACCCCTCACCAATCTAGAGAGGATTTGCTGAATGTTTGGATTAATTTTTTGTAAGAAAGTAGTTAATAAAAGTTGTTACAGCCGATAGCCCTGGGAGAGCAGCGGCCGTAATTGGATGTCTGACTGAGTTCCCTGACATGTTTGGACAAGCTAATACTCAGAGCAATTTGGAACTTTAGTTTTACTCCATACAAAACACAAACACTGTATTGTCCTGACACAGTCACTCACAAACAGCATTTATGTGCTGCTTGGCACATTTCTGGTCTGGTGGGGGCTGCCATTTTATTTTATACACTGCTAAAAAAAATAACACATGATGAACAAAATATTTAAGTACAAGTTCTTTACTGTGTCTACATCCTATAATTCATTGAGAACAAAATGACATAACAACAGTCAGAGGAAACTAAAATCACCAATGGAAATCAAAGGAAATCACAGGCATAAGGTCTGACAATGTCTCTGAGGACTTCATCCCAGTACATAACAAAAGTTAGAGTACCATTGGCTAGCACACGGAGGTCTGTCCAACCCGCCAAGAATTTGTCTCCCCAGACCATCACTGACCCAAACTGGTCATGCTGGATGATGTTGCAGGCGGCTACTCTACTCCTACTCTCATCTGTGAAGAGAACAGGGCACCAATGGCGGATCTGCCAGTTCTTGTGTTCTCTGGCCAATCGAGCACAGGTCCCGCTGGAGGACGTCAGGCTCCCCCAACTTACAGGCACCCTCATGGTTTGGAAACATGCATGCCTGGAGGTCATTTTGTAGGGATCTCAGTGCTCCCCCTGCTCCTCCACACACAAAGGAGCAGCTACTGGTCCTGCTGTTGGGTTGATGCCCTTCTACAGCTCTCCTTGTGTAGCGGCCCATCTTCCTTGTAGCTCCTCCATGCTCTTGAGACTGTGCTGGGGGAGACAGCAAATCTTCTTGCGACTGCATGTATGAATGTGCCACCCTGAACGGACTAGACTACCTGAGGAACCTGAATGGGCTGCTCCTCATGCTACCAGTAGTCACTCAGGGAGGATAAGGAGAGAAAAATTGTGGCCACCACATGCAAAACCATCCCCTTTTTGGGCGCTTTGTTGCTGTTGCCTCTCAAGTGCACCCGTTGTCACTTTCATTTGCACCAAAACAGGTGAAACTGATTCACAATCGCTAATGCTTCTGTGAACTGGACAGACTGATATCCCTTAAGTTCAATTGGCTTGGACTTATACTGTGATGATTAAGTGTTCCTTTAATTAATGAAACTTAATGAAATACACTCAGTGGCGACTTTATTATCTACATCTGTCAATTCTTAAACAATTCAATACTACATTAAATCTACCCATACATAATCTACCCTATAATGTTTTTGTTAACAGTCAGAAATTTGTAATTCAATTTTATATTTATCATAGTTAAAGATTAAAGTTAGAGGTGTTCATAATGTTTTATCCTTCCCATTTTCCCATTTTCCATAAAATGAGGGTAGAATATTAGAAACCCCTCCAAATGTCATCATACCATTACTAACTATGACTGCCCACTAAAACATATGATTTAATTAACACCTCTATGATGGTGCCAATAAACAAAACAAAACAGGACAATATAGGCCTTATAAAAGTGGACTTAGAGGCAGAACAGTTGTATTGGATTGCATTAGATTACAGGTGTAGCTAATAAAGTGGCCATTGAGGAGAAAGCTTTAAACAACTACATGACATATGATCCTCTTACAGTTTGCAGCGCTGTCTGTGAGTGCTACAGATCCTTGTCGGTTTGTGGAATAATAAAACATGTAGTTGAATTCACCTTCGACTAGTTTTGAGTGAAAACTTTTTTTTTTTTTTTTTGCCCACATACTGCAGGAAAGTCGAAATCTTCAATATATCATATCATATCATAAAATGAAGCAGAGTCAGGTTTGGGGAGCTGGTTTCTAGTGCAGATTGTCAACTCTTTTATAAACCCTCCTGTTTTTATTATCATTTCATAGCATATATGATATTTATATATCCTGACACTGAGAAAATTCTTCATATGATACACTTGAATGTGTTAATAACTGTTAAGTTTATATTAGATGTACTGTGCGTTGTGAGTTATATGGATACAGGACTATGTTTATAATGTAGGACACTTAAATAACTACTTAATTCATTCTTTCAGTGCAGTTTTGTGTCACAGCAATCCATGGCCTCATGTCGCCTTACACTTAAGTGACTTAAATGACCTCCATGCGGTGAAATATATAGAGAGATTTTGGTAACGCTTTCTGTGGAGATCACATCTATAGTGCATTACGAGGGCATCCATAGTGAATCAGAAGGCACCCATAATGCTTTATGACTACACTCATAAACACAAATGATGCTTTTGGATGTATTATATCAACAGTCATACAACATAGATGTGAAGTTCAAGTATCTTATGGATGCCCTTGACTACTTATAAACTACAGGTTGATTGATGGGGCTTATAATCCATTACAGCTACCTATACTTATAGTATGCTAGTATGATAGATAGATAGTGTATGATAGCGATAGTGCATAGCAGTATCATAAGTTATAATCGTATGTGTAAAGCAAAGTATATATTGAGGCATTTCTCATAATTCATGCTTCATCATAATATTTTATTGATGGTGTTAAGAAAACCATAACATGCATTTAAAATAATCTATGCTGCATCATAAGAGATTGGTGCAGTGCCAAATGCACTTCCTTTCTGCAGTTCATTGTTGAGGTGTGTATAAGTGAGTAAAGGTGGTCATATAAGCCTCACCAGTCAACTTCCAGTTTATAGCCTCCATAGGATACTTGTACATAAAATTAATTATATGTAACATCTATAATGTTTTATGACTGTTGATACTGTGCATCAGAAAGTATGGCAAGATTTTTTCTAAATGTAAAAAAAGAGATATTGGGATAGAGGCAGCTGGATCGGCACATCATCACCTAAATCGGTATAACTAAAATAATCCATTCAGACTATTAAACAAATATTTAAACTAATAAGATATGCACTGGTTTACCACAAGCTCAAGTATTCATATTTATTATTTAAAAAGAAAAAAGAGAACGTTGTTCAAGTGTTTTCTCTATCAGACAATAAGCGGTATTAACAGACTCTGTGTGAGGTTTTCCTCCATGGCAGAAAGATCTGCAGTGTGGACTGCAGTGTCTTGGCAGGGCCCCATGTATTCTGGGAGAAGGAATGGCGAGGCAGAAGAGAGGAGCTAAAAGAATCCCTTTTCAAACCGGAGCCAGTTTAATTTTTTGACAGGCCTGCTTAATTCCCTTTTAGAGTCCCTTCAAAAGATTTTGTTCTGTGCTGCTCCTTTGTGCCTCTCCAGCGGGAAGTCTTGTGTTTGTGTTTTCCGGGCACACTTCAGCCTATTTATGCAAGCTAATTTAAAGTATAAATGAGGCCGCATTTTTGGTGAGTGCACAGACAACTGCAAGTGGGAATAGAGTTTACTGTGTATTTGTTTCACCTATAGTCAGTTGAGCGAGGATGCCCTCTCTCCTGTGGCTTCTTGAGAATGTGCTGCTGCATATAATTACAGATTTCAATGAAATCCATTAGTTGCATTACATAAAGTGGTATTTGCTGTGACTATATCATTGTAAATAAGTGTGTGCTTTTACATTATCAGTACTCCCCTCAACAAAATACAGTCTCAAGTCACATGTAGCAAAAAAATCACAGCATCATGCTGCTAATAATTATTTATCAATATATATCAATATATCATCATTTATCAATATATTATATATATATAATATATATAAGAGCTGAGTCACTACTGTGCAAACCTGTGTCCCACAAATCATATTCATTAATATGCTTCGTCAAACACATTTTGAAGGACGTGTTATTGTTGTTTGGATTATATTCACTAGCACAGATGCGATGTTCTTTCACTGCATAAAAGTCATAGAGGGGAGGTCAGGTGGACAGTTGGGTGGAAAAACTGCAAGACTTGCTTCCCCACAGCTTCATAAGGTAAAAGAAAGAGTTGCAATAACACAAACTTCAAGCGTATATCACAAAAAAACAAAACAAAACAATGCTGTAAATACAGTACTGTAAATATAATCAGTATAAAGATTCCCATGGTACATTAATAAAAACTCTTGGATAATATTATGTATTATGTAACCTGCACAACATTGTGTTTCTTCCAACATCTATTTGTTACTGCAAATAAGTTAAATATGAACCACATTTTCTGAAGACTAAACTGGGTTGTCTCAAAATATAAACCAGCTGTGTGTACTTAAATCTCAATTGGGCTTCTTCTATAATATAAATGTTACTCAGAAATGCTGTACCAACCTGATAAAACTACAAATTTGTCAAAGTATCACAACAATGGTGGCACGTTGCTACCAAAAAACAAGACCTTTCTGAGCATCACCACATTTCAGAGCAACAGCAAAGACGAGATTGAGTTGAGTTGAAACAGCACTTCTTCACTCCTTCACAGGTGACCTGTGGCTCACATGCCACCCTGTAGTAATAATGACTTCCACCCTGAGCGTGTCAGCGTGTTGTCACGCCAGTGGTGGAGGCGAGCAGGAAGAGCCTAGGGGTCATCTATATGGTGCAGGATTTCCAGCGCGGCTTCACGTTTATGTGGCTCGTAGTGGGACATGGAGGCAAGCTGTACTTATTTGACATTTTTATTCACTAACCTGTGAATTTGATTTCCATATTAAACAACTGTTCACTGTGTCACTTAAACCTCTTAATAAAAAGCAATAATAATATACAGACACTGCCTGTGGTAGATGCATTTCAAATACCAAAACCATAAAATCTACCAAACTGGCTGCAGCATTTAAATAAAATACACTAAGCTGTGTAGAGTGTGTGTATGAGTCACGTCTTTGCATATCAAATCTGATGTGTGTGTGCCTGTTTTTTCCTGCTTATTTTCTTCCCCCCACAGTCCCCCCTTTATTTTTTCCTTACACCGTCCCTGAATCACCGTCCCTGTCAGTTTCCTCTCCAAAAGTATCTAAATACTGCGCATACCTTCTGCTCCCCGGTGTGAGAGAAACTGCTCTCAGCTTATCTTTCAAACCCACTCGGGGGAATTGATTAATTCATCACTGCGAGCTGTTTTTAATTACAGTGTCAAATGATCTGTTAATGGACAAAGTGAAATCTATTACATCATTCTATATATAAGTGAGCTTTCGGCATCTAAGCCAACAATCCTTGGTCTCCAGTGGCCGAGGTCATACAGGATTACTGATATATGAAACTGCATTCGGAGGCATAAGCAACTCACGGGCATAAGCAACGCTTAATTAGCTCCTGCCTGCTCACTTACCACCATCTCAGTCTAATCTTACAGCTTGGACACCACTTGGTTTGACACCACTTTACAAAGGGCATTTACTTTAATGCTTCGAGTGCCAATCAGACAGAGACATATAAT
Source organism: Scortum barcoo (assembly GCA_023238725.1). NCBI lineage: Eukaryota > Metazoa > Chordata > Actinopteri > Centrarchiformes > Terapontidae > Scortum > Scortum barcoo. Next base: position 9,313,864 of record CM041537.1, read on the forward strand.
TATAATACCACACATTAAAGTGATGAAAATGGCCAATATTAATACAGTGTTGTCCAATTCTGGCAGCGTCATAAGCAGACAGTAGCTGCGGAGGTGCTTCAAAATGTGAAAAGCATGCAACCTTGACTTTGTGGTGAAAATAATTGGTGGTGTAGTTGCCAGCCTGCAAGGCGAGCTCAAGGCCCCAAGGTTGAAAACTGCTTTCATTGCGTTTGGCCTGAAACGATAGCACAGCACATATTATAATGGCATTCCACCAAACGTCAGGTGAATGTTGATATGTGCTGTGTTATCAGTTTCACTGAGACTATTTGAAGGCTTTTCCTCAGCTTTGTACTTTATTCCGTAAATGAAAATTTAATCTCCAGATCAAGGACGGAGAGCCTCCATTATCTGTCTCTCCACAACATATGTCTAGACAATCTTCCTTTTATTTCTCCTTTGGTTTTTGTTTATTTCTTACTTTTTACTTTTGGAATGAGGAATCAGGTGAGGTGGGGCAGAAATGACATTTTCAATAAGAAAGATTTATGGATGCTATCTGACCCAGATATAGTAGGAATCCTATAGTAGCTTTGCCTGGAATACTCCCCTCACAGGACTGAAAAGTTCTGTTTCATTAAACATTTGTGATTACTGGTATGTCAGGCAGCCATAAAAATATTCAGGAAACCTGCCCGAGTTGTTGACATGAATTATGCTCTTAAACTATTGCTGGCACATGCATAGGTAATCCAGACCTTGGTTGGTCCTCAAACGCCCCTGAACTAATGTTCTATCACAATGCCAGTGTTTTGTAGGTTTCATTACCATTGAGGGTGAGCTAGGAAAATGCCTTTTTCTGAACCATATGAGACACTGTAAACGGTTACGCTGCATTGATGTACAGTCATGACTGCACCAATCCCCTGAGCCGGGCTGCAACATTTATGAAACATATCAAGAGAGAGTCAACAAAGGAGCTAGTGAAATGGAAACAAGTCATCGAAGGATGAGAAAGTGGAAGTGTTTTGTCAAACAACATGCTCTTTAAGCATTAAAAGCTGCTGTGAGTGACAGCTCAGAGGCAGCAGTTTCTCTCCGCCCCTCCTTTGACCCGATTGCTGATCTGGCTCAGTGGAAGCTGCAGTGATGATCTGCTAACCGCCACTCATTAAAATATTACCTTATACTGCATCACCATGATGAACAACACCGTCCGTGCTACCAAAGCCAATCTCTACTCTTTTCCCATTTCATATCCCCTCTATCCCCTTTAACCACACTTAACACTCTTTTCCACTTACTGTTGCCCATATTCAGTGCTCCCCCCTTCCTCAGGGACAAGCCGTGCACATATGTCATTTGATGAAAAGGGGAGAGGAAGAGGTATTCGACAAAAAAACAGGAGTCCACTTTTCCTCCAATCTCTGCACGACTCTCACTAATTCCTCTAACCACTGCTCTCGAAGCGCTTTCAGTATTAGTGCCCGCCGGGCCAGTGGTGGCGGCTGCAGAGAGGCACCACTCTACGTGTGCTCTTCTTAATGTAAGCCCCCGGATTAAACACAGCTCTGGGACACAGATCCGGTCATGCATTAGGAAAGGCCTGATTGGCCCAACAGATGGGTTACAGTGAAGAAGGAGGGTTTAATCAATCCAGTTTGTACACTGTTTACAGAGACGATTTTATAGCTGGGAGTAGAGAGCAAGAGGGGAAGGTTGGGTGATATTAAATAAATGTTCACATCCTCTAATTGATTTATTTGCTGTTGTGTCGGGCTTTTTATTGACCGGACTGCTTTAGAGCAAACACAGTTAGCCTTGTTTGAATTCATTCTGTAGTGAAAAACAGCTACTACGAAGTTACTATAAATACATTCATATAGTAGTTTGTGTGAACTCAGAACGGCATCTGGATTCCCATTTCTCTGGCGGCCTGAAGCCAGTGGACTGCAGTGCACATGTAGCAACAGCTGTGTTCATTAAGTTACCAGTAACAGGTCAGTGCACACTCGTTTACATGCCGGCCGGGGAATAAAGTTAGTCATTACCAGTCCAATGCACTTTTTTTTCTGAGACTTGTTACACACTACCTTAACAAAACTGACCATTTGCTAAATCCCTTCCCCGAACAGCGACTGTCCAATCATAGCTTAGCAACTGTAACCATGCATGCCAGCTTTGTCAAGCCTAGAATTTCTCCACATGTTGAGGCGATGGGCATGGCACTGTAGAAGGAGCAATTTAAAGAGTTTTCAAGGTGGTGTCTTTTTTTTTCTTTCCAAAACTAAAAAGGAACTAAAGGAAAGAGGGATGAATTTAACAGCGTGTTTATCTGCTTTGACGTCATGTCCACGATGTAGTGATTTTCTGTTATGTTAGAGGTGGATCGGCTCCGTCCTGGGTTGTGTCTAAAAGTCACTGCTTTGTTCACTCATTTACCGGTTCCTATACAGTATAATGGACATCCGCTAGTTTACTCAACACTGAGCAGCAGAAAGACATCTTTGACACTTATCATCATCATTTTGTGTCATCACTGACAGCTAATGAGTCAGCTCTCGTTTGCACTCACAAAATGCCAAGGACACTGCTTTTTTTCCATTATAGAGTTTTTGAGGGAACTATACATTGAATAAATGCACACATCAGAATTCACTCAAATATACAGTGCATTTAGTTAACTAATGTAGTAAATAAGGTGTGATTTCAGATACTGCCCTGCTCTTGAATGGAACTGGAGAGGTTCGAACTTCAGGAACCCCAGCCAAAGTTACGTCCGCCAAACGGATTGGTTAGTCCTCATTCTAAAAGCCTTCCGTAACGTTAATAAAACATAAAGTTTGAAATTTAAATCAAGAGTCTATTGTATTGTATAGTATATAGTATTTTGGCTGAGCAGCCGTACCAGGTTCTGTTACAAAGAAATGACAGTCAGATGTTACGTTTTCCCTTAACATACCTACAGTAACAGTAAAACTAACTAGCTCAACACTGCAGTACAAGAAAAGTGCTGCATCTTTATTTTCATGACTTCTAATTATCAACCAGTAAGGATGAGACCTATTAACTTTATCATCACCTTGTCATCTAGTGATTTACTGTAAACACGTCGACGCCGCAGTAGATACGCTGTGATTGAACTGTCAACAGTTAACATGATCAATAATGAGATAACCGACACTTCATGACTCACAGATTAGTTACTCTGAGAGGAGAAAATCGTGCAGCATGAAGAACAGAAGTGTAAAATTGTGCAACGTGACAGATCTTGCCGACGGTTTTCGCTGCAGAGTGATGACAGCTGATCTGAGCTGATGGAAAGTCAATGGAGGCTTATTTCTACATGTGTTTTTTTTTTTTTTTCTTTTTTTTTTTTTTTTTTTTTTTTTTTTTTTTTTTCTAAACCGCCTTAATGACTGACTGACACTTCTCTCAGAGTGTGATTTGAGGCGGAGACGAAGATGACGATCATCATAGTCCTTGTCAGTAAGTTTTAATGAGATGCTCCAAGGAATGAAAATAGATCCGTCTATTTATACTGAAGGACCTGCACATCGTCCTGCATAAGAATTCTCAAATTTCTCCGGTTTTCTAGAAGGCACAGCGTCTCAGATCAACACCGAGCAAGGGGATTCGAGCCAAAATGATTACCTCACTCACAAGATCCAAAACAAGTCGATGTTTTATATTTGTCCCCTCATTAATTAAAGTAAAACCTGAAGAGTCCTGGCTTTGTTTTTGGCTTCTCTTTGATCAACCTTCCGCTGTGCGACTGAAATAGTCGTCGCAGTTTCACCGCTTTTTTATCCTGGATTTATTTGGCCTGTGACTGTGCATGTTAATACTTTATTACAGCCTGCATGCTAAGTGGATTGTATAAGCTTGCTTAGCATAATCTCAGAGGTGTAAGCATATGCACCGCAGCACGCTAAAAGACACACAAGCACACACACACTCTTACTGCTAAACCTTTACTTGATCCAGGAGCTTACTTACCAATTAGTTGGTGTCTTTCTTTCTTTTTTCTCTTTTTTTTTTTTTTTTTTACAGGCTGCACCTTAAAATCTGTTTTTCCAGGGAAGCGGGCATTACCTTGAGGTGTGTGTCCACAGGAATAAGGCTAAGGGGTTTTGTTGCTTCTTTGCCCTCTTGTGTGTGCAGAGTAATCTGGAGAGCAGTTTGACATGTTGCTGACTGCTGACTCCAAGGCTTTCCCCCCTCTCCTCATTCCCTCGCTTCTCCTCTACTCTCATCACTTTTTGCTCTTGTTGTATCCTCTACTCTCCCTCACTCTCTGCCCTTTTCCTTCTCCTCCTTCTCCACTTCCTTCCTCTCTGGCACCTGCACGCACAGTATCACCTTCCAGACAGCGACGTGTACTGTACTGCTCACGGAAATAAGCCTCTTTACTGCACTACTGTTTTGCAGCAGAGGTGCAGATAAGGGAGAGAGAGGTCTGCCGTGAGAGTGACCTTTTTTTCCCTTTTTTTAAGTTTGGATGCAAGCAAAAGCACGCAAAAGCATTAGCATGGCTCAAGTGAATAATCTGCTGAAATGAATGTAAAATATGCACACAAGATTTCTTCACTCCAATGTACAAAAAAAAGAAAAAAAAACTATAAACAGACCTAGTTCAAATTTGCTCTCTTTGAAAAACAAAATATTCCTGGAATATCTGAAATGTATTCTAATTCTTATTCTAAGCTTTTTTATTTTTTTCTGTTCTTTCAGCAGATTTTACATTCAGTTCCTCCTGAATCTGATCAAAGCATCTTCACCTCCAGTATTTCTCTCTTGTCACTGCATTCAATTCTCATGTAAAACAACATGCAATCACTTTCTGTCAGGTACGGAGGCCAGATAGACAATATGCACTTCTGCTTGAGCATCATCTGAATAACAAAGTCACACTTTGTATGACCCACAACACATTTGTATGTATAAGCAAAACGCACCAAAGCAGGTCACAAAAATAGTAATCTGAACGACAGCGGAGAGATGAAACAGGAGATGAGGAAAAGCTGTTCCTCTATTTTTGACTACATGATTGGTTCATGTAGTCTCAAATTTTGTCACAAATTACATTTATTTCAAAAACTTGACATTCAAGGATTTTAAATAAAACATTTTTGTATCGCTATGTGCAGCTTTCTGGAGAACCACTCATCCGTGGAACAATCACCAGCGGTACACACACCAAGCAAAGAGTAGACTTAACGTTAAAATAAAACTTCTGTCTGTCTATGTAAAAATCTGTCACATAAACTTGTGCATGTGTACGATGTGTGTGGAAGTGCAGGGGCTTTCAGGCTGTGCCAAAAAGTTTCACTCTCAATGCTGCACTTCTTTTGTTCCTTAGCAATATACCCGCCAAGTGTGGCGAAGTTGATCGGATGAGTGGCTGTCGAGATATTTGAAAAAACAGACGGAAAGAAAAACAAACAGAGAGAAAGACAGACAGATTCCTTGAAGTTTTAGTAAGATACGCCGCTGTCTGTGTGATAAATATGAAAATACCATCAGAAGCCATTAGATTAGCTTAACATAAAGACGGGCAGCAGGTGGAAATGGCTGCTGTAAAACGCACCTCTAAATGTTGTTTAATCTGCACAAAAACCAAAGACACTCACTTCCTGGAGTCTCTGCTGGTTGCCTAGCACCCTCAGTATCACAACAAGACTCCAGGATGTCACTTCTCTCTGCCAAGAAATAGTCACACACATAAACAAAATATAACATGTTGAGAGGTGCTGGCAGGCAGATTTTGTTAGGCAGTGTGTTTCCTTCAGCTTCCAGTCTTAATGCTAAATTTAAGGTAACCAGCTCTTGGAACATTTGCCTTACACTTATAAGAGTGGTATGGATCTTTTTATCTAACTTTCTGAAAGAGAGTAAAAATGTTGAACTAATTTAACAAGCTTCTATCTTTCACTGAATAAAGCAGGTATAAAACAGGTATCTAAATTTGTCATTTTGGCTTACATATCTTTCCATAAAATCATCCCAAGATTATTAAAAACTAAAACATTGAGGCTCACAGAGATTAGCAGATCTGTACAGATAAATACTTCTGATGGGGCTACCTTGACCGACAATCCCAGTCAGTCACAGATTCCTGGCACGTTGAATGGTCATCTCTCAGAAGTGGAGCTAAGTAGCGATCTGCAACCTGAGAGGCCTGTCATATTGAGTCACGCTCAGCTCTGTTATGCTGCATTATAAAGGACAACTGAAATAAATGTGTCACAGACACAGACAAACACGATAAAAGAGGACGGCGGCTCTGACCATGCTGATTCTCAGGAGGAGAAAGCGAGATTATGAGAGCTAAAATAGTCTGCACGCTTTTATTTTGGTAGAGTATCTTTTTTCACATATGATATGTTATGTTATGTTATTAAATCATTCCTCAGGTGGAGAATTTTTTTTGGTTTGTTTGTTTTGTAATTCTCATGTTTGAACAACTGTCTTAGCTGTGATATGTTATATATTGTATTTGATATTTTTGTTCTGATATAAATGTCAGCATGTTTATGTCTTCATAAAATTCATTCATAAAACCTACTTCCAGCTAGGATACATTTTATGACAGACGATATTTTATGAAACAACACAGATGAGAGTGCAGGGCTCACCTCTATCAGTGACTGTGATGGTGACAACACAGCAGGTACAGAGATGTTTAAAGGTGAGTATAACAGGTGGAGGCAGAAACTCACACATACTTGGCGTTCAACAATGCAGTGAAACAAAATTGCTGTTAAGTGATATTCGTGCCATCACTGAAGAATGAAAGCTAACAGCTGCCTATAACAATAAGAAAAAGACAACCACAAATCTTAATCTGTTAAACACACATTTAAAAACTGTCAGCAAAACTGTAACATTATTTGTTGACAATGAGCCTAAACTTTAAAACCCAAGACAAGAATGTTGATATTCAATCCTACAAAACTCTGGATTATGCTGATGACAACATTTTTTACATCCAGTGCCAACATCTGTAAAAAAAATTCTTATTTTTTACAATATCTGTGCATTACTAAAGTGCTCCTACCTCCTTTCGGCTTCACTTAACAAAGGCCACGATACTTCCTGTATTGGCACTGGACATAAATCATGAGGTGTGGATTTTTCTAATGTGGATGTAACAGTCAAGGACACAAGGCTGCACACTGACATCGCCATCCACTGCAACGTTTGTGTTTCCAAGAACAAACGTGCACAGCGCCAGTGTTTCTTTATAAACAACACGTGCATGCACATGACTCAAGCACACGGGATGGAAATCTGCAGTTTCCAACACAAAGGCATCTGGTGTGTGATGATGACATCTTTCCCGCACATCTACATCTGCCTCCTTCGTGCTTATCACACAAACACAGGATAAACAGGCACACGAAAGAACACACAAACAGATGAAACACGCAGGCGCAGGTATACATTAAATCACACACCGTATACGCTCGCACACATCAGGGTTGTGGTTTGACTTGGGAGCCCCGTGATGCACACAGCTGCACAGCAGCAAAACATCTGTGCAGGACTGAGTGAACACTGGGATTGTTTTCACATTGAGTCGGCCATCTTTTGACCAGGCAGCCTGCTTCGACATTCAAAATGGTGAATATTGATTCGTCTATTAGTGTGTGCATCTTTCTTTTGCAGTCCATGTGATATTCAGCGATGTCTAACCCTCCTCCCCTTGTCAATGTGGCTGTGGCTTATGCTGCATTTAAGTGAGGTGGGATCAATCCCTCTAACAACATGACAGCTCAAAGCAGCGTGCTGGAAGCGCTGATGTATTCACACCCTTGGTGGTGGCAGTTTCCTGTATATTTTTGTCTTGCCATTGCACTTCAGGTAAAACAGGGATTTTTTTGTATTTAGAATACACAGATCAGACAAGAAGGGAGACAGAGAGAAAGAGAAAATATAACTTTAGTTATCTGTTCATCCTCTACTTTCACTTGATTTATTTGAATTCGTATTTTTTTTATTAGGTGATAAGAAATGCTGCACCTTTTATACGTTAAAATACAAATTGATTGACAGATACTACAAAATTAATTTGCTGATGTTTCTCCACATAATCATAAAACTTGATGTCTTCTAAAAATGTTCGTATAAAGCTCATTTGCAGAAACACTATGTTGTAAGAACAGGTATAAATGCAAAATATCAAGACTAGACATAACTGGAAAATGCTCACTGTCAACATATTTAATGATTTTTTCCTGATATATCCACTCCTGCCAACTAAAGCATGATCAACATTGTTATTGTTATGTTGAGGAAATTTTATTTAATTAAAGGAAAGATCATGTTTTTGATTTTTTTTTTTTTAAGTCAGCGCTGATTAGACAGGACACACTGAACGTTATTCATGTTTAACCTAACATGTTATTACTTCGTAAAGTGAACCTTTTAGGAAACAGTCTCTATTACTACATCATACAGACACAAAGGAACATAAGCATTCATTTGAAGTTATGTTTTTGTCCACCAAATGAATGTGTATCTAACATTCACTCTCCTTTTAGCTCTAATCTGGTTTCCACCACCTCCTGAGTAACATTTCTATGGACTAAAAGTGTGACAAAACTGGGGACTATGGACTGGACAACTGGGGGTAGTTGGGTAATCTTTCTCTAGGGGTCCTTCACTACTACCTTTCACATTGCACACAGGCATTTGATCCACTGTTGATACAGAAATATTGAATATTTCAGGTTTAACCAAGTGCTTTAGTAGCTTAAACGTAACAAAACATATGACCCAGAATACGAATATGCTTTGTACACCCCGACATCCACCTTGACTTCTGGCATTGAACAAAACACTGCCATAGATAGGAGATAAACTGCCACACCATATAAATGTGTTGAGCAAAAGCAAATGAACATAAAAACATATATTGTGGGAGACCGGGTTGATGAAAGGCATCGCTCCTCACAGTTCTGAATTAAAGTGAACTATATCCTGTCAGTTCCCTCTCAGCCTCTGAGATTCAAACACAGATGTCTGTGCAAACTCAGACAGAATACACACACAAACAGCCCGTCATCACCCAAACATGCTCTTGAGTGACAAGACATGTAGGCGTGTTTTGAGTGTTGCTGGAGACAGTGTGAAGCGTCCTTGCTCGACTGGTTAATGAATTGGCAAAAGCCCCCCTGCACTCTCTGCCAAACAGAGGAGAGTGTCAACAATACAGCCCAGGCATCTGTTTCTCAACCAGGAGGGCCCGTCCCTACTTCATCCTTTTCCGTTTTTTTCCCTCCTTTCTATTTATTCATCATCACTTTTTCAAGATCTTGTTTTTCTCCTGGAAGAGCAGCGTGTTTCTAATTACCTCAGGGCTATTCATTACAGATGACACCCGCCACATTGCACTGCAGAGATATTTGGAGTTCAGAAGAAAATGGGGTTTGCCTTCACACTGTGTTCTTCTGTATTGATGAAAAGGGAGATAGAGGGGAGGAAGGCTTTTATCTTTTGACAAAACGCTACGCCGGGGCATGAATATCTGCTTTTATTGTCTGACTATCTTCTGCAGGAAGAATCTGTTAAGGGGAGTTGGTCTTGCTTGAGAGAGCACAGAGGGGAAAGTTTGATCTGCAGCTGTGAATCACCTGGAGGATTACGACGCGAAAAAGGGCCCAACTCAAAGGACGCTTAAAGTCCACGGCACAACACGCTCTGAATGTCTGTCTCCGCTTCAAGGATTTACAAATCACTCAACATTAAGAGTAATACTTCGCGTTGATAGTCGCGGTAATCAGACATCCGACTGCCTGCTTCACTTCTGGCCAGATATTAAATAAACATATTCAATCAGCCCCCAATGGTGGGCCATATTTACCTCCTGCTATTTAAGACATAGCGAGTGCAGCTGTCGACAAGGCTAATATTGCAATCACACAATCATCGCCGTGACATGATTGCTTTGTTCTGGATTTTCTGAGCGAGTTTGTCAGTTCTTTGCAAAGCAGAGCTGGACCAAAACATGTTTTCATACAGCTGTTGGCTCATCTCGATGTGTCCACGGCAGAGCTTACGGTGGTAAAACCAATGAAAAATATCACTGTTCCCCTACAGGACATTCACTTTGCACATTTTAAGATCAAACGATGCAGGAGGAATTTTAAAAACACGACAGCGGCTCGGTGACACTTTGTATTGCCACGGTGGTGCTTTGAGTCAAACGCTAATGTCAGCATGCTAAAAATGACTACGAACATGATGATGTTAGATGGAGGTATTCGTTTTGCAGATATTTAGTTATTAAATCCTAATTTGACCTGTTGTGGGCACTAAAGGAAAAATCAGGGGCTCCCCAAAGTTGTTCTAGGATTTATTATCAGTATCAAGTAACTAAGTTTGGTAGATGTTGAGATATTTCAAAGGATAAAAGAAAACACTGGGCTGCTGGTGGCACTAGAGTCAATAGGATTCACCCTGTGGGGACCATGAATATCTGTGCAAATTTCACAGAAATCCTTTCGATAGCTGTTGAGATTTTTCAGTCTGGGCAAAATGTGGTGGGGTCCCTGGAACCAGTGCTCATGTCTTAAAACTACTGTTGACTTCAGTACCAACAGAGAATACACGCTACCATCTCTTTCAGTTTCACTTCTAATAATCTAATTACAGACAAATCTGTAACATCTGCTATTCACAGCAGGTTAAGAATTATCATTGCTAAACACTATTTCCCCAGATGTACTGTAAGCCAATCAAGCTCGGTCTCAACAACTGTCCCAGGCCGCTAATGATCTTTTTCAATGTGCAGTCTTGTGCAGTATTGTTTCCTCCACCATTCACTGAAGAAAGGGTGGAAGTAAAGTAGAACAACACAGAATGGATGGCGGAATATCTGTTGTTAATTAAATATTTGCCAAAAGGGTTTGCATCTAGTGGTGACTTGGGTATGAATGAGGAAACTCTGGACAGATATCACATTTTTTCCTACCTACTCTGACCTCTTGTAAAATCCGCCTATCAGTGATTTTAAAAATCTACCAGCATGGCACTCTGTGCCATCACCTCTGGGTTCATTGTTTTCTGGTTTATTTTTCTCGCTTCCTGGAAAAATGGGAGTGACATGACATTTGAGTATTTGCAGCTACAAACAAGTTCGATAGCGGAAAAGTTTAAATTATGTAACAATAACAGTAAATATCACATTTACAGTAGGTGTGTTACCGTAGGTGTCGCAATGAAAGACAAACAACGGAACAAGTGAAACAGACGGCAGCAACACGTTCACATTCGCACAGCTGCTGTGGAAGTGGCAGAGTTGCTGGTTTTCATTGTTAGTACTTAATGCAGTGCAGCCACAAGACGTGGTGATTTGACTAAAGAGTGCGACTGTCACTTTTTCTGGAATAGGAATACACTTGCTCTCTTACCCTTATTATGCGATCACAGTTGCTTTTGCTCTCGCCGCCCACGCGCACAACCCTCAGCTGAAGAGAACAAGTTCAGTTTGGCACTGAAGGTGTGATCTCAGTGCTCCCGTTTCTCAGCCGTTTGTTCTCTCCGACACACATTGGGAAAAAACGTTCGGCACAGCTGCAAAAGTATCAACTGGGCATTTTCTCATTAGCAGCAACACCTTGAAGCTCACACTTAAAAAAAAACAAGGCAACATTTTGAACTTCAATCAAGAGCTACCTTTACATGGATTCCAAAACCTTTAATTAGCGGATCAAAGGATGAACATTTGTTATGTAAGAACTATTTTTTGATAACTTTCTGATTTCTGAATATCAATAAGCTTTCGGGCTTGTCCACCGAGGTCAACTCAAACACTTGGAAGATGTGCCACTTTCTTTTCCATTGATTGTAACTTAAGAGCAGTCTGTACCACTTTTTTTTTTTTTTTTTTAAAGTGGTGTATCTTTTTCAGCAAAGCCATCTTTGAGTGGGTGACAATTTAAACTATGGTCTCAATACAAATGCACAGCAGAAAGTTTATAATAAAGCCAAGGGCTTTGTGCAGTTGCAGCTCTTTCAAATCTTTATTCTGGTGGAGAGTTGAAGGTTGTTAACGCCACTCTTTCTCATTGCTTACCGCGAAGCACACAAACAGGACACTGCACAACATAAGAAGATGAGAGTTAGGAGAGAATAAGAAGATAAGATTCACTCTCATGTCTGTACAGTACACTAAATACGTAAATAAGTTACAGTTTTTCAGAATTTACAGCCTGGCCCCCTCCAAAATGTTCAGAAATATAACTACGAGCACCTTGAAAGTTAATGTCGTATTCTGTTCTGTTCTGTTTAATATGTACAAAAGCCGAAACAAGGATGCATGCGCTGGGACTATTTCTTGGCGACCAATGGTTCAGGGGTTATTTTTAAACCCCTGGAAAGCTAGCTGTTAGCTGTTTCCCAGTCTTTATGCTAAACTTGCTTAGCTCTCCTGGACTTTGCTGCATGGCTCACACGCAGACTTGCTTTTGTCGTGAGCATCCTCCCCAAAAATGTTGAACGCTTCCTTTAGCTGAATATTTAATCAAGTTTACGTAACGATGTAACGACAGTCAGTGATCGCGTAGAGTTGACATTCAGAGGGGCAACGATTTTAATATTGTAACTGTATTTGCGTCACAGAGCTTAAATATCAGCTTGGAGATGCGGTTAATCATCCTTTCCCTGACAAAAACTCTGGATGGAGAAATAAATTAGCTGGGATCTGCAAAGATCCCTGGCCGACGTGTATCATCCACCTCTGGGACGAGCGCCGGCAAAACAGCGGACACACTCGAGCTCCGACCAGAGGGCCGCGTGTGGTGCCTCTCAGTGAAGACGTGTGGGAGAGGCTGGAGGAGTGATACTCAAGAGGGTGCGGAGGGAGAGAGAGGAAGGCTGACGGAGCAAAGAGGGAGCGAAGAGGCATGAGAGGTGAGGCGGAAAATCAAGAATTAAACAGGGGCAGGAAGATGGAGTCGGGGGGGGAAGGCAGAAATCTAGGGATGCGAGGGAATGAAAGGGCGCGGGACTTGAGCGAGAAGGGGAAGGTTTTGGTCGACTTGATGTATTTCAGAAACAACAGAAAAGAGACGGGGGGGTTGGGAAGGAGTAAAGCATGAAATTAGCAAAAGGGAGAGGAAAAAATGAAATATATGGCACAAAGATGTATGGCGATAGATAGAAGGAACAGTAGGAGCTCAATTTTCCACATTTCCCACTGCTTTTCTCTCCGCCTGTGATTGGACAGCGTGAATACATCACCTCTCACAACAAACTAATTATTGTTTGTTTTGGGCGATCATTTCAAACAAAGTTTATGTTTGCATCATTATTACACACAAAATGCCAAGCTGTTAGTGCGTTGTAAACATTTGATTAAAATTAATTGAGCAGTGGGGAGTGTTGTCAGGACATGCGGCGGCACGAGAAATCTGATGTTTTGGAAAAAGATTGCTCGCAAACTCCGTTCGCAATCCCTTGGAGAGATGATGTCATTACGGGCTAATAATAACAATAATTTAGCACACTTTCTCAGCTCCTCGCACTCAGCTCTCTGCTCGATTTTTCTTCAGTATTTGCAAAGCCCAAGCAAACAAGACTCGCGCACATACACACACACACACACAAAAAAAAAAAAAAACATACCGAAGTTATATTGAAAATGGCAGTGGAGAGATCTAATGCATCTGAGGCTGACGGGGGCCAGATCAATAAAGCTTTTGGATATTTTAAGAAAATGACTGAGGAGGCACGCAGACAGCCCAGAGCTGTGCCACGGCTTCAGCACTGTGTGTATTTAGAGAGCTATTCCTGAGGGGAAGGCAGAGAGCAGCAAAGCTCAAACAGAGCCACAGAGTCATTATTTTTAGTCCTGTTTGCTGTGGGCTCGTTCGAAACGCCCTCTCTCCTCCCCGGGAATAAAGAGCAGCAGCGTGAGAAGACAAATGGAACAGGCCCCGAGGAGAGCGCACACATCAATATAAAATCAGATAGAACCATAATTATAATTACTCAGTTTCATTTTTCTTTACAGTTGTTCAAAGTAATTACGGTGCTAGTTGCATATTGGAGCAAACTACAGCAGACTGGAAGCTGAAAATCACGTGTCTCGGTGCAAGTGTTAGCATGGCGTAACATCTGACTAAAACATTTTCCACATCAAACTACATTGTACTTTGGCTCTTGGTGCGCGTGGACTTTTACAGGTCATTAGAGAGGAGGAAAGGTCTGACACTCGGGCGCTGTGGGATTTCAGGGCTCAAAACGCTCCTTTATCATAGCTGTTCTGCTCCTCCCTGCAGGCGTGTGTGCCTGAAAATGTGCGCGTCTGAATGTACACTAAATGAATGTTGTATGAACGTTTGCGGGAGGACATGTGTGTGCGTGTGTGCGTGCTTGTATACGTCCGTGTACATGTCTCTATGCCCAGTAATTGCACGTGCACGCGCCACCGAAAGCACCAAAGACAGGAGCCCATTCTGGTCGCGCTAATACAGAACAAAGCAGAGCCAGAGATGACATCTATGATCTATCACACTCAGCCACCTGCTTTCCCAAAAAGAAGGCCATTTAAATGCCACATCTGCTCCAGTACACCACCATTCACCAAAGGTAAAACGCAAAGGAACACGTAGAAGAAAGCACACACACGCAGATATAAAAAGAAATATAAAAATGCACGCTCGCATGTACAGTATGCTCTCACACAAGGGAAAGGATCTCATTAAATCCTGACAGCCATTCGAAACAAGAAAAAAACATATATAACCTAATGTTTTTGCTCACTGTAACCCACATTGAACCAAATGATGCATGTGCAGCTGTCATGTGTTGTAGAAATAGTTGAGGATAACTTCAGAGGTCACCCAGGCTGCGCTCGCTGGGAACCAAAAGCCCATTGGTCACAGAGCAAATGAGGTCCGATGAAATCTGACCGACTGTCTGTGTTCGGTTGGCTCACTGTGTGAACTGGGCTGCACTGGCATGGACAAGAAATTAATGTGCTGTGCTGCTGTGTACCAACAGGAAATGATGCAAAGCGCGCGCGATGAACAGCTGAGCTGCGACTAACGACCACCAGTTTCAAACTTTCGTTGCTCGCCTTGGTTCCGCCAAAAGTTGTGTTGGTGATGTTGAGGTAATGAGGTTTGTCTGTTCAGCACTTAGCAGGACTTAAAAACATTTGGCAGATTTCAACGAAACTTGAAGGACAAGGAATTGTGAGCTGGATATTTCTGACTTGCTTATCCATTTTCCTAAAAAGAAAAAATAAATCTGGCACATATGCATGATTGTCTGTAACACTTAATTTTTATCTGTGTGCAGATATAAATAAAAAAAAGTAGGTTCTGTTATTAAAGGAACAGTTTGGAAAATAACTGTATTTGCTTTTTTGATAAGCAGTTATTTAATTAGTGCAAAAACTAAGAGGCACTGTTTTTCACGGGCTGTGCTTTACAGATGCTGTTGTTTTATTTTTGGACAGAATCAGGCTAACCGTTTCCCCATGGTTCCAGTCCTGCTAAGCTAACTACCTTCTGGCTCCAGCTGCACACTCACTGTACAGATATGACAGTGCCATCAATCATCTCATCTAACTCTCGGCAAGTGTAGCAAAACCACTAACTGAAAGTAAATTTAGGACCGTGCAGCATTTCTGAGGGCAAACCCATTATAAGTGCTCTCTAGTTCATCATCAGTTTATAGTTTTCCAAGCAGATGTCAGAGCTTTTGCGCCCCTTTTATTCAAAAACTGAAGACATTTTGCAAGTATGCTGGCATTTTAATGAATTCAATTCTGTTTCAAGGGTGCTCTCAATAGTAAAAAAAAAAACTATAAACACTGTGAAGATTTTAACAATATTAGAGTGTAAACACTGTCAGTCATTCACATTAACTATGTCGAGGTTTTCCGTGCTGTAAAATAATAATTTCATTTTCATTCATTTCATTATTCATCTCTATATATATCTGTGTTTTCAGTGGGTATCCATACAAAGAAACACACAAACAGCACTTTTACTGTGGCTACTATACACAAGGCACAAAGATGTAATAACACACAATGATAACAGCAATAATAATAACTATAATGAGAAATAATGTAAATAAATAATTAAATAAATAAAAGCCAAACAAAGGGTTCCCATACAGTTTCTATACATATATAGGGGTTAAAGAAGCAGATATCAGGAAACAGCTTCTGCAGCAAATACAGCATCAGTGATGTTCTCCATATGTCAAATTTACATAATGAGTATGAATACACAGATCTTAACTGCATTACTGATGGCTACAACTTTTAGAACCTCTCATTTTTCAGCATCTTTATTCATTCCCTAACACAGCACAAAAGTATTATATAGAGGAGTTAAACATTTCTCTCTCACCATCAAGTGTTTTATTTTTTTGTTTGTTTGTTTGTTTGTTTTGTTTTGTTTTATTTGGACCTTAAAGAGAAAAGTACAGAACAGCTTCTCTAGGTCAGCTCCCTCTGTAATGTTAAACATTGGTGCAAAGTATAGACTCACCGGTTGTCAGACACCAAAACCTTATGTTTAAAATTGATATTTTATAAATCTGGAAAGTGTAGTCTGGTACTACAATCAATCAGAGAAACATACTTTTCTTAAAGTCCTAATATCTTGATGGAACTTTGACTCTCAAAATCAAAACAGAGACAACAGCAGAGGAATTATATACTGTTGATTTCTTGTAGGATTTTTTATTTTTTTCATTTAAAATGTTCAGTATCGTTGCCCGAGTTCTGATACCATAAAAACTAAACTATAAATATTGCATTAGTATAAACTGCAGTATGTGACCTTTGCATGAATAAAATTCAGTACAAAATAAGGGCAATTATAACTTATATCAGGAAGTGTTGGTATGTGACATGACATGTTGTTGGCCAATTATCTGAGCAAACAGGCCACAAATAACATCTTTTCAGTTCTGAGGATTTTTTTTTACAGCATCTGTTATTTCCATACTGCATCAACGAGCAGTGAGATCACTTTTTTGATTCTGTTTGTTAAGCATGGGAGACTGGCTCTGGTTCAGGAGCCACAGAGGAGGCTGCGTGGGCTATTTTAATGAACTCCCTGCTTCAGAGTGATGAATAGGTGTGTCTGAGCTCGGTGTCTGCTCCACCCCTACAGAGGGCTCAACTACCAGGGTGCTCGTAAGCAGAGCCACGTGCTGCCCACACACATACACAGACACATAGATTCATGTATAATAATCTTCCACACAGCAAACACATACGCGAGCGCATGAAAAGGTACACAAGTGGTATTCCAGGAAACTGAGGTTCCTGGTAGAAATGGTGGAAGATGAAAGGCCATAAGTAACATCACTCTGAACTAAACACAGCATCAGAAGACAATTAACTAAAGAAAAGCCAACAGCTAGCCTTGCTGTTGCTTAGAATGAAAACAAACTCTGTACACGAAGGGAAAACTCTCTCACTCACTTCACTTCTCACTCAGTGTCTTACTGGATTTGATGGGGCGTTGCTCGAATTAGAATCTGGTGACATTTGTGTAGTGATTTAGCTTTGTTGCCATGGCGATGCCACTGAAAACTAGATTAAGATCTAATCAAACAACACAGCTATCATGACACAAAACATCTATATTTTTAAAATGTGTTAAACTCTTAATGAATCATAAAACTTTTTTTCTTCTTTAAGTTCAGTTGTTGCTTACCAGTCATGGGAGTGTGGTGTCTTACTGTAAACAAAAACTTTAAGAAGTCGTTTTCATGTAGTCTGAACCCAGATTGCACTCACATCTTGGATTTGACTACTGTTCCCTGTTTCAGGATGAACCAATTATATATCTGTCATGGTGCCATCATGTTCCCTTATAGCCAACAGGCTACATTCATAAAAAAATCCATGTCTACAAAAATCATTGTAAGCATGGAAGAGATTGAAGGAGTTGTACAGGTTGATGTATGTCAACTTAAAGAAACTCTCACATTTTCATATTTCTTTGATTTTCGTGAAAATCATGAAGCTCCCACTACCAAAGCATCTGTGTTGACTAAAAATGACTTGCAGGGCAAATATGTCACCTGTTACTGACGTAATCTCAGAAGGGGGCGACATTTCACCAGTGGGGCAAGACAGAAAGAGCAGAAAGACATTCAGTTTAACCAATTTTCAGCTATTTTGCCGCTTTCCAACAGCTCAGCGATGATTTTTGGTGAGTGCATGGTTGTCAAAACCAAAGCAAACAACAGCTAGAGCTACAAAAATAAAACTTACACTTAAACTTAATACACTGGAGCCTCAGCATCAAAAGTCTGTGCTATACGCTGTCAGACATAATGTGCTAAATTTGTACCTTTAAAGCTACAACGATACCGCTATTGTACACTTCTGGTTCACTTGAGTACTTATTTGTAGCCTCAGGTGTGAAGAAACTCCCTCTCTCCTGATTTGTTCACCTGAAAGAGACATTATTTTACTGCTCATGAGTGTTGCTCGTGAAAAACAGGTCCAATATTTAACATTTGACTCAGTCATATATCTGTACTGTGGATTCAGCACCATCCACTTTTTTTATATTTCTTTTATTACAAGGCCACTCAACCATAGGCTACAAGTTCAAACTACCTTGCAATAAATAAGGAAACAGTAAAACCTTCAAATCTAAAAGTAAAATGAATATTTTACCCTTTTTTTCATCCTTCAGCAACACATATAGTGTCTGCTGATATTGTACCTTAACATTGAGAAGAAATGGTACATGTCTATAGCTTCTACTGCTTGGGAACACATACGTACGTACGTTTTGCCTTCAAATGGTACATATAGTTCCCATGAGGTCTGATAATTAGCCCTGGGTGGTACATTAGTGTAGATTGTACCCTTGGGGACACAACTGTATCCCTATTTATGAGCGTGTATATTGAGGTATAGCAGGAGGCGAACAAGCTGAATGTATTAACCTTTATTTATCCATGCTAGACTTGATGAGCAGGTCATCTGTTGTTCAGAGATGCTGTGTTGCACATACATACAGTAAAATGCCTGGGAGGAAGGATGATCCACGAGACATGTAGACCACCATCACTGCAGCATTTTCTGTTTTTTTTTTTTTTCCCTTTCTTCCGGACAGACAGAAGAGACAGCTCCTATTACATATCACAGTTCATTAGCAGTGAGCCAGAACTGTTTTGTTTTCCTCCCTTTTCAGCGAGGATTTATTCTTCTTCTCAGGATGATGTTCTGTCAGATTCTTACACTTGTGTCATAGAACATGCTCTTCGGAAAGGACGTGCTCGATCTGTAGCCAAGTCTTCTCTGGCTTCGCTCCACGACTACGGGGGGGATTCCTTCCAACCCTCGGTGTAATGCAAATGTCCAAGTCCGCGTCCAACTCTGTAGCCGCAGTGGTGCCCAAGGGGCCTTCAAGGCAAGGTATGCCATATCTTAATACAGAATCACTGTCTGTCATGTCTCACACCATTAATTCTATGGAGGCTTCACAAACTGGTAACTGTCAAGCTATCAACTCCCTCTCTTCGACCCTTAGTCTCTCTCTCGCTTCTTATAGACCTCGTTTGCAGATAATAGGCCATACAGGGAGAAAAGTGCCCTTTTTAATTATCCAGAGGATTATGAGGTTTGAGTTGTTCCCGAATGCTAATACATAGATCGCAGCTGTGCATCTTTGCATAAGGAGAAGTATATTGCCCTTCCATTTGGCCTCTGTTGCTGATGGCTTACAGCTGATCTTTGCACACCTCATTTGACAGGAAAATAAGAGGCTGAAAAGCTCTGCATGAGAGACCTGTGAGCGTAATGAGGTTCTGAGATCCGACTAGGGAGTAAATGCCAGAACACACACAATTAATGGCAGAAATGAAAGATGGACTCAATCAGGAATTCATTTTGATTAATAAAAGATACTAACAAGGATGATTTTATGGTGGTGGGTCTAGCTCGTAAATCAAATCTTATAGATCAGCGCAAACAATTCAGAATGTTTTATTTAAATTGCAGCGATTTAGTGGCAGATGAGCGCAGTACACAACATCAGGAAAATTCAGTGATTAAAGTTGAACTCAGAACATGTACTTTTCAATAGCCTTTCTAGAATCAAATCAGATCTATTTGCATTTATTGTGCTGCTGTCTTCTGTGGTATATCCAACTATATTCATATAAGGAGCTTAAACCTACACTACAGAACTTATTTGACAAATAAAACTAAACTAAACTTGAAACAAAAGAGGGGCTAACAAAGAAAACTGAGTCTATTTTCTACAGTGTGATCTCATCTGACACTGAATGCACTGAATGGGCATGAACACAGATATACTGTGCATGATTCATATACCCAAAAGACCCATTGCAAAGCACCGACTCAATAGACAGCAGTTTGATGGGCACAAAAATACACTAAACTCTATGACTTCAAAAATCTGACCTTACATTTGATACTTTTCAGAGTCCGTGTTCCTACCACGCGCATGGTAAAATATCAGTATAGTTTTCAGCAAATCAATAACATTCACAGTCCTCATTAATTACAGCTGCCTTGCAGAGGTATACAGGATTTCAAATCACCCACATGTTCTATATACAGTCCCCAAACAACTCAGCGGAGACTTATTTATTTTCTTCTCTTTAATTCTGTATTTTCTTCTTGGCTCGCTTAGCGGCTACTTTGTCAGCGAATGTGGGAGACAAAATAATTGCCTCTATATTTCCTGAATTGATTTCTTGCACAGTTCTAAAACAGTGGTCAGGCTGGCACTCAGGCATCCATGACAGGCCCTCGAACTGCAGGCTTTGTATTTCGGGGAGGGAAAAAAGCATTCAAGAGTCAGCGCTCCTTTTTTTTTTTTTTTTCTACAGCTTGTTATCAAGGTCAAGCATTAGCAATCAAAATAGAAATCCCTCGAAGCAAATCCAGGACGGTTAACAAGACAAGGAATATGAAAAACAAACATTTCTGCTAAAGAAATTGTTCATTTTCCTCAACTCTTTCTAAAATGTTCATTATTAATGTTCATCATCTATTTTTCTCTTAAGGCCTCTCAACCTTGGAAGGAATAAGAACACATCATCAGTTTTTAGGGCTTATACTCATAAATATATACAAGTGATAAGGGCTTGCAAGTAGAAAGTTCAAATGTTATGTTGCCTCAGTATGGTGAGGACAACTTAATGTACAAAACAAAGCACTGTGCTCCTGTTGGAAAGAGTGCAGGGCATGCTAACAGGATGTGCTGGCTCTGAGTGGAAGCAAAAGCAATTTATTCTTCATTATTCTTACAAATTATGAAGCTGTAGGCTACATTAACTTATGACATCAGATTTAATGCATTAGCTGCATTATAAATGTTGATTCTACTTGCATATCCTATTTTATAAATACAGCAAAATCTACTCACGTTGGCATGCATGATATTTTGTGGCTGAAATAAGACATTCATAGCAGATTTACAGTTAGTATTTAGGTCAGCAAAACAATAATTACTGCCCCGTGGGGACTATAAGTAGTTTAGCTACCAGCAAAAAACAGCAGCGTTGAGTCTCACCAAACTCGACGGGCAGCAGGAATAGTATCCACAGACATTCAAGCGCCCAGTCTACTGTCTGACTCTGTACGAAGCGAAGCAAACAAGCAGCCTCTGTGATCTCTGACATTCAGCAGATCGCTGTGCAGGAAGTGTCGCTGGCATCGAGTGCCTACGAGAATTGGTATCAACAGCACTCGAGTCAGGTCAAGTCGAGTGTACGATACAAGTTTGTAGGACTGAGCTGCAGTGATGGAAAGAGCATTAGAATATTTTACAGCAGTAAATTTACTGTTATTTTAAAGACATTGTGCAGAGATAAAAGTAAAATGTAAGTCAGTTAAAACATTGTGTTACTGTGTTAAGCAAGGAGCTCAGGGTAACATATGATGATGATAATGTTGTTTGATAAAACAACTGAATCACAGTTTTATCCAAACTACAGGCCTTTTCAAAAGACGACCTCCCTGTCCTGCTTCTCACAGTTTTCAAAAATATTTAAGGGAATTAGGCTCTACAGTCACAACTGGCAGTAACAGCCAAAAGACCTCACACACCTCACTGGAGGTAAAAAAAAAATAAACGTAGAAGCCACCTGGAGCATATAGCACGCACATTAGCCGGACCCAGCTCACACCTGTTAGTCGTGCAACATCATGGGGTGATTGGATTTGGGTCACTTTGCGTGCTCGCCGGGTGGTGCATTAAAACAGTGATAAATTAACGCTGACGCGACCTTTCTCCACCAGCACTATGGCACACTAATGTTAACCTTAGCCCATAATGACACACCAGCAACTTCTTCTCTGCTGGAGCTGCTGAATTGGCTCCCTCACCTTTTAGTGAGACGTGTTGTTTTTCCTCTGTAATGGAGGCGACTTGAACTGTAGCGAATACTTAAAATGAAAAATACTTAAGAAAAATAAAAATAACTGATTTACTTACTTAAAACTCTCAAAAGCATGAAAAAAATACATTGTTAAAGTAACAAGTAAATCTAACTTCACATCCACCCCTGCTGAACAGCCTAAGCAGCAAGCACATGCAGCTACAGTGAGCCCAGAGGGTAAAACCTTCAGTTAGTCACCACCTGCACTGCTTAAAGCTAAACTTTGTCACAAAGTGCTGGAGTGAGCTTGTTACGCTGGTTAATGTTGCAATGCCTCCGTCTCTAGCAGTAAGTTAGGTGACATATAAAAGCAGAAAAAGCGAGAGCTTTTGTCAGTGTTGCACTTGTGCTTGTGCAAGACTGTGGCTATTTCCTGGAAAGTAGAGAAGTAAAAAAAATATTTATTTTGATTTTTTGCAAGCACTTGTTGTAGCTAATGTTGCTTCACTTTACATCACTTGATGGCCTAGCAAATATAAGAAATGCAGTAGTTTCTTATGGCATATTTAAAAATTATGACGAGTAGTTTGCAAAAAATCAATGCCTTCCTGTGTGCTCTCTCTAATGAGCAGTCTTTCTTGTATGGTTTTGCAGTTCTTAATTACTTAACTTGTGTTCCCTGTGGTGAATGTTCAGTATAATGACCCCCCTGAACCTTCCCTTCTGGTAGAGGCTGCTCTTTAAATTAGGAAACAGCAGACGAGGTAACCACCACCCACATACCGAGCTGAATGATGGAGAATACAGGGCCGGCTCCAGAGAAATGAAACAAGAACAGAAGTTAAGGGATAGAAGACCAGCGAAACAAGACATTTATGTTGTCCACTTACACCAGTCTTGACTCCTGCGGTCGGGCCGTGAACCGAGTTTTCCTTCAGATCTAACCCCTTGTCTGACATAGTCTTTCCTCTTAGCGGGCCACTGGGGTGAAGACACCCCTTGAACCGTTTTAGCACGACTTCATGACATTTCTGCAAAAAGAAAAAAAAAATCCTCACACCCTCCGCATGAGAGAGGGAAGAGACGACATGCTGGATTGGCGGGGAAAGCAAGCAGAGAGTGAGAGTGCATTAGACCTCTGGCGTCAACTGAGGCATCAATTAATGAGCAGCCTGGGAATGTGTCCATCCAGACACACTCTGCACCGGGGTGCCGCAGGAGGCCAGGCCGGGGCCACAGACGGCTGGGGGACATGAATAATTGAGGTCCCTGTTTTAAATGTTTAAATGAATTAGGGCCAAGGAAAGAGGTGTTAAGAGATGTACAAGAGGGAGGGAGGGAATGGCTGCAAGAATACCTCCATTATTTCTCTAATCATGAGGCAGAAAGGTGTTCGGTGTCAGCAGTACAACCTGCTAAGTCACGTCATTAGTGGGTAAGTGCATGCCACGGCCTAGCAGTGGACAGTACCGGGCTTATTTTGACACAATTCAAACACACATATCTTGGCGTTGGCGCAACATTTCTGCCAAATTTTCTCGCCATTAAAGCCAAACAGTGACAACCCATCAGAATACATCTAGTCTCAGTACCACAGTGGATGAGGACACATAAATAAGAAGACAGCCATCTTTTCTTTCTTTCTGCTCTGCATCATCACATTCAGTTTCATCCAACAACTTTTCATTCAGAAAAAACAAACACAAATGGATGGACTCTGATTCAAATGGACTTTCTTTCTTATGAGGCATCCTTTATAATTCTGGTTGTGAAGTATTACTAAGAACAAATTTGTTGAGTTACCAAGTTGTGAAACATTTGTCTGGCTGGTATTTATCCTCCTCCAACATGACATCTGTCTCTGTAGCTAGCTTCTATCGGGAGGGCTATTATTGCCATTCATGACTCACAAGTATTTGTCATTTCAGACTAGATGGCTTAGACAGCGAGATACCCATGAGCATTTATTGACTCACTAACATTTATAACTGTACAATGAATTAGACACTGATAAAGTAATGACCATTTATTAATGACTTACTAACATTAGTAACCGCAGACCTGAGTGCCATGGGGGTAATGGCTTTCTCACTTTATAATGAGCCATTAAATCTGAAGTAATTAATAAATGTATTTTGATATAGATGCTCTCCAGCCTTTTTCCAGAAGGTAAGTGATCAAACAGTCCACTGACGGGGTCTCCCTTTTGAACTAAAGAGCAGCTTCTTAAGGATAATTTCTGTTGCAGTTAGGTGTACTGTATTGTATAAATGATAATAAAGAGGCAGACGGAAAAGAAGGGGAGAGAAAGTATGACATGCAACAAAGGTATTTGCTGGAGTCAAACTAGGGATACTGTAGGTACAGTGGGGAAAATAAGTATTTGATACACTGCCAATTTTGCCAAGTTTTCCCACTTACAAAGAATGAAGAGGTCTGTAATTTTCATCGTAGGTACAGCTTCAACTGTGAGAGACAGAATCTAAAAAATTCAAATTGTGTGATTTTTAAATAATTCATTTGTTTTTTATTGCATGAAATAAGTATTTGATCACCTACCAACCAGCAAGAATTCTGGCTCTCACAGCTAGTTCGTCTTTAAGAAGCTCTCCTATCTCTTTACCTGTATTAATTGCACCTCTTTGAACTCGTTTCCTGTATAAAAGACACCAGGGACAAAATTGTAGACCTGCACAAGGCTGGATGGGATGGGCTACAGGACAACAGGCAAGCAGCTTGGTGAGAAGGCAACAACTGTTGGCGCAATTATTAGAAAATGGAAGATGACTGTCAATCTCCCTCGGACTGGGCCTCCATGCAAGATCTCGACTCGTGGAGTATGAATGATCATGAGAGAGGTGAGGGAACAGCCAGGGCAACTAAGGAGTGGCTCTGTAAGAAGCATTTCAACGTTCTGGAGTGGCCTAGCCAGTCTCCAGAAGTACTTAAAGTACTTATTTCATGCAATAAAATGCAAATTAATTATTTAAAAATCATACAATGTGATTTTCTGGATTTTTTTTTTAGATTCTGTCTCTCAACAGTTGAAGTGTACCTACGATGAAAATTACAGACCTCTCCATTCTTTGTAAGTGGGAAAACTTGCAAAATCTGCAGTGTATCAAATACTTATTTTCTCCACTGTATGTAGTATGAGCATCAACCATTAAACTATCAAAGAGCTCCAAAATGTTGCTCACTTGACTTATTAGTGATCTATATCACTATAGTGAAGGGTTTAATTACAACACAGCATCTCTGAAATGAAGAAATCTCACACATTTTTTAGATTTCCATAGTACATCAAAGTATTGCAGACATATTGTGGAACTAGTTTTTCATGGTGTTCATGTTACTTAAAGTATGGGGTGGTTTTTCCCTCTTTTAATACACACAGTGTGCTCCATGCAGCCATTAAAACAGGTCAAGTACAGCCACAAAATACCTGTTGCCCCATCAATAAATGATGAGCTGAGAACATGTATCAATATACCTGTAAAACACAAAAATGAGTGACTCTATAGTAGAAATTTATGAGGCTGCTGAATTCAGCTTGAAGGCGCTCTGAAGTTCCTGAAACATGATGAACCTGAGGCAGACACACAACCTGAATGCAGCACATCTGCATCCAGTGGACATCCAGGGTTGGAAAGTGGTACCAGACTTCCCCTTCACCAAGTTCACTATTAGTATCAGCACAAGTCTGAGGACTTTCTATGGCCCATGTTTACCTTCACACAGCTAGAAAATGTTCCTGCTGAATTGCTGCCAAGATTTTCAACTATTTCAGCCACTCAATCAGGGTGTGGGAACAGGAGCCCCCTCTGGGCTCTGAAATTGTAGCTTGGGCTCGTTTTCTTTTCAACTTTCCTTTCTTTGAGCTACTTTCACTTTATCTGAGCAGATTTCACTGAGAGAAACTTTATTTCACTGAAGGCTCTTTAACAAACTTTGATTAATTTATCTGGTGATTGAAATCAGTTCCCTTAATTAGATCCAAAACACCCTCGTTTTCTCAAAGAACTGATGTATGTGTACGACTTAATGAAACGCAAGTGCCGTATAGCCTATTTCAGCTCGATGTTCATTAAACTGTACAAAGGCACAGTGTGTGACACTACAGCAGCTGATATTTGTACCAGCCAGTTGTCAGCAGGACACAGAGAGTAAACAAAGCCCTACTGATTGGCAGACGTTCCACTCTACAGAATCCAGCAAAGACGGCTCAAATTGGATGCAAAAACAGTACACTCAGATTTCAATTTCTCCTCACAGATGGGAGCACCACGCACATTGCTTGTGATGCGTCTCCAGTACCTGAAACTGGGGAGTAAACAATGATCAAATTGACACAATCCCAAAGAAGCAACGCACATGCGGGGCGCTCTGGGCTCGCACTGGTTTCTGAAACAGAACAGACAGACAGGCGGCCAAAAAGATGAGATAAGAGGGGGTATCAGGCTCCTTCGATGTGGGTGGCTTCCTCCGAGCTGCCAGTGCACTACTGCCTCTCCTCTCTCTTTCATTTTCTCCTTCTCACCCTCTCTCACGCCGAACTCCAAAGCCCAAGAGAAATTAGTCACCCCGCACGCTGTGGTGAGGGAGTTGTTTGTGTGTGTGTGTGTGTGTGATCGTCTCTGAGTGTGTGTTTGGAAGGAAAGAGAGAGTGGAAGCGAGACGAAAGAGAACAGGGAGGGAGAGGGAACAAAATTGTTTTCCATCCCAAGGCTTATAATTCCGCCTTATATCTGAAAATTGATGCTGCTCTGAAAAAAGAATATCAATCTAAGCATCAGAAATGTGCCGCAGTAACAGAAAAAGCCTCGATGTACTGTATGGACATAGGCAGGGCTAAAAATGATAAGAGAATCTACAAGAGCCTGTAAGCTTTAAGAAAGGTTCACACAGGGTTTCGGCCACAGCGCTCCACTGCGAAAATGACCCCTTTAAAACAAAAAACGTGCAGTTACTAAATCCTTCATGTACCCAACTGTCCCCAATAAAATCAATGGCACGATCAATGCTGTTAGCAGGCCACTCTTTCTTTCATTTTCTACGCTGTACAGCATACACTGTGTTACTACTTGTGAGTTTAACTGGAATAACACACACTCACGTCAAGTCTAAACTGATTGATTCATTTCACATCCTGTCACAGTGCTGCCACAAGACACATTCTAGCAAAGTACGGATAAATCTTTCATACTTAATACCCTTCGTCCTGTCCATTTATTTGTCAGCTTGTTTGTTAAAGTTATAATCGAGAAGTTTTTTTTTTAATAAATGTCGGTTATCTATTGCCGAATGATGTAACACAATGGTAACTGAGCCTCTAGCCCAATGATTAAAGCCCCTGTATTTGCAGTATCACGACCCGGGTGTCACAAGCGGTGCACAATTAGGCTTTTAACAAGGCCTTTAATGCAAGAGCCCCGTTAACTCACCTGTGTGTGAAGTGTACTGTTTTTTTCTGGTCTCTGCCAGGGTTGCGAGCAAATGGTTACTGTGGCCAAACAAACAAAGGAAAGGTCAATGACCACAGACAGTGAACCTGAAACTGAAACTGAAGTGAAGTCCAAAAACACACCTGCATCTTCAAAATAATAACTTTAAACCAGAAGAATAAAAGAAACACACATCTGAATGTGCATAAACGATACAGTCTACATTAGCTTAGATGCAGCCCTTGGATGTTAGCTACCTGATGCATTACTTTCCACCCCCTTGGTTTGTAGCTGGATAACAGTCAAGCACTGAACAGCTAATACCAGTAGAGAGTAAACAATAATCAGTCACACCCTCCGTTATAAATCTCAGTTATTTTAATACCTTTAATGTGGATGTCTGAAAATAAAGATCAGAGTCTGTGACAGAAATCATAACATTGGCTATGATTAGAATAATGAAAAAGTAATGTAAATATTACACTTCATCAAATGTGCGCTGTGGTAAACTGGTCCAGTATTTTAGATGCAGATTCATTTTGAGGTTGACTGAGGATGATGATTTTATATATTTTTTTCAAAACCCTAATTTATTTATTAGACATATTTTGTTATATGTCTAGTATTCTATGTCTAATGATATTACTTATTGTACTTTTTAAGTATCATTTTATAGCAATCACCCAAGTGTACAACTTTCTTAAATACGTACTAATGGGCCAATTTGACAGACAGTGTGGCTCAGATTCTGGTCATATTCAAAATGTTCTCTGTTTGCTTTGGAGGTAATACTATATTTACATGCACTACAAGAACACGGTCTGCCCACCCCTCACCCCTCGTGCTGTGCTTTATGAGTTAGTCGCATTAAATGTGACTGATAAATCAAACTGCAGAAAAATAATTAAAAGTGAACCGTTCCGTATGTATTTATAGCGCGAGTACATTGTGCACATAGTTGACTGATAGAGGAGGCGCGGTACAGCGGATGAAAGGGAAGCGTGAACTGCAGCTACCCTTGAGCTAATTCTATCATGGTGGAGAGATAACACAAGTGCCCAGATTTCTGTTTCTCATTCTCATCTTGTACATTAGATCAAGGCTCAGACGGTGGCTTCTGCACAATACATTTAATGACACAGGTGCAATTCTTTTGAAGATAGGAGCCTCTTTTGAAGAGTCCTCGGCTCTTCAACCTGAGTGGCCTCCGTGTCGGGTCACAAAATCCAACCCGCCTCCTATTGTTTGTGTGATGAGGGGCAGGAGGGCGGAAGAAGGGGCCTGTCAAAATTATGTAAGCAAAACAACAGAAGGAAGCTATCAAACTTTGTAGACGAAAAAAAAAAAACTGAATGCCATCCCTCCCATATGAAGCGAATGAAGCACCTTTTGACACTAATTGCCAATTTCATCGAGTCCGATTCGTTTAATTATAATCACAACAGGGTCGCCTTTCTCCTGTTTTCGCAACAAAGAAATAACAAGCGTAGAAAATAACAGGCTCATTTTTAAGCCCTGTAATTGCAATTTTCTACCCAAATTGCAGTCTAATGATTACAGGCGTGAGGTGGAGCTTGACAACAACACCAGAATGGACTAGGATAGAGAGAGAGAGAGAAAGAGAGAGAGAGAAAAAACATATTGCTAAGGACCCTCGGGCATCGTACAAGAGAGGGAGAGAAAGAGTGAGAGAAGAATCTGCCACCAGAAAAATGAGAGCTCCCTCCCTCCAATAGGAACCAGGGTTTAGAAGTGGGCTTTTCAAAATCTGCAATTCCCCAACCTTTTCACTGGGCCACTGGTTAAGGGCTTGGAGAATTGAGTTCCTCGCTGCTGTGCTGGAAAAGGAGTTGATGGGAATTCAGCGCAATGGCACAATATTGAGAGTGAAAGCTGCCAAACACTGACTACCTCAAGGAAAGGGAGCGGAGAGCGACGGATCGAAGGAGGGGAGAGAGAGAGAGGTTTTTAGAAAAGCCCACAACCACCTCCATGGAAGAGCGGATTCCTAAGCTCTGCTGAGGCTCGTCTCCACTCAAACCTCATTGTCCTCAGTGTCCAGAGCACTTGAAGAGTCAGTGGGAGAAATTACCAGGCTGAGTCATGTGACTCCTCCACTGCACACGGAGCATGTTCAGGATAGACAGTGTTTTCTTGCATATGTCATCTGGGAATCCATTCCAATCCGAAAAATAAAATAATAATGTTGAAAAGATCATATTGTGGATATAAACCTAAATATGCTTATAAAGATATAACATACAGTATCTTAAGGTCAGATCACTGTTGGGTGTGGTTTGTGACCACGCCCAACGGTGATGGTGCTGCATGTGTGCAGAGATGAAATAGCCTTAAAATTTTCAACAACAAAACACTGCTTTTCCTGGTGTCATGTTTCTCTTCTACTAGTCTGACTGTGCATTTTTATGTACCTTTTCTAAAAGAAGCAGATATTTTCCCACTCGGGTGTTCATCTTTAGTTCATGATTCAGCCGAGAGAATTTCATGACCATCCACCTCTCATTGTTGATAGGAAAAAACAATTGGGACTGTAACCAATCTATAGCATACGATTTCTTCAGAAAGAGAAATCCTTCAAACGAAATGCAGGAATTTAAGGAGAAAGGTTGAATCCACTGGTGGAACGATGCCTTTAAATGCATGACGAGCTGTTTCCTCTCGTTTATGTCACATGAACTTAATGTGATCCGAGTCCTGCAGGATCACAGCCTGTACCCCAGTCATGTACACTGAGCGAACAACAGGAGCAACTGATATAATGCAATTACATCGCAACACACGTGCGCCACTTTAATAGAGCTACGGATAGAGAAGCCTGTACACACATGCATGATGTGCCCACACAAATCATTCACATAAACACCTACTTTTACAAACACTGCTGCTTCAAACACACACTCTCCCTCTCTCTCTCCCCCTCTTTTTCACAAACACTCACACACACCCACAACCAAACATGCACACACACAGCAAATCAGCATGAATAAATAAGAGATGGAGTTGTGCTTCACAGCCTAATCTCTGAGGAAAAAACAGCTTGCCGCATCGGCAAGGATCAGCCAGGGCGAGTGAGTGGGACACTGCTGGCTTCCAGGAAACCAATTTGTTTGTTTATTGTCTTGGTGTTTTGTCTGCGGTTACAGTTCATTGCAGCCAGCCCATCTTCGGCATGCTCCTTTAAATGGCATCTATAAAACATGGGATGTGCTCTCCCCACATCCTCCTCCTCCCCTGTACATGACGGAGCTGCACACGAGCGTAACAATGCTGCATTTCGTTCGCCATGGTGGGGCTTTGAATTTCCCTTTAAACGCCCAACGGATTCACCCCAGCAGCTCGAGCAGGCGCTTTGAGAGGTGGAACAAACTGTGCTTTCTAAACACATTAGCCTATGAACACCGCTGAGCAGCTAATCTCGGGGTGCTGAAATCGGGTGTAATCATGTAGATAGATGGCTGACTTTTTATTGTTCCGCTAAGCCAAATCTGCAAGGCTGGTGGTGAATACGAGAGTTTCTGAAATGATGCAATAGCCAGGATTTTATGGTTAAAAAAGTGCTGCAGTGCCATGTTCACCGTGACACCGGGCCGTCACATGTATATGTATCCTGCATAAACAGACGTGTCGGCCTCGCTTGCAGAAATGCAGAAACGTCAGTCTCACATTTAAGACATTTAGGAGGGATGTGGTTTCTTAATAACACAACTACAACAGGGCTGTGCATACACAAATACATAAGAGTGAAAAACTAAAATGTGTTGTTCTGTCTCATGCCTGCAAACACAAGCCAGACTCTCATATCATGCCCTATTGATCTGACAGAGTGAACAGGAAGCTGGCGGGGAACACAAATACTGCCTGGGGTGGCTCCTTAAAACTAGAGACAAGCCTCTTATCCATGGTGTTCTCTTCCTCTGGAAATCACCTGGTGGCTCATGCATATCAAGTACTCTCTCCAAGCCTCAGCCCGCGCTCTGCCTTCTTCAGGCTCGGCTGTTTGTTGCAAAGCCTGTGCGATGGCGGCCTGGAAAACGCACGCCTAACAATTTAAATTGCAAGTTAATCTGTCTAACCTCTGCCTTCTGGTTATTTTTGCAGAGATGCGTACGCCACAAGCATTTTTTTTTTGTTTCGGCCCTTCTTTGGGCATGTGCATGCCACAGTGCAGCGTGACAGGGTTATGACAGTAGGGTGTTTACAGGTACAGGCACAACTTTATTCTCAGCTTTTAGTTCCATAACAAACCCCCCCATTTATTTATTTATTTTTTTTTTTTTTTACAACCACTGCAGAGCGCACAAATCTTTTCCAAGTTTCCAGTGTTACTGTCAAACACAGTGGAACTGTCACAGGGATCCCATCTCTAGTAATCCCAGGGTGGCCTTTGCACCGCCTGTCAGCAATACCAACCAATAACACCGCACAATAAAACCCTCCAGAACAACAGTGGGCCACGGGCAGCTTCAAGGGCTACTGACGGCGATCTATAAAACAATATAATGGGTTTCCTGTCAGTGAGTGTGAAAGGGAAGATCTACGCCTCCTCTGACTCTCTGAGGGGACTTCAATTAATCACAGCAGAATTGTATCGCCCCGCAATAGGAGTGTAAGGTTATTACCATCCCCATATTCCGCAGGATGAAATGCGATGATAGCACTAATTGAGAGGGGAAGGGAGAAAGAAAAAAAAAAAAAAGGCTGACCGCACAAGCCTTGTCAAGGGGATGAAGGGCAGATAAAAGAACGGGGTGAACACGGAGATAGACGGAGATGTGGTGAGGGAAAAAAAAGGAAGAGAGGAAGTGGGAGGGGGAGAGAGAAATTTTCACAGCGGCGTGAGAGCATAATCATAAATATCTACAGTGTGAGTGCACAGCAGCTGACAGCAAACACAAGAGTTTTCATTAGGGACTCCATCCGTGTCTTCTCGACGTAATCCAACAAGACGACAGCATTGTGCTCTCCTTAAGTCACAAACAAGCCGCTTATAGCTTATTCTCTTTTTTTTTTTTTTTTTTTTTTTGGAGTGGAGGGGGGAAATCACTCTGACAGAGGACACGCGGCCCACGCTGCGAATCCAGCTCCCCCAATTCAGAGCAGCAGAAATCTGACTTGGCTGTGGAGCTGCTACATCCGAGGAGCCATGTCTGTGTTTCAGGGTTAAGGAACAGGTGACAGAGATGCTTACAGGCAGGAATATTTAACATAGATATAGAAACATTATGCTGAGATGAAGACACCAGACATCAGATGAGATCTAATCTACTCGATCACATAACAAGGCACAGACAGACAGACACATAGATAGATAGATAGATAGATAGATAGATAGATAGATAGATAGATAGATAGATAGATAGATAGATAACGTGCCAGTTTCTCACAAGATTATCTGTGATAAATCTGGTAAAACGGACTCTTCCTCTGTGAAGCCATGATCAGATAAATAACTTGTCTGCTTGTCTGCATGCTGACGAGACCACACACACACACACACACACACACACCTCTTTTGCAATTTATAAATATCTTTGTATAAAAGTTTCCTTTTGCATTTGCACACAGGAAGGGAGCTCCCTCCAGAGCCTTTGTGCAACCCAAAATGGGGGCTGGATGAGAGGGGGTGGGGTGGGGACAGGTACCTCTGATGGAAAAACTTCATTTTTGTGTAGTCTGAGCAGCCGGTGATGATTTCATGTCTCATCATGATTATTCTCTGAATCTCCTCTATATGAAGCTCTTCCCAGCATCCTTCACAGACACACCTGCACGCCACCTTTGGTCATCAGTTCTCACAAGTTAATAACTATTTATCATAGTGGAAACAATCAATATCCTGATCGATACGCTCTTTTTTCTTTTCTTTTTTTTTTTATTTAAAGGTTTTGCCTTCTTTTTCGCAGTCACACGTGCGGCTCATCTCCAGAAATTCACAGAGGAATTTTTTTTTTTTATTCAATCTCCATCCAATTCTCCGGGGAGGAAAAAAAGCCACAGGACGCACTTTGAACGCACAAAACAACGTCTGACATGTCCGGGGCAGACCTACCTGTCGTTGTGCTGTCAGTTAATCCCCCTGAAACGTCCCTTTCATTTATTCTCCATTGTCAGCCACAAAAACCAGACATGCCATCTCCGCGTCGTTTCAAGCCGCCCTCCACCACACATTACCTGGAACAACAAAAAAAAAGAAAAGAAAAAGAAAGAAAGAAAAAGACACAGTGGTCTAATGTCACGGCTGTCCACGGTCCCTGAGTGGAGCAGGTCTGGATGGGGGGGCTGCTGGCTCGGACTTGAAAGTCTATAAAAGTTGCTGGTCCTCCGGCTCTGACTCACAACTTCCCACCCGGCGGAGCGCCTCAGCAGCTGGACCGCGCTCCGGACTTTCTGGATTCAAGCATGATGGGATTTCTTTATTATTATTACTATTATTAATGTTATTTTTTTTACAATCCTCCCGTTAGATAGCGGTTGCAGTTTGGTTTTGGCAGCGTCTTCGTGCAGTTAGAGAAATGGATTGGAGGCGTCCGAGGGATGAGAGAGCAGCCTCTTAGTGTGTGTGTGTGTGTGTGTGTGAGAGAGAGTGTTCGTGGTGGCTGCTGATGTTTTAGCGCCACCCAGTGGAGAATAGCGTGTGTGTGTGTGTGTGTGTGTGTGGTCGAGGTGACAGGAAGGAGTGCAGACATTTGTCTGACCCACCTTCAGAGGATGATCGGTGGACGCTCCTGGAGGAAAATGAATCTTCTTTAATGTTGTTACAGACACAGCTTCAGTGTCATTTTCAGCATTATTTGTGGGGGTTTTAGGTTAATTAGTTTATTATGATTGATATTATGAAAACAAACCGAAGAGGCCAGTTTATGATGTAATATGGTTTTATGGAAAGTTATTTTGAGCCAGGTTGCATGTGTAAAAAATATTTAGGGACTGTATGAAAGTTATTTGGGTGGTGAGGAGTGCTGAATGAAAGCTACATCATCCCCAGCATTTTAAAACATTTTCTTTGGATCCACGCTCAGTATATATATATATATATATATATATATATATATATATATATATATATATATATATCCCTAATATCTCAGAATAATATAGATAAATGACAAAAATATAAAAATGGTGAAAGATACTCTGTCTTCTTGAACTGAGCTGCTAAGTAAGTGGTTAATAATGAGAGGACCAGGGGCCAACAGCTCTGTGCTTTTCACAACTATTATTTTTTACCCCAACCCCATATCATCTGCATATGGTTAAACATGCCTCCATGGCGCTAATGTAAACATCTTTTTATGTAGTTATTTGATCTATTTTATGAATATCATACATATATTCAATAAAATAAAATATCAGTTTGTTTGCTTTCCACAAAAAAGTGAGACTGACTTCCCATTAGCAAAAATAAATATGAGTAACCGCCCCCTAATAATTTGTGCACAGTCCCTTACTCCGTCATGCTATGACATGCATTAGGCTCCTCACTACTCA
Source organism: Scortum barcoo (assembly GCA_023238725.1). Taxonomy (NCBI): domain Eukaryota; kingdom Metazoa; phylum Chordata; class Actinopteri; order Centrarchiformes; family Terapontidae; genus Scortum; species Scortum barcoo. The sequence goes on from CM041537.1 coordinate 9,349,152, forward strand.
CCCAGGTTATCATAATGCACCTGTTTGTCTTTGACATTCAACTTCCGCTCTCCTCATGCATTACTGCCTGGTCTACAAAGCCTTCCCCCCAGTAATTGCATTATCATCTCTTCATTTCTCAAGCAGTCTCTTTCGTCTGGCCCCCCGAAAGGCAGGGATGGGTGGAATAATCAATACCAACCTTTGAGATAGCCTGTGGAGATGGGAGAAGAGCATTTGGGTTTGGATTTGATTGATTTTGGACACCCTCAGAGAGTGTTATCATCATAAAGCCAAGGCCATCCACCTCATAGACAGCTCCGTAAACACACACATACACAAAACACACACACATACGAGCAGAATCAAAGGGCAGAATACACAAATCTCAGGGGACTAAATACAAAAAAATGTCAGGCTATTATCATTGACTGGGCTGAGCTATAAAATTCAAAGCAGATATGTGGACCGGAGCCAGGCTCCACATCACCTCATAATTGCCTATGAATACAGGAGCTGTTATTTTGATTCTATTTACGTAATTTATGATATGATTCCCAAAGTCATCAACTTTCTTTCTTCCTCCCCCTCTGTCTCTCATGCACACTGACAGAGGAGATGACCTCATTAATCTTTAGTGCATTGTATAGACCTATCCTGTCATTGCCCTGACACCGTGGTTTGTGACACAGCTCCGCTCATTAAATCATATGACAGGATGAGGTCAGCTGTGAGGTAAGGTGTCTCAAGCTGTGCGAGAGCAGATAAAGCCAGCGGCATTAGCTCCTGCGAGAGAGCTCGACTACAAATGTACTGTAGGTGGCAGCTGAGGTGAGTCACGAGGTAATCCCGGTTAGCAAGCGGCAAGCAGCAAAATCTAATAAAAGTCCCAGGTTTTGTCTCTTTGAGGTCATGCCGCAGGGGACTGAGGGAAACACACATCCCCTGTGTTTGAGGCATCATGTGGTCTGGCACCTCGCAGCCCCTTTAGGTCTTGTTGCTATAGGTGGCACCTTGCATAACACTCGCCGGCTCATGCCTGTCATCCCGTGATTGCTTTCACTTCACAGGGGCTGTGGGGGCTCCGTGGGCCCCGACATTGATTGTGGTGGTTCAGCTTAAAATAACAGCACCCTGCAGGAAGCAGCACGAGCCCTCTGCCTGAACCCTCGCTCGCCCTCACCGCCGAAGTGTGTTTGAAGACAGTGGGACGTCTACCAGAAAATTGCAAGAGGAAAAATAGGAGGCATAATGGCCTCAGGAATGGAGCTGGCCATCAATAATGCAGAGGAAGCAGCAGTTAATGCCCCCTTTAATTCAACAGGTCTGCAGACACCGGGACAGTTATTCTTCCTCAGCCGCAGATGCCCGATGAGAGGCAGCTACATCAGGCTTTATGGCTTTGTGTACAGTCGCGCTGCCAGGTCTTTCCCCCAACCTCCATCCAGATTGCAGAGCCATTAATGGGTTTTCATCAGGGGCCCGCCCTAATGGAGTTTCCAACTTCACCAACTCACTCAGATACCAGTGGGGAGCTGTAGCCACAGAGAAAGAAATAATGTCCACAGAAAGTCAGAATATATGAACTCAATTTAGTCCGAACAGTGAGAGCATGGCAGCTTTAAAAAACAACAACAGGGCGAAACCAAAACAGTCAACATTACCCTGCAAAAATTACCATATAGAACGTGTATTGTCCTACAGGTCTTACATTCAAGTTTAACAAAAATGAATAAATCTGCCACCAAGACAAGAAAAAAAAATACTCTTTATCAATAATTTTCTCATCTTTTCTGTTTATCCAGAATGTTATCACCTCCTGTATTTTCCTAAAACATGGTAAATAGATTGGCAATGGAGCAATAATACTTTGTTTTCTAACAAATTCAAAGAAAGGAGCCACTCATAGCTTTTTTTCAACAATGGTGGGTAAGTAGATATCCAGATCAGTTACATAACTAACAATACTTATACAAAAATACTCTATATATGACATTTTCAGATTGTTAACATTGATGCAACAATGCTTAAGTACTATTTTTGCAACTCATGGAGATGGAGCTAGTTTTTACTACTATATATGAAGTTTAGTGGTTTAGTCCAGTGGCTCCCAACCTAAAGATCAGGGCGCTCTGTAGGATCACAAGATTAATCTGAGGGGTTGTGAGATGATTGCTACAAAAAAAACTAGTTTGCACGACTTGATATCTGACCAGGCTGAAAACAAAGGTGTTTACAGTTGTTCCAAATGAACGCACTCAAATGCAGGAGAAAATGGTGGATACTTTTACACAGTCTTTCAGTTGCACTGTGTTGTACACAGGAAAAATGATAGTATTTATGAAAATGTATAAATTTATGTATAATCTGAAAAATCACTGGATATTATAAATGTGATGGAGTAAGACATGCACATCTATGGATTATTGTGGAGAAGTATAAAGTAGTATAGGACTGAGTCCTTGCATGTACTTGGTTTTTAGGATTTATTACATTTCTGTTATGAGTGTATGGCTTCCTCCTGCTTTCTTCGATATCTACACCTGTGAGCCAGTACTGTTCAAAACTAAATATGAGACAAGATCTGACTACTGTGCATTCATTTTGCATTTTGACACGATAAAATATGAACTCCAAAAGCATCTCTTTTTCTGTTGTCTTGTTTCCTCTCTTGATGATCTGCACATCGGATGACCTCATGACTTCTCACCAGAGATCTTCCTCACTGGGGCCGTGTCTGCACCCCCACCACACACACACACACACACAAAAGAGAAAGCAAGAGGGATCATAGAAACAAATTTTCCCGACATTTCACTTTTTCCCTTGCATTCAAGGCAGTCTGCCTCAGCAGCCTCAGTTGTGGGTCATTCATCAGGAGAGAGATTAAATCTTCATCCGCTGCTACTGGATGTTGAGAGCATTTCATCTTTGTGAGGGGAAATAAAGTTTTTTTTTTTTAAATCCATCCTTTGAGGCAAGGGAAATAATTTCATTTCCTTTTATCACTTGCCAGCATGTGGTGTTGTTGTCCCTTTGTAATAAAACAGCTGTTATAACACAAAAATGGTCCATAAATAAGTGAGAAAAAATAAATGTGTTAAGATACAGAAGTTTGTTTCCCACTGAACCTGAGGAGTATAATGTGTCTGTTATAACATGCAGGAGAGACAAAACTTCAATCTGTTTAAAATGTCAACAAATATATCAATACAGTAGGTTCATGTGAGCCTCTTCTGCAGAAGCCAAGCCCCATTAGTTTGAAATAACTTCTCATCCAGTAGTACTTTAGCTCCATCTACTGGGGATCATACACAGGTGCACACACCCTCATCAGTGTACAACACTTCCTGTGGTCTCTTTACATCACTTTACGTTCTTTCATAGTAATACAGCATAAAAGTAATCTAAGAGAAGAAGATGCAAACTATAAAATGAGAATGAGAATTGAATCTTAAGCAAGGCAATGTATATTATACGCTCAAAATCAGTTTTGTATCTAAAATCAGTGGGGTAAAGTACTGAATTCTCCTGAAATTATAAGCATTATTAAGTTATTAAGATAATAAGATTATTATCACTGATGCATTTCTGTGTACTGTAATTGGTAAAGTATACTCTTGGATAGTTTATCTGCAATGCATCAACCAATTAACTACAGCTTTAGCATAATGCAGTGTAGTAAAATGTACAACATTTCAATCTGAATTAGAAAGTAACTATAAAGTAGAATATAAAATGCAGTATAAAGTAGAAAATAGTAGAAAAGTTCCTCCAATTTGTAATTGAGTAAATCTACTTAGTTACTTTCCACCACTACAGCTCAATCAAACAATTATAGTGGACTAAAGGTATAAAGTAGAATACAATGGAAAAACTCATGTAAAGCGTAAATACATAAAAATATACTTCAGTAAGTCTACTTGAGTAAATGTATTCAGTTATTTTCCACCACTGCAGTGAATAAATAAATATATATACACAAACACAAAAACAACTCATCTGCTCGATAACACGATCTGGTTCTGCTTTCACTTGTACTTTTACTTCCAGAAAAACAAGGAAACAAGGGAATCATTTCATGATATCAAGTATCAATGCAGATAAAACAAAACAAAGTTACAAAATATTTTACAATAAAAACAATGATAAAAGCCATAATAAGACCTAAAGCATGTAAAATATATAAAATGTTTAAGATTAAGATAAAATTGTTTCAAACTATTGAAACAACCAATCAGAAAATAATCAGAAAAAGCAAAAAAAAAATATAACAGCATTTTGGAACCATTAGTAGGACCTTGCTGGATGATCTCAAGCAGAGATTAGAGCTGCAGTGAGTTAGTAGATCACAGAAATAGACCGGAGTTTGACCATTCAAGGTTTTAAAAACATGCAGTAAAATCTTAAAATCTTCTAAAACTCACAGGTAACCAGTGACTGGCAGCAAGGACTGGTGTGATGTGGACGCTTCTCTCAGTACCAGTTAAAATAAATGGGACCTGCGTTTTGTGTAAATTGAAGTCTTTGGGTTTTTCCAAGAACAAAGTGCATTGCATTAGTCAAGTCTGGAGGAGACAGAACCATGGATGATCCTTTTATACATCTGCAGAGGAAAGGACAGACCTGTTTTTGGTTAAATGTCTCAGTTGGACAAGCAGGACTGCTCTGCTTTTCTCACCCTAGTATCAATAACACCTAAGTTACACGCCTCTTTTTCAGCCCCAGGGGTAACGTGTAAATGCTAAATAGCAGGGGATCCAGGATAGACCCCTGGGGAATCCCACAAAAAAAGGGGAGCATGAGCGGAGGAGGAATCTCCAAGTTTAAAAGAAACAGACCTGTGAACGCAACATTACTATGCCAACAACATTTTTCAGGCAGTTAATTGTGATGATTAAGACATTGTGGTTCACAAACAAAGACAAGAATATCACTTATAAAAGCACAGTTGACGTCTTTGGTATTAAGTAGCACTGATGGGGGGGAATAAGCAGGACTGGGTCGATGCATGTTTTGTTTACCTGATGACAGCGATTTCTCAGAGCAAAGCCAATCAATACCAGTGCATTTAAATTACATATCAGCCTCAGTCCTTGAGCCGTGTGAGCTGAGAGATGGACTGTGACCCTCAGATAAAAGTGATTATGTAACATAGTCACAGGCTACTCTCCATGCACCATTAGTGCTGCTCCTCCTTTGAAAGTGGACCAAAACAAGGACCCTTATCTAACGCCAAACTCCAGCTCCTTTGTGCAGCGATCAACTGTGCAGTGTCACTGTGTTTTTGTGATGGGGAATATGGAGAAATGATGGTCCCCTGGCCTTTTCTACTAAAACAGCAAACAACTACGGTGGGATGGCATGCAGAATACAACTGTAGTGCAACAAGTTATTAGTCAAACTCTAGCTCTGCTGCAGTTGCATAGTGGATCTGTGATAACATGAAATGTTGGGAAATCATGTGCCAGTTCCTGATTTTCTGTTCTTGAGAATCCGCCATACCACAAATTATATATATATATATATATATATATATATATATATATATATATATATGACATATGATTTATTGGTAGTTTGTTTTATGCGTTGTCAGGGCATTACTGTCTCTGATCTTCCTGAAAAGGGCTGCTGCAGTGCTTCATTCTTGGTAATATTTGTAATTAAAGATTCAATGAATATACGCAAGTTGACTACTCTCTTATCAACCTAACAACTTAACATTTACTGACAGATGACCTACAGACATTTGATGTTGGCTTAGTAAATGAGAAGGTAAGAAAGCTGCATAAGCGGAGTAAAAAGGAGACTCAGTCACAGGGAAGTAAATGAAGTTTATATTATTGTTTGATTTGTTATATTGCATCATACTGATGAGATGATATGTTTTGTGTGTAAAATTTTAATGTGCAAGTAAGGGATCACTCAGGGACACTTTATTAAGTACACCTGTAAAATCAAATGCAATCCATGCAACTTCTCCAATGAAAATGTGACCTTTACAAAGACAGTAATGTTCAGTGCGGACTGACACTGTCAAATAGGTGTCAATGTCACAATATTTTTATTATTGAAGTTGTTGGGGTTGAGCTGCATGACAGGAGAGAGAATGGAGGGAGGTTAGAAACACATTTCAGTATAATGCAGCCCAGAACCAACACCTCAGCAGTACACATACTGAATTAACACCCCTCTGACAGTGTCAACAAAAACTGAACTTCCTCTTAAATGAAGAATTAGTGACAGATCTATTTTACAGGAGTGAGCCTTATTAATCATACATATCTTATCTTTCTTTTAGTTTTTCTTTTTTTTTTTACACAAAGCTGTGTCTTGAGGATGTTTTTCATGTATATGTAAGGCTGTGACTGGTTGTGTTAGAGTGTGTGAACATTACATTTTGAGAAACGGTCACAAATCCCTGCATCATCATTTGTGAGTGGCTGACTTTCACATCAGGCTCTGTCGTGAGAAGAGCAGCCTATACACATATTTCCTGTGGCTGTCGAGGTTTTGCGTTATACTTTGATCATTTTTGCAGGGGAGGAGGGTGTGTGTGTGTGTGATATTTCCACGGCAGTTCTGCGCGCCCCTGTGAAGCCCTGCCTTCTGAGAGATGAGATACAACCATCTGCCGGATTACAGCGGCCACTTTTATTCTGTTTGAATGAGGAAAACACCGCGTCCGTCTGAGAGCTGTCACATGGGGCCGCGGAGGAAAAAAAGCCGCTTCCTGAAATGATCCTCGTCACCGGCGGCGTCTTGTTGTGTTTTTGTTTCTCTCGCGTCACATCGCCTCGCGTTTGATTGTGTTTTTCTTTTCTTTTTTTTCCTCCTCACCACCACCAGCACCTCCGCCGTCCGTCATCCGCCTTTCGGCCGAGCGTCGGTGCCGGTGATGATCAGCAAAGTTAAAAACGCCATGTCCAACCTGGTGGGAGGGATGATGCCGCACGGACACCACCACCACAACCATCACTCAGGTGGCGGGCAGACCTGCGGACCGGACAGCCTGCCGCCGCGCTTCCCGTACGGCCGGCCGGATTTCTTGGACCTCACCCCGGAGCTCCTGCAGTACTCCACCGAGCACGCGTCGCGGCCGGTGCTCACGTTAAAGAGAGACAGCAGGCTTCCGTGGCGGACGGGATACGCAGAGTGAGTGGTGGGGGTTTGGTGGTCAATGCATTCACTGTGGAAATGCCCTTAAAATAAAAACCAGTCATCGCCAGAGTGAAATAATGTGATTTTATTATCGCCCCGGTGAGAGTCAGGCCCGAGCCGCTGCAGCCTCCGCAGCTCGGAGCGCACTGCAGCAGCCAGACGATGGCCAACAGGGCCTTTTTCCTCCCCGCACACTTTGTGTTCCTCCCTCAGCTGCTCTCTGTGAGGGAGGTTTGCAGGAGTGCGTCTGTGCGCTGTAATTAGACAGAAACGCTCCCCGTGGAGGAGGCACGGTGACATTCACGCTCCTCCTCATGTCAACGTTCATGTCAGGAGTTACGCTTGAATTTCGCAGGTCACACAAAAATGAAAGCAGGAAATGTCTACTTAGTCATGTTACTGACATGCCTGTGTGTGTGTGTGTGTGTGTGTGTTTGTTTTCTTACATTCATGGCGGTGTTTTTTGATAGAAGTCATATAACCTCTATGGCAGAGGTCTGTTTCTCTGTATGGCTGCTTACTTGTCTTTTTCACACACACACTCGCGCACAAAGAGCCTTTGAGCCTGTGTTTGTGTTTCACACTCTCAGCTGGCTCATCTGTGCTTTTCATGAAAAGGTTTTGTGTCTGCATGAAGTTGTGACTCATGACCATTCACATCTTTTGGTGAGCGTAGGTGCAGAGCTCCCCTGCTCGTGCCCTTGGTTTTTGCTGCAGGGGGTTTTGTACTCTACAGTAAAGCACCTGCAGTACTGTCACAGGTAGAAACAAAGCTGCACCATTTTATTCACACCATTGGCACCATTCAGGATTTGCTGTTCTGGCGATTCCCGCTGAGGAAAAACACTTTCAGACATTCCACTCTCCCAGAGGGAGTGAAGGGTGGGGGGGATTGGTCCAATCCTACAGTACAGTATGCAGGCTATACCACCCCTGCTCGTCCTCATGGACCTGGTGTGAAAACAGGGAAAATAAGGCTGACTCATGCAGAGAATCTCAAGGGGATGGGGACGAGATTTGTGACGACAGCCGCCTCAGAGGACTGAATCAGAAAGGTCACATGAGGATGCTGTAATGTAAAAAGGGAGGTTAGTGTGTGGGAATGTGCACCATCATCAGTCCATCTGCATTCTGCTGCAAATGACTTTGATATAAATCGCTGAAAGTGTAATCGCAGCATTAGCAGTGCTGTTTACAACACAGCCTAATCGGCTGATCTGCTCGTTTGTCAGCTGTCGCTGCTCAGTTAATATAGAGGGTGAAAACATCCAAAAAGTGCACACTCGTCGGGTGTTAAATCATCACATTGTGAGCAGACAAAGCTCTTCGACTAACACAAATCATTCCCAAATAAATGTGACTGAAGACATCTGCATTCAACCCTGGAAATAAGGATTCTGTCCATTCTCAGACAGCATCAAAGCCAAATGATTGCTGTTATCAGGATGTAAAGGCTGTACACTTTGATGAACGAATGGCCAAGTTTACTTGGTATTGATTTAAGAGGTGTTTTATTCACTTGTACAGCTGTTATGGCTCTGATAAGGCTATTCCGAGTTATCAAAGGGTATTAAATGAACTGTGATGTGGGTGGACTGATCGAAAAACGGATGCGCGGCATCACTTTAGATCAATGTGGCTGAAATGATCACCTTCACAGAGCAACATTTATCTACCGGAGCATCTATCAGCTCCGTTCTTTTTCGTCTGTTTACTCCCCTTTCCTCCTGTAATGAGCAGGAACAGTGATGGCCAAACAGCATACAGAAGGTGGATGCTGTCCAGTTGGAGGCCGCCCTGCTGGCACACATTCAAACTGTTCAACTTCTCTACTTTGATTACACTTAATTAGTGTTTGTCTGTCATTCTGGTGGATTCATGGTGTTGTTAGCATGGCATCACACCCGGTGCGGGAAAATTTTAGGGGTGAGTTTTCTCTGTTCCTGATGTATCATGTTTTGCACAGTACTATAGCAGTGAAAGCTTTGAGCCTCACCACAGTCTCAAAAGTCCAACAGACTTGCAGGGGCTTGTTTGTTCTGCGAAACTAATATCTGTCTGCACTTTAGCACCATGCAGTTTTAGGATACTCGAGATAATGAGTCCAGTTGACGCACTATCGCTGCTGTATGACATTATTTCAGCATAAACATGCAAGCGCACTTACAACAAGCCACTTGGAGTGCTTTTGTCAAATGGCTGCTTAATACAATTTGATATGGAGGGAAGCTTCCAGGCCCTGGCACTGAGGTCACGAGAGAGAGTGTGAGGACACTCAGAGGCAAAAATAAAATGAGGAAGATTCATTTAGGAAATATTCTCACGGATGTGTTCTCTTATTTTGAATAAATAACTCTTCCTATACATAATCTATAACACCATGTATAATTGAGTGTCGTCTGTAATATAAGGACTCCATGTGATATCGTTAATAATGCATGAATAAACAGATGTTAGGCGAGCGCAGAGGTACAGGAGGAAAAAATCCTTCAAAGCTCTCTGTTATCCTCAGTGAGCAGGTACAGAGAACGGACGACTTTCTGACAAGAGTATGTTCATGTGGGATACGCGATTGTGTTGCTCAAGTCATGCAGTGGAAATGAAACAGCGTCAGAACAGTTCCTATTTTGCGTTTTACATTGAATGTGGAGTAACTCTTTTGTTAAAGCGGCAGCGTTTTTTATAACAATAAGGTATTAAAGGACAACTTTTCATATGAGAGCTTGCAGTGTTGAGCCTAAGGAGAACCTGCTGCTCCCCTCGGCCTCGCTGAACTTTAGAGTGAGTTTCAGTTCATTGTTTTGCAGGCCAACCCACAAGGTCACTGTTTTGGTTCACTTTCACCAATGTCACAGGGTCGTTTTCAGCCTAAAAAACCCAACGTACCGTACCCGCCCGGCACCAACAGCTATAGCTGTGTGTGTAGCTGCAAAATGGACAAATATCTCGATCAGTCGTTGGTTGAGACCAAAGTCGGAGTTAAAAGAGAGTAAATGTTGGACTGGATTTCCACTGCACACAAGTGGACAAGAAGATGTTATTGCAGGTTTAAGTACATGTATCCAGAAAAAAACACATTATACACTTTATTTTAGATAGCTGCTGTGTAAATGTCATAAGAAACATCCCTGAACACTCAACAAAGATGATTATTTAACCTAAACTGACACTATTCTGTGCCCAGATCCTAAATATATGGCGAGACACAGTTTAGATTATGTTGTGATCTCAGTACCTGCATTATTCCCTAAACAAGATTCAATGTACTGCAGTGCATGTTATTGTTGTGCTAGGGATTTGTCTTTGTCAGGTCTTGTGCATTCAAATGTGTCTGTGTTATGAGCAGAGGGATTAGATACACACCCACAGGCCAGATTGCTGAAAAAGCAACTCTGTTTTTGTTTGACTTTACTGACCACTACTAATGCAAAACGCATCAGGAACAAAGATGAAACATACAGACATACATCACAAGTTAAGAAAGTTGCATTCGTATTTCAGAAAGTTCAAATTTGTAATGGAAAATTATAAACAAATAAACCCCTCAAAATGTAAAAAGATTATTCCATCGTAGGCTCATAGATTATTTCATCCACTGGATCACACGCATTACTGATCTGCCTCTGATTGAACCACAAGACTTCACATTGCTAAAACAGCTTTTTTTGTAGTTTCACAACTTGGCAATTGCAGCATTTTTAACCACAGATTTGTGTAACCTTTTTTTTTTTTTTTTTACTGAGAGAAGACATCTTTTCTCAGGAAACACCAAACTTGACAAATATTTTCATCAGACGTATGTTAAAAGTTCCAGCAGCTGCAATCAGAGAATTCACTGGACTCAACTTCCTCTTCTGAACTCTTCTTGCATGCTGTGTTACCAAACATGACCTGGGCACTGCTCAGTCACAAGCTGTTTGAACATATGACCGAAACGCAGATATGTGAGAGAGTTAAGTCACATTATAGGAAGGCCTGAGCTCCCTGTTTAGAATCACATCCTCCCACACAGCCGACATTATGTTCAATTATAGCTCATTGAGTGCATGTGACTGCTTTCAAAACAGAGAATAATTGCTGATTCTTTATTGTGGGAGTGGTGAGACTTTATTACGCCGCAAACATGTGGTGGGAAGACATTTACTTTCACATTCAACCTAGTATCCTCTCAAAACAAACCTTAAAATGCTTAAAGCATTGTGAAAAACTAATCATTCCACAAGTATGATGTTTTTACGTGATATTATTAACTTTATTATTATATGTTAGGCCACAATGTGAACTCATGTTATCATATTATAAAATGAAACATCGTAAAAGGTATCATGGTCTCCGATAGCTGATGGAACAGATGCATCCAGTAACAGCAAATACAAAACATACTCATACATATTTTGTGCCAACAGAAAGTCCAGCCGACGAACAGGCGACTTTAAATTCTTCCCTGTTATTAGTCCTAATGCTGGGAGCACAGTGCAGGACACTGCGGTGCCTGTCCACTGCTTTCAACTGATTAGACAGTGAAAGGGCTTTTTATAATCCAGATTTGGGCAGCAGTCACATTTTATGCCTCATATTTGCTGCTCTCTGAAATCAGAGCTTTTGAGCAACCAGTGATCATTTTTCTGCAATGATTGTAATCAGCTGAACTCTTTCAGAAAGTGCAAAGTCGAAGGTCTTAGTTTGTTTAGATTTTTACCCTGGATTTCTCTCGTCTCCTTTGTTTGACTGTGCAGTTTTTCCTCTTTCCGTCTGACTGACAGTCTCCCTTTCATTTCTGGTCTTATATGCTTTTTTATGTTTCTCTGATGATCCGTGCAGTAACTGATAAATTACTAATCCCTCCTCTGCAGAAGTTTCAGAGGGAATCTTCATGAGAATATGCGAATTACTTGAATTGCGTAATAGGTATTATGCCGTATTATCCAGCTAATGTGGCATTTATCTATAATTGAAACAGAAAATGTTACGCAATATGCCAGCATGGGGTCCAAACTACAGTCTTTCCAAGTCAGCCCCATGTGGCAGTTTAACAGACCATGTCAGTGGATGTTTGCATGTTGTAGCCTATTCCATACAAATTGCATTTTGTGCTAGACAGCCGCTATAACCATTCTACCAAACATGCAGTTTTTTTGGGGATTATTTGTTTGTCTTTTTCCTACTGCTCCAGGCAGCCATTGATTTCAATTTACTTCAGTACAGTATGAAAATCAACTAGCAGATTCTTGAAATATGCTTGAGCTGTGTAATCTATCAGAGTGAACATCAAGTCTGCGTTAACGTTTGCTGCCGAGAAACTCTCTCTGTGGGGTGATGCAGTTAAAGCTGGATGAAATAGGTGACATCACTATGGGCAATGCAAAAGGGTTCAAAGCCTCCCATGTTTCTAGATGCTGCAGGCAGCTGTGACGTCCAGGAACAGATGGGACTAGTTTGCAGCTATCTGGTAAACACAGTGAAACATTATCCAGATATTTCCATCAGGAGTTAGTTAAGTCCAAAACAGAGGTGAAAGAGAGTGAATGTTGGACTTAAAATAGCTGGTGGCCAGAAACACAACTCCAAATGAATGCTAATGTTGCCCCATGCCTGCCGGATGTGTACAGTGTAAGGTACGGTTTAACACAACAACTGTTTATAGTTTGTTGCGCTCACTTAAAAAAAAAAAACCAATTGATGCAAGCTTATGATGCAGAATGAGTTACTATTGTACTGTATTACAATACAGTGATAATATATTACGTCACTAGTGTAATCCATGAAGGATTTCAAGATTGTAAGGCATAACTGGAAACTCTGCATTAGTACCTTCAGTGTACTGCTGCAGCTCTACTGTTAGAGTACGAAGCCGTGCATTACTCTAAAGCCATTATCCTCCACAGGCATCGGCTCATAATAAAAACACTTAATCCCTCCTGCAAGTTCCCTCTGGGACATGACTGCATCCTGCCCCACTTTTTTTGCCTTAGTGTTCGACTCTCTCCATCTTTCTGGCTGCTATTATGTGTTCGTGCGGTTAGAGGAGGAGTGAGAGCAAGTATAAATCATCTGACTCCATTCTCACCTTTCTTCCTTTCTTCCCCGCCTCTCTCTCCATCAGGGTGATAAACGCGGGGAAGAGCATGCTGAACGAGGACCAGGCCTCTTGTGAGAAGCTGTTCGTGAAGAAGCCGAGTGGCAAACACCGCAACTCCACTCTGCTGGAGGACAATGGGGTGAGCGACGGGCAAGCGGGAGTCAGTGAAAGGGGGACAAAATGTCTGGTCGAAGGCTGGCTGCTCCAAATAAGCAAACAAACAACACCACAGTATAGTCTATGAGCAGCAGTGCATTGAAAGTATAATCGCCTCCGTGCATGGACTGCAGTTATCTGATACCTGATAGTGGTGTCTTCGCATTTAGTATTGATGGATTCACCTTGTTACTTGTAATTCCCCTCCTTTCTTCGTGGGACTTCTAATGTTTCACAATGTATACTATCATTCAAATGACTCTGATGTATGCCTTTACTGTTCCTGATCATTACTAAGCAAAGCATCTGAAACAAGTCCCAGTAGTTAAAAATATACAAGATAGGCATTTTGTTAAATATTTGGATCTTCACCCTTCACCCTCTTTTTGTCTTAATTTTTCTCCGTAAAGTTTAAAATGCCAGACCTGGCTGGGCATCAGTAAAAATAAAAACAGTTCCTCTCAACTCTACAGAGTGTTTTAACGTCTATAGAGTTGAGAGGAACTCAGCTCTAAAGTTTGTTTTTGTTTCAGTTCACTCTCAGAGCTTTTAATATGTAATATATTAGGAAAAAAGCTCTAATATCCCACTGTGCGCTACATGCTCACTTCCCCATGGCAGACAGACACAGTTAGCGACTTGCAGGTGAACACTGGTGGAGCTCAAAAAAGGAGCTACAAGAGAGTGAATAATGGACTTACATTCCTCAGCTGACCACAAACAGGACATAAAGTGCCAGATCTGGCTGGGCATTGATGTTTTTTAACCTTCTATAATCAAGACTCTACAGTCTTTTGTCATAGAGATACTTTTTGTAAGACTCTGAAAAATGCACACACAACAGGTTCTCCCTGTTTAACTGGTGTTTCATAAGATCTGTGTCAGACAAGCCTGTTTCTCAGTGAGTGTATCCCTGTCATTTTACTCTTCAGGTCAATTTATCTGTTTTAGGCCTACGACGTCTGCACACACACACACAGACACACACACATATTTGTCCTCCATTTGGTGTAAATGAATTACATCATCCCTTGTTGCACCCCTCCCCCTCTCGAGTCTAGCATCAGAGGGGTAAGCCTGTTCATCTGTTAGTCAGTCAGGCCAACTCCGCTTGTAAACATGCCTGCAAATACAAAGGTGCCAACGCCTTTCCATCACCCACTGCATCGTGGTAGATGAGCAAAGGCCCGCAGATGAGGAGTTTTTATTTTTGCGTAGATCCTGTCAGGACTGTTATCACAGAACACTCTTTTATTACTTTTATTACTTCAGTTTTAATGGGGTTTTTTGCACGCAACTAGTTTATATTGTTTCAGAATTTCACTGTTCCACATGAATCATGAAAAGTAAAGCTCACAGATTTAATCTTTTTCCACATTTCCTTCCTAAAATGAAAGAAACATATTGCTCTGAATTACAAATGCCACCAGCTGCAGCCCCAGAGCCTGTAAACCCTCACAAATCTGTGCCTTCTGCTCACAGTTGTAATCCCATGGGAGATTTTTGAACCATAACCATGGGAATGATTACTTTTGTATTATTTCTTATACAACTACTACTATTTTTAACTATTTTATGCTCATGTCATTTTAAATTTCAGAATGGTACAGGAATCCCAATCCACTTTTGGGGGGTTTTTGATGGCCATGCAGGCTCCGGAGCCGCCATCATGGCCTCCAAGCTTCTTCACCGCCTCATCAGAGACCGTTTGGGGGAAATCTGCCACCTCCTGGAGAACCCCACCAGCGCACCTCCCATCTGCCTGGCCAAGAACGGCAGCCTGTGCGTACCAGGCGGACACGAAGAAGGGAGCCGCGCAGGAACCTGAAGACCCAGATGCTGTCAGCGACTCCTCGGTGCGCTTTCACATGGAGAAGGTTGTCAGCTTGGAGAGCCTGGTGATGGGAGTCATAGAGACCGCCTTTGCACAGATGGTGAGCAGATGATAACTGGCAAACTGTGTGAGAAAACAAGGGGACAGTGCTTTGCATGTTTCTACGCTGCACAAGGCATTTTTGCACCTTTCTGTCTTCAAACAGCAACTTAGATTTTAACTTCAGTTCCCAGAAAACTCTCCAGGCTCTTTATCTTTGTCAGTCTATTATGACTTGTACCAAAGATCACCGAATGGAGTCGGAGAAAGATTTTATTTTGGCTTTTGCAGCCATGCTAGCAACATGGCTCAAAGGATGGCAACACTGGTCTCACAGTCAGTTGGTCCACCATTTTGATTACCTTAATAACTACATGATTGATCGCTGTAAGACTTGGTACTCTGGAGATCCCCTGACTTTGCCTCTAGCATCACTACCTGGTCAAATTTAACCTTTCCCTACCTATCAAAAATGGACATGAACATGATTTTTTTTTTTATCTTGATCTGTCTGTTTGGTGAGTGTCCAAACTTGAGAATTCAGATGTGTCGCATCTGCTCGGCCTTCTTCGGTCAGCAAGCTCAGAGCGATACTCCTCTTCAATGCAGTCGCTGTCTGGTTTAGATGATACTGATAATAACCCAACGCCTTGGTAATGCATTCTTCAAAGCCTCCTTGTCTCTCTCTCTCTCTATTAGCGGTGCTGTTTTGTTTTGAAGATGAATATGTATGAAGGAAGTAATGAGCTGTTCTGGGGTGATGAGAGGCAAAGTGCGCTCTCAAGCCGCTGAGGTTTTGATGCCTTTTTCTTTTTACCTCGATTGTTCTCTTTGTTTTATTTCAGGATGACCTCATTGAAAAAGAAAAAGCGTCGTATGCCATCTCTGGTGGGTGTTGTGCCTTATCTGCCATTCACTTAATGGGCAAACTCTACGTTGCCAATGCTGGAGATAGCAGGTGAGAGAACTGATAAAGAACTTCCCCTTCAGACCACAAGTTAAATGAAATAAAACACTATAGTTCTCCACTACACCGTCTATGGAGCTCCTGAGACGCAGCGGCTTCTTGTGCCCCCTGGGGTTCACTTTGTAAACTGCAGCAATATTCAGCCTCCTACCGTCTCTGACTCATATGAGCTGATTGTGTACAATAAAAAAAAAAGAGGGAAAAAAGGTTCTGTCTGTGCGAACCCTCTCACTCTTTTCTCTCCTTTTCCCCCTCTCTCTCTACAGGGCCATAATCATACGAAATAAGGAAGTTATCCCCATGACCAATGAATTCACACCTGAGTCAGAGAGACAGCGGCTACAGTATCTGGTATTCTTCTGTCTTCTATGTAACACACACCAATTACAATTATCATCACAACAGAGACATCAGTTAACCACGCAGCAATCTGTTCCAGGGGATTTTATAATCTTGTAGGCTGTAAAAGGAAGAGCGCAAAAGCAACTTTACTCACCAAGTGAGGTTTTACTAACAGTCAAGCAGAGTTGAGCATGATAAGCAGGCAGTCAGAGGATGAGGGAGGAAATCCGGTATCACTGCAACAAACTGACGTTCATCTGTGGCCTGTTTTAGTATCTGGTTGTAGGTCTGAGTCACAGAGTGGGTGGATGATGTTTGCTGCTAAAACGGGGAGCTGTTTGTGCCTTCAGTGTATGGCCTGCTGCACTGCAGGCCTTCTGTTACACATGCAGTCTTATAGCTTTTCTTGTTTTTGGAAAAATGCAGGAGTCATGTCTGGCATTTAAGTAAAAAGCTTTTTTGTGTGCAGTTTGATGCAACCTGCCCCATTTTGTGTGTCACTCCAGGGCTTCCTGAGGCCAGAGCTCCTGGGTAACGAGTTCACTCACATTGAGTTCCCCCGCAGGATCCAGCACAGTGAGCTGGGCAAAAAGATGCTCTACAGAGACCACACCATGACCGGCTGGTAAACCTGGAGATCCTTAATCTCATTTCTGACACTTAATCACTTTTCATGAACACCTTACTCACTCTGAACTGGGCGTCCCATGATTGGTCACAACAGTTTGGTTGTTTTAGGATTTCCAAACAAGGACAGCAACTCACGCTTTAATAATGGATTATTTTCTTGATGAATAGATTTTTCATTTAGTCTGTAACAATATCAGAAAAAAAACGCTCTGTTTGATTGTAGAAATAGCTTGAAAACCCAGAATATTCTGTTTATAATGATAAGAAATAAGGAGCAGCAGAACATGTTGACATTTGAGAAGAACCAGTGAAGTGTTTAAAAAATTACTTTATTAGTAATTTATTATAACTATTTATTAGTTTTGAATGTTCTTGCTGAATAATTTTACAGTTGTGTTTCAGTAACTGAAATCGGTTTTTGTGTTGTAGGGCTTACAAGACAATCGTTGAAGATGACCTGAAATTCCCCCTGATATATGGAGAGGGTAAAAAGGTAAGAAGCAGGGGAAGACCCATACACTTGATAAACAGCCTTTTGTAGAGATTTTTTTCAATGTTTCTCAGTGCTCGGTGTGAGGTAATCATAATGCACACAGATTCCCAGGTCCTATGTATATTTTTATCTGTATGCACATTAATAAAATTATGCAGAATTTTTACGTTAAATTATTTATGAAATTCTGCAGCGTCTGCTCAGGGAAATAGAGACCTGTTCCACATTTTCATTATTGTCTGAGAGTACATGGTCTTTACTTAATAATCCTTCATAAGTGGATTTTCTGGGAACTGAATCACATCCTGAACCAATAACCTAAATTCTGTGTTTGTGTGTTTTTTTTTGTTTTTTTTTGCCTTAATGTCCAGATCATGTGTTGGTATTCACAGGCACGTGTCATGGCGACAATCGGAGTGACCCGTGGGCTGGGAGATCACGACCTGAAGGTGTACAACTCCAACATTTACATCAAGCCCTTCCTCTCATGTGTCCCCGAGGTGAGCAGCACATAAAAACCTGAAGGATTCATTTTGAACAGGCTGGCTGTTAGACTCTGCATCACTCCAAGCTGGGGCTCATAATGTGGGTCTCAAAACCTTTTTGCATGCTCAGATATGATCCTAAGAAGAAAAAGATTAAATCACACAAGAAACTGAAAGCAAACAGCAAAGCACCTGGAGTGTATTATATTATTATGAAGACAGGTGTTCCCTATCTCTCTTTTTTTTCTCATTTTTCTTCAGGGGAAACATACGTTTTGTTTATGAATGTGATTTAATACTAGTTTTTAGTGACTGCTCCTTTGCCAGGTATCCAGTGACATTTTATAGATCCTCTTAAAATCCTCTGTTATCAATCGAAGATGTCAGAGAACAAAAAAAGGAGGACTGCGTCTTCTTCACAAGCTCATTTATTCAGAAGTGCAACTGTGCAAACAACTCTTTCTTATGAATAAATTAATTTATGAAGAAGACAAGTCTGTCAGTGTGCGACAGCTTGTTTGACTTTTTTTGCTGTTGGACAGTCCTGCTGTAGATGGTGCTGTAGATGATTGCTTGTGGTGGAAAGTAGCTTAGTACATTTGATGTAAAGTTTTGAGGTTCTTTTCTCAATTTGATGGTACTTTGTATTTCTACACCACTGCAGTTCAGAGGGAAACATTGCACTTTTTATTTTACTTCTTAATCATCTGTATTTATCTGACAGCAGTGACTCACAGCTTTACATATTACAAGATTTTACAATCAAAACATACGATCACTTTATTAAAAAGATGATGCTGTGCTACCGATGAAGCCACCCAGCATTATATAAAGTAGTTCAAATGGTCTTCAGTTCGACCAGTTGTGACATTACATGCTGCTTACAATCTTGAAAACAAAGATTTATTTGTCCTCAAGATCAAATTCTTTCTTCAGTTTTATAAAACTATTATATATTTCTGTGTTGAATTCATGTGAACAGGGCTGTTAGATATGCAGTCATCTGACTCTTTCTGAAGAAAGGTTACAAATGCACACAACCCTTTTTCAGTATCATGCTAACCATCACAGCACTTATTTCTTTTGCTTTAAAAATACCCCCCACCTGTCTTGTTAGACTTGATTTCTCATTTCCTGTTCAAGCACTTCTCAGTTCAGCATTACAGGAATATTAACAGGTCTCTGTTTTTAAACATAGCATATTTAACTCTATCACATTTGCTTCAAGTCACTCTAAATACGTAACTCAAAAAAATGAATGATCACTGGCAGCTGTACTACTGTAAATGGAGGTCACGGCCTTTGCACACCAGCACACAGTTGCTAAGTGTCCAAACACACATGCACCAACGGCTGAATGCCTTCTTTATGCAAAACAGTAAATCATGACAGCATGATGAATAAAAGCTGATAAATTATATGTCTCTTTGTTACAGGTGAAGGTCTACAACATGGATGAAAATAAACACGGCCCAGACGACGTCTTGGTCATGGGCACAGATGGATTGTGGGACGTGACAACGGACAGGGAAGTGGCAGATGCTGTGACAGCCTATTTATCCTGCTGTGACCCTTCTGATCCCATGAGGTATGCAGTCTGCCAAATAATCCTTTACATTAGGCTTTTGTTCTAGATATATGTTCTGTCATGTGCTTAGTGAACTTGTTCAGAAAAGCTGCAGTTTCATAAATCCACTGTGATGGTGTTATGTAAGTGCGACCATTAGGTGGAGACAGAATACTTTATAACGCTGTAGAATGTAGTTATAAACCGAAAGTGTGTGTTAATGTACGGTATTTTCAACAATTATTAATTCTCCTTTGAAAACACATTTTATATCATTACAACTGTGTTATAATGTATTATAGTGAGGAATTAAAAAATCAAATAAAAAAGCCCTTGTATCCTATTATAATTATATATTAGTGTGTTATAAACTACAGTATGATACTTATAATAAATGCCGAACAGGGGCAGGGGGGCTAAAAAGGTTTGCAAACTTAAAGGACTAAAGGCACTGGAGCACACTGATTTATTCAAAGCCTTGAATTGTGCAAGCAGACCAATGATTCAACACAACCGTTTCTTCATCAGATTCAAAATGGACTAAGACATGAAGAAAGCACATACATAGTCAGCCACCAGTAGGTGTACAATCATTATTGGGTAATCAGCTTAGCAGGATTTCACACCTTACCCCTACATGTCCCCGTGGTCGGCTTTATGTCGGACAAACAGAAAGAGCTTTAAGGATTTGCGTTTCTGTACACAAAACATGGATCATGCTATTTCTCAACATTACATGCACGGGTTAACCATGGCTCTGCAGCATTATTAAAGTCATGGGAATAGAAAATATAAGGTTCGGTTGAGTGAAGTCAGAATGCGAAGGCGCTAAATAGTTTTTGTAGTGACCACTGTACAAAAAGCAAGCTTTAATTTCTCTGACATACTTGCATTACTGAATGTCTCTATGCATGTTTGAGCCCGTCTTAAAACACAGTGTATCTCATTATCGCAATCACACAGGTACACGCTGGCAGCCCAGGACCTGCTGATGAGGTCTCGAGGAGTGCTGAAAGAGCGCGGCTGGAGGCTACCCAACGAAAAACTCGGCTCCGGGGATGACATCACCGTGTTTGTCATCCCTCTGGCGGGGCAGGAGTTAGAGACATGACACGGCGTTGCAGCCACCGCTATGACAGGGCCGACTCTTTGGGGTCCTTCCCACGGCCCCTAAACCCTGGATTGATTGGTTGGGAGAGGGAAAAGGGGGGCGGGAGAAGAAAACACCTTTGTCATAGGGAAGACTCGGCTCAGAGCAGCTCCTCCATCAACCCACCGGACTGGACCCAGACCCAGCCGCTTCACTTCAACCCAGTCATGTAACAAAACATTTTCAGTGACGTTATAAGAGAAGTCACTCTCTTTCTCTCTCTCTCTCTCCCAGACCTGCTGTTTGTGACAGTTGCCAGTGAGAATTAAAACCCTTGTAGTATTTTTGTTTCCCGTTCAAGGCTGAACCGC
This sequence comes from Scortum barcoo, assembly GCA_023238725.1. NCBI lineage: Eukaryota > Metazoa > Chordata > Actinopteri > Centrarchiformes > Terapontidae > Scortum > Scortum barcoo. The sequence goes on from CM041537.1 coordinate 9,370,348, forward strand.
TACTCAATCCTTTGAATGGATTGTTCATTTTCATGTCATGCCCTGAATGTGACTCGGTTTTGTAAAAAAAAAAAAAAAAAAGATTAAAAAAGAAAGATTAAAAAAAAAATTAATAAGCAGTTTCACAATCATATAATGTAAAGGGGATCGCAGCCGAGAATGTGAGGAAACCAAAGAGATGCTATTTTGGCATGAGGATGGAAATCTGGGGGAGAAAAAAAAAAACGAATAAATAAAGATGAACAGTAAAACAAAAAAAATCATTAGATTCATGTCTGTACAGTAAAGAAGCATGTAGGAAGTGAAAAGAGAGGAATGGACCTTTTTTCTTTTTTCAGCACTCAAAAACAGAATGAGTTGAGTCTGCGTCGCTGTACTTCCTTCCTTTACGGTGAATGAATGACGACACCTTTAGGCACTGTTGCACATGCTCTGTGGTAGCCTGTTGATTTGTGATCTCTTTCTATTGAATGTGCTCATAGATGGTTTGTTTTATTTTTGTCATTCCGATAAAAAGAACAGAGGGATATGCCCGTGTTCAGTGAAGAAAAAAAAAAAAAGAAAAAGAATAAAGGAAGGAGGAGGATTGTTTGCATTAATTTAACCACATATTTTTATTATTTAACCCTCGGAGGACAAAGAAAGTTGTTCCCAGTAAATGTCTCGGTAGAGTAAGATGTGATAAGCTTCACACGTATGCCTTATTACGAGATGAAAGGGACTTGAGAGTTTTTTTCTTCAGATGCACTAAATTTGATCCTTGTACAAGTGGCGATGAACAGTGTATGCCCTTAACTGTACCGTATACCTCTATTGTACCATTTTTGTTATGTCATGTTGTTTATTTAGATTATCCATATATTTTTAAAGACTTTGGTTGTATGCAGACGTTTTATTTTTTATGTTTCTATCCATGACTGTTTGTATGGAGAGATGCTGTGCCCTAGAATATGAAGTAGAGTACCAGGTATAACATGTACCAGTTTAGAAATAAATCAGATTTTTTTTTTCCCATTTGCTTTCAACTCGCTTTATTAACTCTGACTTACTGTAAGTCACGTGTATTTCTCAAAAGGAAATGAACCTTTGGTGTGATTCGTAATAACTTAGAGATTCTGTTACTGATAATCACACTGACTAAGAGGAAAGTACAGTGACTTTCCCCCACACTGACTCCTGACATCAACACCATTGAGTTATTTTAAGTAATATTTTAAGTCATAATTAAGGTACGATTCATTTTCCAAGAGCAGAGTGTGTTTATGTTGACCTTCTGGGGACAGTTTGTGAACAATTTTACAAAATCAAAGTAGTCCTCTACATGTAGTCTCATGTTTATTGACGTGAACATAACGTGGATTAATTTAAGGATTAAACGTCTCATTCAGTTGGCATTAACTTAATTGTTTTGAGTCTCACACCCCAATCTTCCTTACTATAAAACAGTAAATAAGCTTTTTTTTCCTCTGAAAACTGCACATAAACATCTTCCATTCAAAACTATACCTGATGAAAAGTAAAAGTTTAGTATTACCACTAAAATATACTTCAAGTATTCAAAGAAATGAACCCCCAGAAGGATCTGACCTCACCTGTGTGGGTGTCCAGTGCCGTTAATCAATAATAATGCATCTTATTTTATAGGATGCTCATGTGTTTTGTAAGTCAAATTTTCATGAGTAAAGTAATCATGAGCTAGAGCTGAAAATTAAAGTAGCGTGCAGGCTGCAGTATTTCCCTGTGAAAAGGCTGTGCTGTAGTAGCATAGAGGTACGTAAAATACAGGAACCTCAGACTTGTACTTAACCAAAGCACTTGAGCAGGTATATTTAATGAATATTATTTAGTCAATCAAGATTATAATAAAATTTGTTCCGGTTACGTGTCCTTATATGAATATTTTCTTCTTAAACATGATGTGATTTCCACATATTTGTACAGTGAAAACTGTTGCAGCCCAGATTAGTTCATAATGGAGAGATAATTCAGTGCTCAATGTCCAGTGATGATCACATGGTGGATAAATCTCACAGATTTACAGCACATCTGGCAGGAAGTGACTGTCTGCTATGGTATGAAGGGGTTGTTTTTTAGTTTTTAGTTTTTTTTTCCACAGGGAAACACTGGTGAGATCCACACCCATCCCTCCTGTTGCACGAGTCTTCTTGTACTACGGATGATGTCATCTTTGACCGGGGAGGGGAGGAGGGACCTGGGTGACTCCGACGGCTGCATCAGCACCGTCAAGTTAGCTGGAGGAAAGCACGACAACACCGGAAGTGCATGCATCAGTCTTCAAAATTAGAGTGTAAACTTTAATATCACTAATAGAGGGGGGAATGTTTGAGGAAATGGGTGCACAAAGAAAAAAATCAATAGTAATAATTTCATGTCAACGATTCATTAATATATATTATGTCATCGTAGGTTGAGAAAGTCTCACAAGGTTAAGAGAAGCTAAAAGAGTAAATGAAAATAGCTGATAATTGTGGCTGGTTTACATGTTTAGTCAAAGTCAAAGTCAGTTTTATTTGTCAATTTCTTCACATGTGCTTGACATACAAAGGAATCGAAATTACGTTTCTCACAGTCCTATGCGTTACATGGACAATAGTAAAGTGCAGATGCACAACAAGACAAGTTCTAAAGTAAAAATTTAGCATAAATAAATATTTAAAGTGCAGTAACTTAAGGCTACTTTTACCTAATGCTGCTAAACTAACTAAGGTATGACAAGACAAGACATAGAGTACACAAAGTCCGCTGCTAACATAGCAGGGAATGACAGGACAGGACAACACAGTGTTTCAGCTGTATGCATTTAGAGGTAGTTGTTGTTGTAAATGTAGGGTTTTAGTGCAAATGTTTCCTCATAGACAGTACTTGGATGGTAGTGGTAATAGTAATATGGGTAGTGCAAATGTATAAGTATAAATAACAGTTTGCAGCAGATGAGTGCAATTTGCATATTTAGAGTCTCAGTTGGGTGGGGAGAGTGAGGGGGGGGGGGCCCAGTGTTTAGGGCCTGGGAGCGGAAAATGTGCTGCCATGTTGCGTCAAAGGCACATCAAGTCCACACAGCACACCACAGATGGCTCCATTATGTTTTGCACAGAGATGTTGACCAGTTTTTCTGAACTTGTCGACTAACTTGCCTCAGATTTTCTGTGGTTTGCTGGTACGCAACACTATCTAGGAGAAGGCACATAAATTAAAATAATAAGTGTTTTACAGCTGATACCTTAATGACCCAAATTAGCAAGTAATTAAATTATTTTAAAAAGTTATAACACACTCAATCAGCTTTAACTGCCATGTATGGGTACACATAAAAAGAATATGAGTCCAGGTTTTCATTGCTTTCATTGTACATACATAGAAAATAGACATAACAGATAAGAACAGTACTTTCTACACATGACGTTTGTGCAGTTTACATGTTTACATGTCTGTATACAGTATGTACAGTGTGCTGGATTTGTATTTAATAATCATGGCTGATATGTACATGTTAAAGCACAGTGTGTCTTTATCATTTGCATTTGTCTATTTAGCTTTCTTTGTTCATTTCATCTTGCATTCCACAATACCATATTTCTATTTCATTTCATGTGTTACTTTTATTGTCTTATATTTTACTTTATGTATACTACATTCTTTGCAACATTGCAATATCTGAAGTGTCTCCTTTTTCTTTGTGCATATCTTTCAGCGAAGTTCATTGCTAAGAACTGCTTCCATGTAAGTGTTGTGCACAGGATCTTAACTCTTGAAGGAAAAAAAAAGGCAATAAACTGTGAATTTACAGATCAGATTTCAGTCACATTTCCACACAATGCTACTTTGCAGATATTGATTAAAATAAAAAAAAATGCCAGTGTTGAGTGCATGTCCTGAATGTAATATTACTATTATTGTGAAAGTCTCGGCCGGATGTGTGCCGCTGCCGTCGGTGGGAGGGTCTCTGCTCAGCTGCCCCGTCTCTTCTGCTCTCGGCACCCTCTCAGTGAAATCAGCGGATACTGCAGCAAGAAGTGAGCGTCCGCCTGCGTGTGTGTGTGACAGAGACACACACAGAGAGAGAGAGAGTCAGTGTGTGTGTGTGTGTGTCACGATCGAGAAGAGCAAAGCGGGGGATTAACATTAATTCAGACCTCTCATCCGGCTGCTGACAGGTAATTATAAAAACATCTCTATTTTTATATATATAAATATATATGTTTATTTATTTATTTATGGGACTAAATGTTCTTATTTGACTCAAGTGGAGGCTGAGTTGGGTGAGAGATCAAGGTGGTGGCTTGTCTTCACACCAGCCCTCGGTCTCTTTCCTGTTTAGGTGATATTGAAAGAGTATCCCCCCTGTGTGTGTGTGTGCGTGCAGCTGTCAGGGCGTGTTTCCGTGCAACTGTTGATCGCTTCATTGTCGCTAGTTTCAAAGTGCAGGCGGAGGATGAGCCTCCCTGTCTGCTCGTCACAATGTGTCCGAGCTCGCTGAGGGGCTCCTCTGCTCCACGGGGCGGGAGGGGGGGCACTTCTGTTCCCGGGATCGCCCCATTTCCTCCTCACCGAGAAGACTGACCATCTCTCAGGAGGGCGTCGTTTGGCAACCAACCAGCAAAGAAAGAAAAAAAGAAAGAAAGAAATGAAAAAAATGTGGATGAGTTTGGTTATTTTTAGGCTGAAGTTTGGATTCATTTGTGTGAGGAGAAAAATCTGAAGCACATTTGGGGCTTTGAATGGGATCTTTATATATAAAGGGAGGTGCCATGCTGGTTGACATGGTTGTATGTGATCATCCCCCTGAATGTGTCCAGATGTGCTGAATGACTCTCACACATGTGGTATTCACATTCAGTGCATCACTTAGTGTATAAGTGCTGAAACAAATTAATGAGGTAAACGATAATATTAGCCGATTCGCAGACTGTAAATAACAGTTTCTATTTTTTTTTTATATCAGGGTGAGTGTTTTTTGAGTGTTTTTGTCAAACAAAAATGCCAAATACTTTCCACTTCCAGGCTTTTAAATGTGAATACCTGCTGCTTTTCTGTGTTTTACATCATTATAGAGTCAGTATCTTTTGATTTTGGACTTGTAGTCAGACTAAAGAAGAGATTTTAAATTGTGAAAATAAAAATTTCTAGGCTGAACCATCGATTCAACTTGTAATCAATCATAAATGTAGTTGCAGCTGTAAAAACCAGGGAAAACATGCTCAAAGTACGTTTTAAACCCTTTTCTTTAGCACCTCCAGTCACACACTTGCACGTTAATGTCGTCTGGATGCATTGCTGATTGTATATATTAGGGCTCCATCTCACGATTATTATCATCCATTACCGGTTGATAATTTTTTTTGGGTTAAGCTGTTGATGGTTTGGAGTATAAAATGTCAGAAAATAGTGAACAACGTCATAATTTCATTTCAGAGCACAAGGTGACACCTTCAAACTGCTTGGTTGGCCCGATGCACAATTGTTGATTAAATTTCTGTTCATCACCTACTGAAGTAATCACTTCATCGCCTGTATAAAGAAGATTAACATTAAACTGACTACTTATTTAAGTTGCAGTTATCTTGGGAGACCAAAATGCATAAAATCTACAGGGTCTGGCTCCTAAAATGTGGAAAAACTGCTGTTGGTTTTAGTCATTTATGATTGTAAACAGATTGTATTGGTCTGATGAGATAAAACAGGCAGTTTTAATGTGTCGCTATGTCCCTGTGAAATTACAGTGGTCATTTTAAACAGTTTTCTGACATCACTGACATCACGATTAATGGAATAATAAGGAAAGGAACGTGCAGATTGATTGATAATGAAAATAATCACTAGTTGCAGATGGATTGTTGCTCAGGAGATCTGCCAGGCAGCCCCGTTTGTCTGCTCATGACCTGAGTTATTGAAGAGAAGTGAGTCCTGAGGTGTCGGTTCCCCCGGAGCCACGCGGTGAATCCTCGGCCTCCGTCTTTCACTTTGGTCACCACGCTCCGGCTGCCACCAGCTGCCTCGACTTGCCTGTGTCGCCCCACTTCCTCTTGCTTTAAGGGCTTTAAGGAGTGTCTGTGAGCGTCTTCCTTCGGTGTGCACGTGTGTTCACGGTTGCTTTATGGCGGGAGCCGTGAAGGTGACCAGGCTGCGGGGGTCATATATTTGAACATGGCCAGCCAGTACAGTGATGAGACAAGCTGTGAGGCTCTCCTGATAGGCTCAGTCACTGTGTCAAGGATAATATAACCACCTGAATTTAGATAGTTTGTATTTTGGGAAATTATTAGCTCTAAAGCTCTAAAGCTCACTAATTATCACGTTACATTTTGTTTATCCAACATGTTCAAACCTGAAGTGTAAAAACAGCAAGTTTCAGTTGTATGGTGGGTTTTTTTGGTTTTTTTTGGGGCTTGACTGTTTTTTGAACGGTAATGGCTCCACTCTGAAGTCTTGTCATTATCGTGACAATGCCAGGAAGCCAGCTGATACTGCTTAATGCTAAGCTAAGCTAACCAGCCGCTGAGTGTGAGAGCGGTGTCGATCATCTCGTCTAGCTCTCAGCAAGAAACAAATTAGCAACAAATTTGACATAAAAAATGTCCCATTTAGAATATGAAAAGCACGTTTTCTTCCCCCTTCTTGTATGGATAAATAGGTCATTTCCCTCAAGAGGCTTTAAGGGAGGTGTTATATTGCCTTTATTGGGCTGGCCGACTGTTGGTACATTTGATCATTTCCATGGGTGTACCAGTGAAGTCATGACTCAGTGAGGCCGAGAAGCTGGTGTGTTTCTAACATACGCCCAAAGAATGTGAGAGGCTGACCTGATCTGCTATATTGCTGCTGTTGTGTAAGAGATCTCAGCATTCACATTTCAATTTCATGCACTCGAGTCCACAGCTTACACTCAGGAATCTCTACATTGCGCTCACAAAACACTCGATCTGCAACTAGCCCGAAGCTTTCTTGTAAGATTAGTTTTTTGAGGAGTCACCCGGCGTCTGATCCTCCTGGTGATCTGATGTCTGTTGCCTCCTGTTAGTTAGTCAGATAAGATGTTTTCACGTCCGGGTTAAGGTGCTGCAGACGGCCGGTGTCGCGGGCTGTCCGCAGCGTAAACAGTGCCAGTGTATGAACTTTGGCCCATTTCTCAGACAGACAGACGCTCAGGCTCGCAGAGGTGGGGCAAATTCTTGCGTGCCTTCAGATCTTGAGGTTTCTTTGTTCTTAAAAAAAAACACACATCAGCTTGTTAGCTCGAGAAGAAGAATCATAGAAAGGAAGTCTTTATTAGAAGTCTTTGTTAGAAATGAGTTGAAGTCAGGGTGCCGAAGATGCTGGAAGGCATTCCTGTAAAAATCCTGTCCCAGAAGTACGTTAAAAGTTTTGCGTTGTTCCATATAAATTGAGGCTAGACTTGTAATCTCTGGGTGAATGTTTGACTGTGAAACCCTTAAAATCCAGCTGTGGTTTTATTGCTCCATTGGTCATGAAGACTTTATCTACAACCAGAGTTTGGCTGAGCTCCTTGACAGCTTCTGTGTAGTGGCAACACCAAAAACCCAGGCAATCACTTTTCAGTGTTTATATCAGCCGATCTGTAACTCTGGACTATCCGAGTTGAGTTTAGTCTGTCCGAGAAAGAGGTGCAGCCCTGGGAAGCCTGTTAGACCAAATCACTATCTGACTAATTTCCTGTAATATGCTCGCTTGTTTGCAGGACCTCAGAACAAATAAGTCATCATCATCGTCTGAAGAACAACGGGCCTTTTATTGTTTGGATGTTTGTCCGTGTCCAGCGTTGTTGTTGATTTTAAACTCGTGTGAAGATTGAAAGGCAGCTCTACCTCATTGGTCAGGGTCACACTCTGCTCAGCTTGTTGCATAACTCCTGCTGGCCCCTAAGCCTCAGGAAACCTCCTTAGAGAAGGCGAGGAGAGGGGGTGTGCTCATTAACCTGGGGCATTGCTCAAATAGTTGTAGGAAGAAGTGGTGCTTTGCCTTTCCGTGTGTTTTAATGGCTCCTCGTGTTGTCTTTGTATCAGGTTTTAAGTGCATTTTGTCAGCGACACACTGAACTCACATGTACTGCGACCGCTTCTGTGTATTGAATTTCTTTATGTTGACATTTAGCGTGCAACTTGTTTTTACCATTATTTTCATCATGAATGAATCTATGGATTACTTTATGATTAATTATTTAGTCAATAAAAGTCCCAAAAATGTAAAAAAAAAAATGTTGGGGATGTGACCGGGTCAGGGGTCAGTAGTATGCTGTCAAAATAGCTGGCGACAGATCAGCACAAAATCATAGCCTCCTCTATTGTCGCCATGTTTGTTGTTAACGTTGTGCAAATCCAGAAGTTCTGTACGGTCTCAGTTCTCTGTAGTGCTCTCCAGCTGAATCATCCAGGAACATGCAGACTATATAGGCAAGTATGTGGACGACTTAGCCATTTTTCTACTTAAACACGTGGTTAAAAAGAAAGTATATTTTCACCCTAGCAGTGAATAAATAATTGGATACTGCACCCAGGACAAAAATGAGTCCGACAACAATCCTGTAGAACCACAAAGAATTGTTTTTACACTTTTTTAATGTACTTGTGTTTGTTCAGATGAAACGGGGGAATAAAGTGTAAGTGAGCCTTCGATGTGTTGATAGACGGTTTTGTTACCTTCAGACCGTGGCAAGCTACCCATTTCCCTCTGTTTCTAGTCTTTATGCTAAGCTATGCGAACCATTTTCTGGTGGTTGCTTCTTTTATAGGGCACAAACGTGAGAGTGGTTTTGATACTTTTAATCTAAGTAGCCAAAAAATGTTGGAACAACTAGAAGAAGCAAAGGAAGGATGTTATTAGGTCAGTCAGATGTTATTCAGTTTTATTTTGTTATCTTTGCTTACAGTTTGCCTCTCTGCTGTTTTAACCACGCTGTCCCTGCTGTCTCACAGCATCAGTTGGTCCTCGGTCAGCCACAGCGTGATTGAAGGTTTTCTAGCACACCTCTTTGCACCACTGCATAAATCTGAGCTGCGTGGTGTAGACTTACAGTGACAGGGAAATGAAAATGTCTGTGCCTTCAACTGAGTGATGGTTATGTCGAGCCGACACAATCCTGTTGAGCCATTTCTGCTTTTGTCGCAGCTTTTCATGAGGACGGTCAATCTCTCCGTGACACCTTTATTTTCATTCAGTAGCGTGGAGGTCTGAGGTCAGAGAGCTGATACCGGTCGCAGATAAGTGGCCCCCATTCGCATGTTGTGATCGAATCAGGGCTTGGGGTCAGGCTTTGAAATGAATTTGGAGAGGATGAATGGTGGTATTTTCTCGCTGGAACATGATAAACATGCTTCAATCTGGATGACAACAGTAGTGACTTCAGTTACTACTGGCAACCACCTAAACTTCCTCTTCAGTTGTCACTGCCATTAATATCCATTAGCGCCTAAATTGAGGGCATCAGTCATAGGTAGCCTGAGTATTGGGCACAGTTTGTGACTATATGGGACATTTTCACGCATGATTTCCTTTTGCCAGCGTGTCAAGATGTTCCTCCGTCAGCTCCCAACATCACAGCCAGGGACACGCCATCATTGTGCAGCGCAAAAGAGAGCTATTGTGTACATGTGCACGTATATGCGAGTAAGCATGCGTGCGTTGCCTCTGGCAGCCCTCTTCGTGTCCCGGCTCTGCTGAGGCCTGTCCAAACAGAACTGCAGCCAAAAGCTCCTCGCAGGCTTCACAGAACAGGAAGTGGATTGTTTTGTTTCACAGGGTGAGCCTCGGAGGCACTCGGCGCTGCTGTCCCTCACTTGTTTGGCTTTGAACCCACCATCCAGTTCAGACAATCGCGGGTCCAGTTGGCAGTCTTTGGAAATCAAAAGATGCTGTGCATTTTCTCTGGAATCAATATTTATACCAGTATCAAACCCCCTCACAGATAAAGTGGGAGCAGTCTCCTTTCTGATTAAATATTCTGTTGTTTTTTTTTGGTCTCATACCAGTCAAAGCTTTTGTAACTGCAGCTGGAGTGAATTTTTGGCATCTATTGTACAGTGCGTTCAGCTTACTTGTCTTTTCTTTTACATTTCTTTTACTAAACACGTAGAAATAACAGGAGTGAGCACACTACCGGCATCTGACTCTCTCAAACTTCAGTCTTTTGCATCTCTTGGAAAAAAAAAATCTGTGCAGCTGTAACTGAAGACACAGAAGAAAGTGTGGCTCTTTGGGCTGAAGGAAGAAAATATGAACAAACCACGGCCAGACTTTCCATGAGAGGGAAGGAGTATCCCCAGTTAATAAAACTGTCAAACAAGAAAACACACCCAACATTTCCAGTATGGCTACTGGTTATGCCAAGTCTAAATATCCATGGAAACAGGACTGGGTAATAATTTTGTCTCTTGTTTCCTTTTTTCCCTCTCTTTTCTGGGTTTCTTTGCTCCCTTTGCAGCTCAACCCATTTATTCATATAACATTTAAAAATGAATTTGCTTTAAGAATGTGTATGAATGTACAAATCTATGAGCTTTTTGTGGTCATTTTTCATAGTTAACACTTTTCAGGGCCTTTTTGAGTTTAAGATCCATACAAACCCCTCAGTATTTATGTTTGCCACAGTGCAAACATTAACTTGCAACAATTAGTCGATTATTTGATCAACAGAAAATTAATTGACAGCAGTTTTGATGGTTGATTGATCTCTCAGTTTCTCAAATATGAGTATTTGCTGGTTTGTCATGTCTGCTGGTTGGGCAGTGCAAGACATTTGAGGACTTTGGGCTTTGGGAAACTGGGATGGTCAATTTTGTGCAGATGTTGCACATTAGCCAGCTTTTTTTTCTCCAGTCTTTGAGCTAAGCTAACTTGCTGCTGGCAATATCTTAGTATTAACTGTACAGATCCGAAGGGTATCAGTCTCATCGTTTAACCCTCTGCAAGAAAGCAAATATGCGTGTTTCCCTTTTGTAAAATTATATGGTGTCCTTTTCATTTTCTGTCATGTAAACTCAGTTGTTTACTACAGTGCAAAACAAGCTTAACAGTTTGATGATTTGTTAAGACTTTGCAAATGTTGGCAGGTATTGGCTTTAAAATGTCAGAAGACTGAACCCTTTCAGCCCTGCATGGAGGAAACAATTTTTTTCAGCAATCCGTTTGGATGAAACTGGTGACACCAATCCGCTCATTTGTTACGGTGCCAAACCAACAATAGTGTGAAAAAATAACTTCACTCAGTATTCGTGATGATCTTTTTAATGGTTCAATGCTGCCTACTGAAAGGATTGCTGTTGCTATGCATCCGGGCAGAGATGAAAAGTGGGCGTTGGGGCAGACTCGACTCAAAAGTTTTGCCCGCAGCACTGAAAGATTAATTTCCCCTGATAAGTGGGTGCCCTCGTGAAGAGGATTGCTGTCAAGACTGTCTGGCAGAAAGTGGATGAGGTGAGGAGCCAAATGACTATATGCACAGCTGCTCCCAGGCAGCAGGGCTCCGGCTCATCCATCAGCTGCACCGCTAACTCATCCCTGCATAGCCTGCACCAACTAAACCAGTCCCCTTCATCCGGAGTTATTGCAGAAATATTTCTTGGTTCAGTCAGAGTAGTAGATTTATTTATTTATTTTTTTTAGCAGCAAAACTTCATCCTTGCAGACCTAGAGCGAAAGGCCTGCCTTCAACTTTGAATCCTCTCATGGTGTTTTCTTTTCAATTTATACACATGCTCACAACTCTTTAAACCCTCTGTAAGCGGCGGGTTTAGCTCAAGCTCCTTTTTAATGCAAAGCAGTTTTGAGATAATTAGGATACCAGTCTTTCTATCAGAGTATGCCTGAGGAGGGCTGAAGGAAGGCCTGGGGAGATTAAAAGCAGGGTGGTGTTTAGTCTTGCTGTAGGACACCACCAAGTACTTCACCAGCTGCCCCTGAGCTCCCGGACGCTTTACTTTTCCACACACGTTGCAGAGGGAAACAAACAGGGCGGAGCAGGAGCCTGATAGCACATTCCTTCATGTCCCGGCTTGTCTCAACAACCCCCCTCCTCTCTTTCTCTCTTTCTGCTTCACTCCCTCCACTATCTTGCTCCTCCTCCTTCTCCTCCTCTCTGTTCTTCACGTAGCTTCATAGTCTCCATTTATCATCTGGGATTCAAGGTCTGTGACTACAGCAGTCAGTGACAACGTGCAGATCAGAGAGCGCTCCCTTAGGTGTGCCGTGATGCAGCGCTGTCAGTCAGAGATGTCAGAGCGGTCGCTTTGGAGATGCAAAGCACAAAGCAGAGAAAGTTCTTGTACAACATTTGGCCCTTGATTTGTCTTGTGTTCCTGCAATCTCTACAAATAATTTAAATATCCATGGTGTGGAGCGACACAAATGGGAGACAAAGTGTGACTGTGTTGTTTGTCTGCTTCCTACAGCATGACAAGCTTAAATCTCCCATAACGGCAAAAAAAAAAAAAATATATATATATATATATATATATATATATATATATATATATATATATATATATATATATATATATATATATATAATAAAAGTTTCTTTTGCCTTTTGTGCTGCTGCTGATCATTTTGACACTCAACAATGTTCTTATTCTTGTAAAAACCCTCCCTCTCGTTTCCCAACAGAGATGGCAGCCATTCGGAAGAAGCTGGTGATTGTCGGGGATGGAGCTTGTGGGAAAACATGTCTCCTCATTGTGTTCAGTAAAGATCAGTTTCCTGAAGTCTACGTCCCGACGGTGTTTGAGAACTACATCGCTGATATCGAGGTTGACGGAAAACAGGTTGGTGCATTCGACACCCAAGTCGCAGCATGGAAAGTCTTTCCCTGTTTGTGCCAAATACCAACACTGTCCTTTTTAAAGTAATGATATGAACGGCCTAATTAACTGTTCACTAAGCCCCGAGCTAGAAAGATAATGAAACAGTAGCTCCGGGAGTTTGAAAACTCTCCGACTGACTGTTTTAATGTTTTAAACCGACTCATTTTAAAAAGAGAATCTCATAAAATGGGTCATAAATATGCGCCTGATGGGTCCATACATGATATAATACCTTCACACATGGATTAAACCCATGATCATCATATGATTGATGATAATGTTCTCTGTACATGTGGCATCTATTGCACGTCCTGTCCGTCCCAGGGAGAGGGATCCCTCATCTGTGGCTCTTCCTCAGGTTTCTTCTTTTTCCCCATAAAGGGTTTTTTGAAAGTTTTTCCTGACTTTCGGTTCGAGGGTCTAAGGACAGAGGGTGTCACAACTGTACAGATTGTAAAGCCCTCTGAGGCAAACGATGTTTGTGATTTTGGGCTTTAAATAAATAAATTTGATTTGAAATAAATTTGATTTGATAATGCTAAACGTCTGACTTCATGTGACTTAATGTTAAAGGCAAAGGAATCAGTATCCTCAGAAAAACACAATGACTATGTTTGTGTTGAGTTAGTTAGTCCCAGTATAATAAGGAAAATGAAAATTCAGTCATTCTTTTTTTTTACCACTGTTTGGCTGCTTACATACCAGAACAAGAAGAGTTTAGATTTGCACTTCATTGTTTGTGTTTCCGATCTTCGATGTTACAGATGATGTGTCCCAAATCACTCTCTACTCTCCATATAACACACGTTCAGTGGTTTATGCGAGCCGTAATGCGAGATTTTTGGGACGCTTATTAATCACCATCTTTTTGCGTCATCGCTCACAGCTGTGCGGTCTCACAACTGTAATTTTCCAATTTATTAAATGTGACGCGCTGAGTTGTGGGATCGTTGGCAGAACGTAGTGTATGCCACTGTACTTTTTTTTTTTATTTTTGTTGCTTTGGGGGAACTTTTAATAACTGTTAAAAAATTTCATACTCAGAAAATATAAAGAAAATGCTGTAGGGTAAATAAAGTGCACCATATAGTAAATAAGGAGTTATTTCAGGCACAGTTATGAAACCAGCTACATTAAAGTCCTCCTCCCAAGCGTGTGTGACTTGTTGAATCTGAGTCACGGGGAGTTGGTCGGCGCGGGGTCGAGTCTGAGCCGCAGATGGCTTTTTATGTCAAAGGGTTTTCTCTTGAGCCGACCGCCGCTGCAGGATCGCCGCTTGGCAAAACAGGAAATGACTCTACTTCCCAGCTTCCTGTTAAGACAGGGAACAGGGATGTCTCCTGGCAGCCCACATCGAGACCCTCCTCCTCCTGCCCGATAAATGTTTCTCATTTCCTGTCCGGGCCGCACTCAGACGCTGGGAGGCGAGGATGGGGTTAACTGTTGAGCTCTGGACAGGAAATATAAAGTTAGGGATCCATGATGGACATCGCTCCAGAGGGGGGTAATTTTGGGAAAGATATAAGCGGCGGCCCCCTTTGGTTATCCCCCCCCGGAGCTTTCAAGAGGATAGCCGTCCCATAAGAATTAGCCCATTATACAACCAGCTGGATTGTGTTTTCAGCCTCTAAATTTGAAACCTCGAGGATTTAAACGTTTTCTTTCTCACCTTCAATGCACCAAGCAGGCTCTAAAAATAGCTGTTTTTTTCCCCTCTTTCCTTTCCTCCCAAAACTCTGCAGCTTACAACGAGTCCGGTGGGAACGTAACCGCTCCAGTTGCTCATGCAATCTCAACAGCGTGCAGCCACCTCCCACCCTCTGCCTCTGCAAACCTCTATTTTGGGACCGTTGACTGATGCTTGTGCGCTTTGTGGGCACACCAGAAACTGTTGCCATTCAGCAAAGTTCCAGTATTTAAAACTCTGCAAAAGTTTTATTTTTATCCCCTCCCAACGCAAGTGAGTCAGCTAAAGAGCGGAGTCGAGTGAAGACGGGGCCGTTAATGCCCGTGTGGGGACAGAAGGTATCTGGTTTGATGCCTGCTAATCTCCCACTTTTCCTAATTGAATTAATCAGTGGGGTGATGGGATGAGGCCAGTCCCCGAGTTCATTTCGACCACATAACAGACTTATGAGGCTGATTAGGGCAGGGCTGCAGCGGTGATGAGACGCAAATGTCTCAACGCTGAATTCCCCTCAAACAAGGAAAGCAGCTCGGGTAGCTCAGGTAACATACAAAGTCTTAAGTTACAACTGGGACGGAAGGTATGCACGGCAAGATGAGATAAGTGTCTCGAGGTTATCTTAACATTATTTGCCTGGTATTTCAAGAACTGACCTCTTTGGAAAATCACTCAGATGCACCGCATGCCTCAAGTTCAATACGTCATACTCCAAACAGTCCCAGGTCTCGCGGATGAGAAAAGAAACGTCATCGCTAATGATGGCGTGACTGGTTAAATGAAAGGATGAGTGAATCACAGAGATAATGGGGAGCAGTGGGAGGGTGGCTCTGTTTCTGTTCCGCCTGTATTCTGTTTGTCGACCGTCTCTCATGTTTCCCTCCTAATTCCTCCCAGGTGGAGTTGGCGCTGTGGGACACTGCTGGCCAAGAGGACTACGACAGGTTGAGGCCTCTCTCCTACCCCGACACAGATGTCATCCTCATGTGCTTCTCCATCGACAGCCCGGACAGTTTAGGTGAGAAAATGCTGACACGCAGAGGCCTATTTTAAGACGTTGTATTTCCCTCACTTGTGTTTAAGTAGGTTACATAAACCCGGCTGAGACGGCAGCAGCTGATTCATGTGATTAAAATTATAACAATACATGACTTGTACTGTATAGAGGTGATCTATCCTTTAGCATGTGTATCTTAGCAGAAACAAGGCAGTTCATATCAGCTTGGCAAGCGGTTTGTTAAATGCCTTAATGGACTTGATGGGAAGTAGGATTAGTGCAGCTAAAAACATCTTCGCCTGGAGCAGTCTGCAGAGCAATCCATCATGAGAAGTGTTCTGCGCCGTGACTCTGCACTGCCTGTCCCTTTTTATAGCCCCCCCTCCCCTCCTCTTTTACTCCCTCGAGAGTTTCAGCTCACTTCTTTTCTCTCCCGGGACAGAAAATATCCCTGAGAAGTGGACGCCTGAGGTGAAGCACTTCTGTCCCAACGTTCCCATAATCCTGGTGGGGAACAAGAAGGACCTGAGGAACGACGAGCACACGCGGAGAGAGCTGGCCAAGATGAAGCAGGTACACAAAAGCCTCGGGGACACTTAAGCGGGCACCTCTTTGATATTCGAGCACCGAAGGCCTGGGGATGTTTTCAGGGCTGAAACATTTCATGAGCTCCTATCTGAATTATTTGTGCGCATATTCGTGGCAAATATTGCTACAGTGAGTTCAGAGTGACAACAGCACTGCTTTGTTGGCATGACGCCTCAGGTAGAAGCACAATCGCATTATACATCCATCCTGAGAATATTTGTCCCACCTCCCGTTACTTCTATTGAATCTCACTCAAGAGATGAATTCAAGCCTGCGTTTCCTGTTTCGGTGCAATTTCCAGCTGGCTCTGAGGGACTTTAGGGTTGTTCAACTTTGACCACGTGGATGTGGACTGTCGGCCAAGAGAAACACTGATGCGCTGTGTTTAGAGATGAAGAAATCATTTTTCTGGAGTGTTAGTACATTTCACTTTCACAATCCGGGGCAATTTAGTTGAACGGAAGCATAATGTGACCGCAGACGATTAAAAACTGATAAAGTGATCCAGGAATGCCAGTTTGAATCATTCATCAGCTCCATGAGACACGATTCCGAAATTCAGTTATCATGGTGATGTTTTTATTATCTGTCTTCATAATCACTAGGTGAACAGTAGAATATGCTCGTCACATCACAGACTGAGCTACCAGAAAAGTGCAGATGCACCCGCAGGTCAACAGAGTGCATTTCTGGGTGGTGCTGCAGTGTGTCGTAGCAAGTCAAGCCAAGGCCATACGCTTAGGATTTATATATTTATAGGGGTTCTGTATCAAATCAGCGGCCAGACAGCACTTTTCAGCATCTCAGTCACTGTGAGTTACTCAGGTCTATTTTTATTTGTATCAAGCAAAACTATAAATTTGTCTTAAAGAGCTTTAAAACGTGTTCAGCATAGGACACCTTCTATCCTAAGTCACGTCAGTTCAGAAGGAACAGTGTCACCAAAAATGAAAAATAAAGGGAGAAACCTCAGGATGAGCACCAGAGGAGGGATATGTAAATATAGAAAAGCAGAAAGTCAATATTAGGTAAATAAAGTGCAGACCTATAAAGTTATTGAACAGAGAAGGCAGAAGGTAATTTTCCAAAATAGGAAAAAGGCCAAAAGGACTATGTTATGTACTTTTAACTGAAACACAATCTCTTACTATCTCCCTTTTTTAATTTTGTTTTACCTGTCTCTCACTTCAAACGGCGAAAGCGCTCTGAAAAGGCTGCTAAAGGCCATTCAGTCACGCCATAATGACGGCCACGTGTCGGCTCGCTATGCCACAGAATGGCGCAGCGTGCCACCATTGCCCGCTCTCTGTCTCCAGGTCCGGCTCATAATAGCAACATGTTGACAAAGCTCTCCAGCTCTTTCAGACGCCACTGTCAGCTTTTCCTTTCTGTCGAAGGTCAGGAAACGCCTGACAAAGAGTAGCACTAAGTCATCAGTTCAGGTGTTTGGGATTCTACGCGGTCGCGCAGACATCGGTTGGCTCGACGTGTAAGCTACGATGTGGCTGGAGGGTTAGTGAAGTAGCACACTCAAGGCTCTGATTCCAAGTTTTATCTGTTTGATGAACTCACAATTTTTACATGGTGTAAACAGGCAGAAAAACACAGGTGTATGATTTAAGCTCATCTGGTTTTATAAAGGTGGACTGAATGTTTCAGGCTACTAATACGATTCTGTTTCCATTATTGATTTAATCTGCCAGATATTGTTTTTAATTAATTGTATAGCATATATACAGTAAATATATAGTGCATAAGATTTTAAAAAGCAGTGGGAAAAAAAGCCCATTCGCAATTTCTCCGTTTTTATTTGCTTATTTGTCTGATGTTATTTGTGTAATGTTCCAAACACAAAGATGTTCAGTACATCAGTCTGACAAAGAAAAGCAGCAGATCTTATCACAAGAGGGTATTTTTAGAGATACTTTTAGAGATATTTTTAGAGAAATTCCCCCTTTCCCAACTGCACAAATATTTTAAGATGCCTACACCTTAGTATGTTGATGAAATAATTCTTTTTATTTTTTATATGTCTTCCAAATGGCAAAATAGACGTAGAATTTTTTTTTATAACTAAAATCTGTCACTGTCACTTTTTAGAAACATTTTTGATATTTTACTTCACTGTTGTTCATCTTTTTGTTGAGATGCAGAATAAAGTGGTGGGAGCTGCTGCATAAACGACAAAGATTACCTTGAGTTCAGCAAAAAATAAAACAGTTTTCATCCAGTCCCTAACAGTCTCTGATCTAACCCCGCAGGAGCCGGTGAAGACAGAAGAAGGTAGAGACATGGCCGGCAGGATCAGCGCTTTCGGCTACCTGGAGTGCTCCGCCAAGACCAAGGACGCCGTGCGGGAAGTGTTCGAGATGGCCACCAGAGCAGCCCTGCAGGTCTCCAAGCGCAAAAAGAGAAGCGGCTGCACACTTCTGTGAGCAGTCCAGACGCCATAAAATCTACTGACCAACCAACAGGAGAAAAACAAAATACACGAAAAGGACTGACCTTTGACCAAATGGCATCTTTGTACTGTAATTTCGCATTTCACGATAATAGTCAGGCAGATGAATCGACGCAAACAAACCTAATACAGGAAACAGACTTTGTCTATATTACAACCGTGGTTAGAAATTGATGTTTAAAGTACCTTGTTGATTTGCATTTTTTTTTCTTTTCAAACTCTGTCCTTACTCTTCAAATGTTTTCCCACTCGTTTTTTTTTCCTTTATATTTGTAATGTATCGAGGCAATGATAGACGCACATATTTGTATGCAATATTGTTCTACACAAGCTTGGGCGAGCAGCATCCTTCTTCGCTTGTAAAAAGTTTTCACGAGTAACGTCTTGTCCAAACAGTCCAGACTGTCCTGTTAGTCTCTGTTTATCATGGTAGAACTGATCGAAAATGAAAGTCTTTTGATCATAAGAGCTAGTGCCTTTTTTTTTTTTTTCCACCAGCATCTACTTCTCATGTTTGTCAGCTAGCTACCATTTCAGCTGAGGGGCTCTCCATCATACTGTAGCTCATTTTACACAGTCTTGTCATTGTGAAACCTGAGCAAAGCCACAATTCGGGCTCTCAGTGTTGATGACGGGTCGTCAGGTACAACAAGTGGTCGCTTGTGTCATGTTTGTTGCCGAGAAATGTCAGCCCTCCCTCAACGTTTGCCATTAGTCACAGAGGGCAACGGACATAGAGGGGTGAGCTTCACGTCCTGTGTGAGCGAAAGACCTCATTATTCACATGCATCCCCCGTAACTGTCGCTGATCTGTGCAGTGGACCAGGCTGAGCAGATTAGACCTGTCCAATCGAGACGCAAGCCAGTATGACTCAACTATGCACAATGCTGGACCAACAGGGAGATGACGCAGCTGAAACAGAAACCACATGAAGGCCGAGGCCTGGTGAAACCTCCCTTGTTTGTTTACTGTGGGTGACCGAGTTCAGCTCTTCTTCGTCTGCTACAATTCAAGTGAGCCGGTCACACCCGCGGTTGGAATCCGTGTGTTCGACGGGTTAGCCCAGTGGTGGAAATAAAGTCTTGTTAGGGCTGTTGGCCTTTGCGTGTGGATGTTTCCAGACGGACAGCATTCTCTACATGTTTGAGAGGAGTTGAGCTGGTGTGTGAGGAGTTGTTTGGGTTTTTTTTTTTGTTCCCTCCCCTCTTCCCCCTCCCCCGGGGTGCCTTCTCTGTTCTGGTGTGCCTTTTTGGTTGTTCTCTCCCAGACCAGATAGATCAGCTGCTCTATGCCAACAATGACGCTGACTGACGAGGTCGGGAGTGACCTTTCTGACATGTTTCGCAGCGCTCGGTTCTTTGAAATGCTTGAAAAAAAAAAAAAATAAGACTTGACTTGAGAAAATATGTTACTAGTTTCCTAAAGGTTCATTCCTCATTGCATATATTTATAGTTTTATCTCTTTCCAGTCATCTTGGCAGATAAGATGGCTTTGCCCGTTTATGTAATGTAGGTTTTGCGTCAACAATGAATCATGGGAAAAGTACAAAAGTCTACATATCTCCTCAACATCACTGGGAAAAAAATCTGTCTATAGCCATAAAGATTGTCTTTGATGTTTTAAAGTTGTGTATTACTGCCAAAAAAAAGTACAACTGTAGAAAGAAATTGGGTTTATTTGTGAGTCTTCATCCTGATATATATCGGCCTTGATCTTCACTTCTTGGCAAGGAAAGGCTCATATTTGATGTCTTTTAAGTGGTGCAGAAGATCACTCTAACTGAACTGTACTTTTCGTAGCTTTTTGAAGACGTGTCAGAGACCGTCCGACAGTCCCGGTTACTTATCTCAGAATACTCGCTCGTGAATTTGACCTGCAAACACGACAAGCTCGGTGTGCAACGCTTGAAAGGCCCAGCGGCTGTCCTCAGGCACAGACTCCTTTATGGCATTCCTTTTCTCTGCCGCCATTGCTCATTCATGTACTGTACACGTCCGTCGGTTGCATGTCGCTGTCTGTCTGGAGGAGGGCGCGTGGGCGGGCGTCAAAATGTGAGTGGCAAAACGATATCTTTGATGTTGCATGCGACCTTCCTGTAATGCCGGTGAGAGGCGACAAACCTACCAGCTGGCAGGATCTGTATCTATTATATTGTGATGCCATCTGTAATGCAACTTTATACCCTCTACTGGCCGAGCATGTTTTTAACTGAGTGATCCAGCGGAGAAGCTGCAGCTTGTAAAATTAGTTGTATTTTCTCAGCTGAACTGAGGTGTTTTTTTTGTTTGTTTGTTTTTTTGATTATTATTTTTTTTCTAGGAAAGTTGGCATCAGTTACAATCACACACACAAGCACCATATTAATGTTGTTACCTCAGATCTTTAAAAGGGTGGATACTAGGTTTAAACTCCAGACTTTGTGCGTTATTGTGGACAACAAGTACACAGACAAGGCATGAGCGAGGAGATTCACATCCTTACGACTAAAGATTTTCATCAATGAAGACACAGGGCTTGAGCTACACGTTTCTTAGTTGCGGCGTGACGTTCACGGGCTCCGACAAGCTCGACTTAGAGGAAATTCTTTGGAATTAAGGGTCGTCAGAGATGGCTGAATCACTTTCACAGCTGGAAGCACAGCATAACAATGTACGCATTCCCATGGAGCGGCAGAGGGTCTAGTGTTGAACATATCACTATGAGCATGTAGAATACTGCTGTTAATGTGTATCCAGTTGCGCTAAATCAAAAAGTTGTCCTTACGATGTCGATGCATGCATGAGAAAACCATGGGTCTCCACAGTTTGCACACACGCACACACACGTCTATGGGAACAGCTTCTGCTCAGTGTTGTGTAACTTTTTTTGTTTTTATTCTTTCTTTCTCTGGAAGTATTTCACATGATAAAGGATCCAGATTTATATAATAAAGCTCATTGTAATAATGCTTTGTAAACAGAAAGTGTTGTAGTGAATGTCTGATCTGAAGTGAACATGAACATTGTTAATAAACTATTTTTGAGACAAGACCGACTCCGCCTCCCTCGGTCAGTTCTTGTGGAAAGTTAAGGCATTACAAAAGGTGACGACATGACAGTGTGCAGCACAAAAGGCTTCAAAGTTTATTTCCTCAGTGTTCACCTGCTATTAGAAAGGAATAGTTCAGTTAAAAAGAGGCTTGTAAAGTGCAAACAGCAGTAAGACAAACGGTGATGAATTCCTGAGAAATAGAAATAGTAATAGGCTGCTTCTTATGTTCCCCCAGAAAATGCTTGAGTGCAGCAACGTAATTGAACCCGGAGTAAGTGGCAGCTTTATTTAAGAAGCCGCTGAGGAGGCAAAGTGAAAAAGTAAAGATTACAGATAACAGATTTGCTAGGTCATTGTGGTTTGTGGACAAAAATTGGGCCACTGTTTTATTGCGCTACAATTTGCAAACTGCTTTTAGAAAAGTTCATAAAAGGATCTCTCTTTAAGAACAGAAGCCGGTGGTGTGATTAAAGCTAAAAGAGAGTAAAGATTATATACCATTCTTTCTGCACATCTTTATGTACTTAAATCTAATAATGTTTATAGGTCACTGCAAGTGGTTTTGTGTTGGTCGTTTAAGGGAAATGTTAATGCTCGTTTTTCCATTCGGGGTCCACGTACAGCTGGAGGGCGCTCTCCTCTGGTACAGGATCTACGACAGCTGCAGAAAGATACAAAAATTTAGTTTTTCACATAAGCAATTTCAACAATTTCACGACTGCTTTGAGCGACTGATATTAGCCTGAAGAAATGTTTCGTTATGGTGAAACTGCAACTTGTAATGATCCGGCCACGCATCAATCTGATTCAGTCATGCTGAGGTTGTGGCTGTACTAACTGTCAGAGTCCACGTTGATTTTCAGGGTCGTCAGTCTTGACACAATATCGTCCTCTCCTTCTGCGTCCTTGAAGTCGAATCCAGTGTAGCCCTGCTCATTCACACAGTAGCTGATGAATCTGCAAACAAAAAAAAAACACAAATTAAGCAAACACGGACGAGTACTGCTTGAAGGAAATTTGGATATTTAAACTTCAGCGGTGTGCTAAGACCAAGAAAAACAGATTATTTAGTCAGCTACTGTTTCTAAGGTCAAGAATACACTTTCAATCACATCCCAATTCAATTCAAGACTCTTAACCCAGTGTCTGCGACTGAAACAATACTGTTGTTGTATCTTCCAACAACTTTATATCTCCCAACACTGCCTAATTGTCTCCGGTGTCCTGCTTTGTCTTACTTCTCCCAGGTGGGGTCCTTGTTGAGAATCACTGGGTTCCCCACAACTATCAACAGGGACCTGGCTCTTGTGATGGCCACGTTGAATCTCTGCAGAAAAGAGACACAAAGCGAAATGAACGACTGCTTTACAGATTCACATATTAAAGATCCCCTGGTTTCAGCATCACTTTATACAGCGAAGGAGGAATAAAACAGACCTTTTCATTTGACAGGAACCCGATGTTGAAGTCTTTGTCCATCCGGACATAGTTGACGCTGCTACGGACAGTAGAGACCATGATGATCTTCCTCTCTTGTCCCTGAAACTCCTCTACAGACCCCACCTGACAAAGAGAGACAGATTTACAGCTAAAATACAGATAAAAGTGTTATGAATGAACATAATCCTTATTTATTTGATGACGCTTATATAAGGAAGAAAACGGGAGCAAAATCTTTTAACTTCACTGTATTGATTCTGTGCAGAGGATATTTGTTTCAGAGGACCGAACAAGAAGGGTTGATACAGATTCATACATCTACAGCATCTAACCTTTAGCTCGGTCAGATCACTCCATCGGCTCAGGGCTGAGACAGACTTCAGGGCTTTTTGGATTTTCTCCACCTGTTAGAGGAGTTAGAAGAGTAACTATGGACAGTCAAAACTGATCATCCACGTTCCCTAAAAACACACTTCCACCATGCAGACTCACTTGTTTCCTGTAGGGGGCGATTATTCCAATGTCTTTCGCAGAGAGTTTGGGGAGACCCTTCTTTCCTTGTGTTTCGATCAGCTTGGTGAGATAGTTGATCAGGACTTCAATCTCAGACACGTTGAAGAAAGACGGACTGTTGGCCTCTCGCTCGTCTTTGCCCATCACCCCGTGGAAGATCACTGGGAAACCCTGCAGTGATGCAGGTGTTGGTTATGCAATCTGTTTTGTTTACACTGTCCTGGTTGGTTTTTGTTGTGTAATCTCACTGGCTTTTGTCTTGCTAGACTGTCCTAAAAGAAGCTGTCCTCTTTAAACAGCCCTCCTGAGGCTTTTCCATTTTAACCCTACTGAGAGTTTTGATTTTTTTTAATGTAGTTTAATTTTTGTCCCACTTTGTTATCCTTTTATCCATAATAAGATCTCATTTGTCTTGATGATTTTTCTCTTGTTTTCTGTGACAGTCTAAAGCTGTGTTTAATCAATTTAGATAGCGTGGGTGTTGATGTCTTATTATAAGGCTATTTATAATTAAAGAGGTGCAAGTTAGTATTGTACTTCTTTAAAGTTGGGAACCACAGAGACAGTATCAGTGTATCAGACGCAGAGACACCCTTACTTTAAGTCCCTGGTGTGGGTCAAGCTCCAAAAACCCTGGATTCTACACTTCCCATAATGCAACTCAATGGCATCTCTTGCATTCTCTGTGACTAGAATATTTAACTTTACAGTGGAACATTCACCTTTCGGAGGGATTTGCTATCAGGATGATTTTGGTGAAGATATTGTTAAAAGAAACACGCACCTTTTTGGGAAGGTGTTCCCAGTTGCAGTAGGCCTCACGTTCCCACTGGTCAGCAAACACCTGCAGCTCATTGTCATAGAACAGCTCATTGGGGATTTTCAGAATCGCAGAATGAGACCTGAGTGAATAAAAGGGAGAAAACAACACAACGTTTATCGAAACAGCAGAATTCTGAACAAGTAACAATAAAAAACAAAATGGAGGTGAAAGCTGAAAGAGGCACCTGTAGTTTCGCAGCAGTTTGGTGACAAAGCGTGTGTCAAAGTGTCCGGTGTCTGTACTCTTCTGATATAAAGAGTTATCCCTCATCAGTCTCTCAAGCAGAGAGAGCCCTGAAGAACATCATTTTTGTGGCATTAAATATAAAATCATGCATGATTAAGTCGCTGCACTTTTATCAGTAAAAACAATTAAGTGTAACCCTAACAGAATACATCAATACAAATGAATATGATCCCCCTCGTCTCACCGAGTCCGTGTTCCAGTGCAATAGGTGATCGAACGATTGGTCCCAGCTGCTTTGGATCTCCTGCCAGCACCAACTGACCCTTCTGTGCACTGAGCAGACCTGTGAAACACAGTAAAACATCCAACCGATCAGCAGCAAGATGCGTCAGTTTCACCACTGGTGACGGGCGCTCTGGCTTTAGGTCTGTACATCTTCTCTAAGAAGTGCCATGGGCGCTCTGCAGGCAGCAAAAATTTACCATTTTAAAATACTTCGAGAGTCCACAATTACGCACACTTTATGCAGCCATTGGCCAGGTTTGACAAAAGTTGTGAACATGACAGAGCTACAAATGCTAAGAAAATTCTGCCCCACACATTCCTCACATTCCTACTTCAAACAGTTCACTTATGAACTGTGCCAATCGCCTGTGTTGGCAGCGATTAAGAGGCTGTGTGCGACTGAAATCTGGATCAAGTTCTGTACAAAGAAAGGGGGGAAATCTGTTCACACTGGCATTTATTTCTGCCGTCCTCACAAGATTAATCAGAATATAAATTCTTATATTAAGGCATCATAAGACATCATGACAGTGTGAAATTCTGACCTTTGATTTTAGTGCAAATCTGATTTGAATGAACTAGATTATGATGCAAAGACAGATCACCGTTCAGATTTCATAAGAATAAAATTTGCATGCATTTGAATAGTTTACATGCATCTTGCCTGTTTTTAACTCAGGAAAATAGTGAATAGGACATAAGACTTTGTAGATCCTTTCACCAAAACAAAAGTCTTATTGTAACATGCTCATAATTCAGATATTCTGCATTTACCTGCAATAGCAATAACGCACTCTGGCTCCACTGCCTGGCCTGCTTCGTCCACAAAGATGTGGGTAAAATGGCCGACTGGGATTCCTCCAGTCACCAGTCTAAAAAAACAGAAATACACAGCAGAAATTTGACAATATCAATATTCAAGTGCAACATGGTTCATGTTGTGTAACACTAAATAATGATGTGAATAGTTACTGTATAAGTGAGCAACCTACCTGCCAGCTGTGACCATAGTTACAACTACGATTTTGTATTTCATCAGAGTTTCCTTTTCAGGAAACACAAAGGCATCTTGTGCTCCGTCCCAGTTACAATATTTCTGGAAGAGCCAAAAGATAAAGCCAAAAGATAAAGCAACATGTAAGAAATGTAAGTTATTCTGTCTGTAATATCTGTCTCTCAGACTTTCCATCCATCCATCCCTAAATTAAAACCTTTTAATGTAATATATCCACTTATCTCAGTCTTGTCTAATACAATTCTAATTATGAGCCACACAAAGAGTTTTAGTAAACAGGCAACACCTTTATAACAACACTTTTGACTACATGTACAGACTGTTGTGTCCATTGCTTAGTAACTATCATCTGGATCAACAAACATCATGAATTATTCAGATTAAATTGATAAGCTCACTGATTCTCATCACTGTTAAAATCCGTGCGTACCTGCTTGAGTTAATGTGGCATGTAAACACTTTTCAATTTCGGTTTTTATTTAAAAATGTTATGGGTCCTATATGCACACACATCATCGGTGGCCAGGAGTGTACTGATGCACCGTTAAGACCTTGGCTGGTTTATGGCCCGCAGCCAGATTCCCCTGTGGATGATAAACTGCCAGCTGATGCTCACCAGCAGGTTCTTGGGGACGCTGTTTGGATCTCGGCTGCTGGCGTACACACGGTAGACCTGATGAGGATCCATGTGCACCATCAGTCTCTCACAGAGGAGGTCGCACGCACTGTTTGAGGGTGCACAGGCGAGGATGTGGGCGGACGGCTCTGCCCTGCTGACCTGTCGGTGTAAGCAAATAAAATTCACCACTCACAAATTATTTTGATGCTTTGGGAGCAATGTTTGTGTCTTAGAAGCAACAATGAAATCATGCATAATAAAAACAAATTAGTGCATCACTGATTAGTTCAGGCTGATTATGGGATGAATTCCAATGACCAGTTATAGTCTGTAGGTTCACTTTACACACCAGTAAATACACAACCAGGTTTCTATTTCATTCACAGAGATGTTTAACAGTTTAGTCTACGCGTCCAGTTCTATGGAAGGAAGCTCACGATATGTGATCTATCACACAGAGTACATTTACTACATTTAGCCTGGGCTTTATGGAAAATGAAGTATCCTTTTTGTGACTGCCTCCTCTTTTATTGATGAGCAGCTCCCCCTTGCACACCAAGAGATGACACACATGAGAGTTTATATTTCACATCCAACAGCTTTATGACAGCGGCATCTCCCTGGCAACCAAACAACCCAATGTTAAAATGTGATTGGCAGGTGGAAATTCCAGTAAAACTCATCCACCTCAGCTCAGTAGGAGGAGCACATAAAACAGAAGGTACCCAACTTACTAAATTAGTTTTTTAATCCATACAAAACAGTTGCACACCCTAATGCATATAGTAAGAGGTCGACTGGGTGAATTGGTTTCTGCAGTATACAGACTAATAACAGAACATATTGAACATTTAATACCTGATTCATAGCCTCAACCAGAGTGATTGTCTTTCCAGTGCCAGGAGGCCCAAACACAAGATGGGGAGCGGGCTTCGATGATCCGGCCACTATGCGCTGGACCGCAGCGTGTTGCTGCGGGTTGTTTTCCAGCTGACGGTTGAACATCCTGCATGTGGGAAGGGATTTTTAC
Organism: Scortum barcoo; assembly: GCA_023238725.1. Taxonomy (NCBI): domain Eukaryota; kingdom Metazoa; phylum Chordata; class Actinopteri; order Centrarchiformes; family Terapontidae; genus Scortum; species Scortum barcoo. Next base: position 9,397,854 of record CM041537.1, read on the forward strand.
ATTATACCTTGCACACTGTTGAGGCACTTTAAAGTTAAAAAATGAGGAGCAAAGGCTTAAAATAGAGGTGAAACTGATCAGTTGAATATAGCAAAATGCTAAATGTGTAGGAGAATTTGTATCTTGTGCCCCTTTCTTTAACGAGGATGGGGGTTTCAAGTTCATTACAATTAAACAGATAACAGTGAACTTGGTCTGTGTTATAGGAAAAAACGCCTTGTGTGCAAGCCCTCAGTCAACATAGTCCTCCATGTTTTACCATATCCACTCGAGGCACATTTAATGGTTTAAGCCAAGGAACAGTACCTCCTGTTCATACGATATGGTGGCTGAGTGCACAGAAAGAAATTAGGCAAGGGCACAAGCTCTCATCATTAGGCATTCACATGCTCTTATCACCAGTGCCAGACAGTTTAAATACATGAGCCATGTACATGAGATAGAGTGCTAGGTGGTTGGGTTTGGTGTGTTTGTCGACAACACTTTTGGTGCTCTGTATGTTCTTTATGTGTACAGGCACCAGACCTGAGTTTAGGCATGGAGAGATGAGCCGCTGCTGCACCAGATGGGAACAGCACCTCTTCCAGCTCATGTTTCACTGCCAGGTCCACCGCCCGGTGCTGCAGCCTCAAGGGATACCGGTTGATAGTAAACTCCACATTAAACTTCATATTGCTGATAAAAATCTGCAACAACCTAAAAAGGGGATGGAAGGTTTTTTTATTCACCATCAGAGACATAACTGGATTTCCAGCGGACAAACATCCTTAGTCCAGCTCTTACCTCTTCGCAAAGCCCAGCTTCACTCTGTCCAGCTCTACTCTGTGAACGTATCCGGTGTACACGGTGATCGGCTGGACTTTGTCTTCAGATTTGGACACCCTCAGACAATCTCCTCGTAGCACTGATGGTCGATTCTCAGCGACACCGGGCACCTGTCAGAGAATATTAATGTTCTTTCTGCCATGCGTTTTTATTTATTTCACAAAGATCACTGAGCTTTCAGAGAACAACGCAGAGATAATATAACAATACAACTATAATCAAACAATAGGTGTGTGCTGTGAGGATTCCTTACTCTGATAGTGAGGAGTTTTTTGTTGTTTTTGTCTGGAGTCATGGTTTGATTTTGAAGGTCATACTTCCTGATGTCCACCTCCATCTGTATCTCTTCCAGGTGTAGCAAGAGGTGAAACAGGTGAGAGTATATCTTCATCCTTAGGGGAGAGTTGAGGATTCCCCTGTACACAAACACAAACACTGTGATGATTGAGAAGTTCAGCCCAGTACAGACTTAAAGGTTTGATAAAAGCCACAGGTCAACTGTAAATAATTAGTTTCGTTCTCTCACTTCACTGATGCAAGTTTCTGCCTGTCAGCTGGAGAGAAGTCCTCGGAGTCCTCCATCCTTTGTTTAGCCAGTTTCTTTAGAAAATCAGGGTACTTGTATTCTGCTAATCTCACTGTTATCTTTAGATGCTGGACGATAGAACTGCAGAGCCGAAGAAAACACAAACACGTCATAACTGTAATGAGCATGATTAAAACACAATCTCAGTCACCGTTCTGGGTCCATTTGTTCATCAGTTTCATTTACAAGGGAAGAAAACTGCTTTAACCAACTCCCAAAGTGAATATTTCTACTGAACTCTGTAATAATTGATTCCCGACTTCTGGGGGAAAGATCTACTAATTCTTTCTGGAGATGGTCAGACACTGTGCTGTATTTATCTGTTTCACTCTGTACAACATTAAATCTTAACCAAGGTTTCCAGCCTAATTTTTTCTTTACAGAGTGAGACTGGTTTAGCACTGCACTTCTATGACACTGTCAGACTCACAATGGGCAATTAAAAAGCTCTAAAATTGGTGCAGCAGAGCCATTTTCAAACTTGTTGTCTTCAGCACCATTCATTCACCATCACAAACTCACAGACCCTCCCTGCAGACTGTTACTGGCTGCACACAACTGCCCAAAGGTTGATGCGCAGAAATGTAATATGTAATGTAAATGTAATAAAATACATGCAGAGGGTAGGGTCTCTAGAGATACAGACACCAAGACACTCTTCAAATTGGTGATAAGTGATGATTAAGCGGGATTATTTTTGTATCAGTCTTTTTTAGGAATAATCTACTCCTTACACCTTTAATAACCAGGAATAAAAGAGCATTTCTACTGAGTCAGACTGTAAGAACTTACCTCTCAGGAGGTACTCCCTCCACTATCACCGTGTCGACTGGTTTGATTGTGACCGCCTGGTATGGTTTGTAAGGAGCAACGGGTCCCAGCTCCGCAGCCAGCGGAGTCACGGCTGCCGCTTCCATCTCCCTCACAATGCAGAAGGGCACAGATCCCGGCAGATCGGGGCAAAACTCAAAGTACATTGTGGCAGGAAAATATCCATAGTGGTTCAGGATGTAGCGAACCACCACTTCATAGCTTTCTCCTGTGAAAGGCAGAAGAACTGTGAGTGTAATTACCTCTTCAGTGTGTTTTTTGTCAATGAAGGCAGATGGGGAGGGGTGATATTTAACTTTCTCACCAGGACAGAGGAACAGCGGACAGGCTCTGGTCACTCTCCTCTCATCCTCCAGAGTGAAACAGCGGATCTTGTGCAGGGCAGTGTAATAGGTGAAGTGGACGCAGTTTGGGCCCTTGTTCACGATGTGGAACTTGAGAATGAACAACTCCCTCAGATGACCCACGGTGAACTGAACCTTCCCGCCAGCGCTCGCCGCGGGGTCTGAAGTGATCTCAATGCCCCCCTTGTCAGCAGTGAGTCCTTTCCTGTGAGAGAGAGAGAGGCGTGATCAGGCTGCAGAGTTCACAACTGTGAGGATTGTAACTGTCAGAAGGAAAGTGAGTACATCAGTTGAAGTCAAAAACCATCACTATCACTGATGTTTCTCTTTTCCCCCCATCAAAAACAGAGTTCTCCTCCTCTTACAATAGTGTTTCCTGTAGAGCCACCTCCACAGATGGGGTAAGACCTTATTAGGTTATGGCAAGATGTAGCAGAGATGATTGGTTGGGGTCTGATTACGTATCTCAGAGGACGACTGGTTGGGATGAGGGATAAGGGTGGGTGCAGGTTAAGGTAAGACGGGGAAAAAGACTTCGAAACCAGCAACCTTCCCCACTTCGATTCTGGCCTTTGAACCACCAGCCCTCCCGTCTCCCACTCCTCCTTCTCTTGTCTCTCGTTTCTTGTCTCTTTAGACTGTCTCATGTCAAGTTAAATCCATACAAATAACTGAAATAAGCATTTGAGTATACACTAAATCTTATTTGTTTTGGTAAAAAAACAATAATACCCAATAATTTTATTATTGCTTATAGAATGTCATGGAACCTATTATTTCTCTTTAAGGGTTAAATTTTGATTATTTATTTGTTTTGTATTTATTCTGTATTTAATTACTTACTATTGCCATTACTTGTACCGACAACTGCACTATATATATTACACTGTTCATATCTTTGTGTATTCTGTTCTACCTCACACGGCTTATTCTATACAGTATTATAATACTTTATACTCTTGGTGTATACACTTCTACCACCCACTATTTATTCTGTGCAGTATTTGAACACTTTACAATACAATATGTAAATTATTGTGCACTTCACTGCTTTACTAGTGAGATGCTTAAGTTTATTTTGTTGTCTCAATAAAGTTCAGTGTCAGTGCCTTCGGTGTACCATGAAGCCTCTCTCGTGAGCCTGCATGTACAGCAGCCACCTGGACTGGCTCACCTGAACAGATCACAGCGGTCATTAACGTGAATCTTTAATCACACCTGAGCTTGTCCCGCTTTGACATGGCAACACATCTGCTGTGAAAAAGGTCCAGTGTGAACCAGGGACTCTGCCGTGGAGACGCTCAAATTGTCATCTGCAAGTTTCTTGAGGTGCACATCAGTGAGAACCTCTCCTGCGCTCTCATCGTCACCTTTCTTGCCAAATAAAGAAAAACAGTCCAGCAGCGTCTCCATTTCCTGCAGAGACAAAGCTGCCCTGTCGCCTGTCATCCTCTAAAGGTTAAACATGGCAGTTTCATCAGTAGCTCACACAGCAGGACCCTACGGTGGACAGAGGGTCCGGAGAAAGCCTCTTTAGCTTTTATTCCCCTCCATAGAGTGCACTTATCATAAACATCCATCCATAACCTACACCAGTTACAACAAAAAGTCAGTTACTGGATTAGTCAATTGTCAAATTGCCAACTACTCAGATAATCTATAGTAATTTTTAAGCAAAAATGCAAAATATTTAATGTTTTCTGACTCTCAAATGTGAGCATTTACTGCCTTTTCTTGTCTTACAAGATGGTTAAATGACTATCTTTTGTTTCTGAACTGTCAGTTAGACAAAACAGGATATTTGAAGTCGTCACATCAGGCTCAAGATAAATTGTGATGTGTTTTTTCCACTGGGTTTTTTTAAATGTTTTTATCCTGTTCCAGCAGGCAGCGGATGAGACGTGTTCACCGAGCTATCACAGGGCTGACTCACCCATCCCTCTGTCATGTGGCACCCCTGGCGACAGGGAGGCAGACCTTTTACCCAAATGACAAACTTTTATGACCACACTATTGTAAAAAAAGAAAGCGCACCATCAAACAAACCTACCTGTTCGCCTTCAGCTTGTTGAGGATTTTGGTGGCCAGCTTTTTCTTGGGGGTCAGCACGGGGGTGGAGGGGACAGAGGGGGGCGCGGGTGCCTCAGCTGACCCCTGAGGGCCCGAGCTGGGACCCTGTGGCTGCTGGGGGGCCCGGGGCCTCCTCCACTGGTCGCAGTACACTCGAACCTGCAGACAGAAGAGATTCACAAACAACGTGATACTTCCTCATTGTATTTGTAAATCTCCTTTCCAGCTGCAGGAAGGAAAAAAGAAAAAAAAAGCAACTACCCAGTGGGAAAAGAAACAACAAAAAAAAAAAAAAATGACAGCTCATCTCACCTGTGGTTTGACATTTATGAAGATCTTCCCCTGCCTTGTGTAGGCTTTGTTGAACTTCACCAGGGCATAGATCACGCTGGAAAAATTGGGGTCTTTTATTCCTTCTCTGAGAGGCACAAACACACAGGGAGGTGGGTGGCATTAACTTACACAGTCCAACACACACTTGGGAGGGTTATTGGGTTTTTATTTATTTATTTTTATTTTTTTCCATCTTACCTGCCCCTAAATTCAGAGTTGTAGATCTCACGGAGCTCCTGCTTGCTGGTGTTGGATACTCTGTCTCCCAGAAATTCAATAAAGTCCAGTCCGGATTCAAGGCAGTCTTTGAGCGTCATGTCTGCCTCTGACTGCCGACACCGACTCAAATGAGGAAATAATGACTAACTAACCAGCACCCTCAATTTTTGCTGGAGCATTACTGAGACCTTACATGTTAGTGTGAGTGCGCTCTTCTTCTTCTTTTTTTTTTTTTTTTTTTACGTATTTTGCGTGTGTGGAGCTTTTAAGCGGGCGCCGACTTCTCATTCATTTTGTGGGTCAAAATGTGCATTAAATGATGTCCAAATCTGCGGTTTGGCGCAGTTTAACGCAACTCGCCGGCTGTCGGACGCTCTCCGGCGTGCGCAGGAAGGGAGCGTCTGCAACTTTACATGAAAAGTGAGAAAACGCCCGAGAGATAGAAGAAAACAAAAAGTATCAACTAACATTTTTAATGCAAAGTGTGTTTTTTATTATTTTTATACATCACAAAGTTTATCTGAAGTTAAGATTTTCCTACCCTTTTTGTTTGTTTGTTTTTTCAAAGTATACGCTCATCTCCAGACTTGTTTTTTGTTGACACTCCCTCAGCTGAGGTTATTACATAATCACCAGCTGGGCGGGTACAGAGACGTGTAGCCACGTGAGATACTTCCGTCACTATTAAACACTTTATTAACAGTAATAAGTCGTTTTCATAATATATCTAGCTGCATGAAACCAGTCTTTGTAGCTTCAGAGGGAAATACTGACAACTGTTAACCATGTAAGTGTCATGCCAGAGGACAGATAATGTAATGTGTCATAGATTTTCACACTATGATTACTTTTACAACCCTTTAAGTTATTAATTTTTATTGTGAGACTGAAACTTAAATGTTTTTCATTTTCATTGATACATAAATGAGAAAATCAGTAAGTCTTTGCATCTGAACATTCGTAAAGAGATATAATTTGGTGTTTTAGCTTGATAAATGACTTCAGTGATTTATTGATCATTGATTGATCTGCAACTGGGCTATTTTCCTTGTTTTATCATCTGCAAATATTTTCAGTCATTCAGTCTGTAACCATAAATAAAATAGTCAAAAATTCCCATCATAATTTCCAACAGCAAAGGTTGAATCATATTTAATATTCTTTATTACATTTTTTTTTATCCAACCAACTGGTGGATATTCAGTTGAGTTTTTATTATGTACATCAAGTAGAAGCAGTCTTTGTATTGAAATATTATTTGGTTCTTTTGCTTCAAAAATGACTTGAATGAATAATCAGTTAACAAAATAGTTGCTGGTATATTTTCTGTCAGTCAACTTACCAGGTAATTAAATGTAGACATGATCTTCATAATTCCATGTTCACAATATGTACTAGCAAAGTGCTGACACACAAAGTCCAGTGTGGAAGGTTTAGGGTTAAATGATATTTGGTCTGCAGCTGAACGAATATATTTTGAAAATGCCGCTGCCAAACATTTGGAAAATATATTTATACAGACAGGATAAAACTGTGGCTTGTCACTAACCAAATGTTGTGCTATATTTTCTGCAACTTGTCTCTCTCTACCTAATGTCTGGTGTCACGTATGTAATTCTAGTGGAGAATATTAAATCCTGTCATTTTAAATAACTTAAGAGTAAAGTTTTTGAAAATAAAAAATCTGAATATATTAAAAGTGTAAACCCCTTTTCAGGTTAGTACACCAATCAAATATCTTTTTTAATAAAACTCTATAAATGATGTAAAACACAAATGATCACAGCTGCTTGAAGATCATATTTTTATTTCACGAATAATAAATGTACTTACAGTCTGTATAAAAAATATAGCAAAAGCTAAAGGCAAACAGCTGGCAGGAGGACACCAATACTGTATCAGTCCAGGGAGGGCGTAGAGGGATTATCACCAAAAATGTCAGAGAGTAAGAGAACTAAAGCTCAAAATAGGGAAGACATCATGTGGTTAGTGAATGGGGAAAAGAAAAATGTATGCTTTGGCATGTCCGCTGGCTATAACCCTGCGTCCAGAGGGATGCATAAATACAAACAAATGAAATTGTCAGGGTGGAACATAAACTCTAGAATTTGGTGCTGTCAAGTCTCCCTCCAGTCAGTTACCATATCGAATTGCATACATATTTACCCTCTGTTAATAAAAAACTATAGGAGGTATTGGAAGCTCTTTAAGAATATAGTTATATAGAGAGTGTAAATTAGTTGCTACATGAAAGTCAAGGGGTTTTGGCAGAATGTGTCCATTTGAAGCACTAAGGGATCAGAAACTGAGTGTGTTACCATGTAACAGTGAGAATTCAAATAGCAGGGAATGACCCAAACTTTCACAGTGGCACGAAAGGCATTATTTTGTTAAAAAATAATATATGTTCGCAAATGAGTCACCGTCTTTTTAAAATGAAGGCATTACCTCGTAGTGCATAATGGAAGCGGTCATTCTCTGGGAAAAAAAACAAAAAACCCAAACAAATGTCTCTTTTTGAAGGACATACAGTACATTATGTTGCATCACACATGTTTTGCGCGAGCATCGGCATCTCTCCAATTTGCTTGTTGTGACCCCAACGGCCTCTGTCCTCTAAGCGTTCTGCATCTCCTTGCCAATCTTGTAGCTGAGGATCTTGTTCCAGTCAATCTTGGTGCGGGTCACTGGGAGTTGTCTGCGCAAGGCTTTGAATGTGGTGTCCGACATGGTCTGATAGTTCTCACTGATGGCCACCTGAAAAACAACAAAGATAAAAAGATTCTTCCAGTATAATACACAACATTTTACTGTAGTTTTATTGTCGACTTGCAGGTCTGAAAATCTGATTGTGACAATGATTCAAATGTTTTTGTCTTTATTTCTGGACATTTTGTGTGTTCAAAAGGTATCAGCAGCATTCTGAATGTGGCTTATATGAATCTGTGTTTAATGAAGGCCGGGCATTGTATGCATGACACACTACTAAAAACGCTGCAATCATATATGGAAGCAACCCTTTTTATTTCTAACGCACACATACCTGGTATTCATTCTCTGCATCCTCAATAATTTTCACAAGCTCCTTTGCAGTCTGGCTCTCGTTCTGCCAAAACACACATTTGTGAGTTAATTCAATTCAAATTAAACACACATATGTGATGCAACATGAATCACATGAAATACAATAATTCAGTTATACAAGAATCTTCAGTTTAGCTGGATAACGCTCCAGAGTTTGAAAAAGAGGAACCATTAATAAACACTTACAGACACAGTCAGTGCTTCCTGTACATCTTTATGGCTGACCAGCTGCACATTTCCATCCTCATAATAATGTACCTGGAACAAAAAGAGGAAATAAAAACAGTGACACAAAACTAACTTCCCAGCTAAGCTCATACTACAATCGTACAAAAACTCTACATACCTGTATTTTCATGACACCAACCACCTGTGCTGTAGATTGCGAGACACTGAACTTCCATTCAGACCGGCAGCGGCCGTTCCTGGAAACCGAAAATGCACACTTGAAAGCCAATCCTAAATGCAACTAAGGCAATAACACATCGCTGCCTCCATGCTGAATCTGATTAGGAAGTTTAGAATCAGATTATTACCCTCTATCAACTCACCAGAAGTTTTTAGGCTCAAATTGATGACCCTCAATACAAGCGATAATGGTCTGCTGGCCATCGATCGTTTTCCCATAAACCTGAAGCAGATAAAACAGGATGAGTGGGTGATTCATCATGTGCACTTGGAGGCTGCAGTGCAGACTCGGATAGGGATCTTACGGTGCAAACTCCAGTGGGGTAGTGCTCCTTGACGTAGGCCCTCAAGGCAGAATCGCAGGCGTCTCTCCATGATCTGAGGGATGCCTCGGTCTCATGCGGCTGGGGGTCGCTGGCTTCCTTCCTCAAATGGTCAAACTTGAAAGAAATCTTGTTGTGAGGGTCAAAGAAGCGGCCATTTCCCAGGTCTCCATGTTCTGTTATCAGGGCCTACGGGAAAACCAGAAACATGTCACGACAGATATTTACTCAAGCATCGTCTTAATAGATTCACTGTAGATGATTCATGAATAGATTCATGTAAATTCATTTTTAAGAAAAAGCTTGCCTGATCTTCATATCCTTCAATTTTAGCAAGGGTAAACTGATCCATGTTGTACTGGGCAAAGGCACTGTATCAAAAAAACAAACAAAAGTTGCACATACATCCAGAATATCATTATATTGTTAGATGTAAAAACAGAAAAGAATGAAACTCACTGAGCCGCGCCTTCTCTGAGAAGGTTATCATTGTTGAGCAGTATTCGCACATCTGAAAAGAAGAATCCGCATGAAAAACAGCAATAAAAAATTCTTTCCATACACACTGTGTGGGTAGTCCTAAAGATGTCAATCAAAAATAAGGCTCACCATTGAACACTTCATTGAACTCTCCCGGAGGAGCGTGCATCACAAAATTAGCTGCAATGCGGACCTGGAATTAAATAAAACATCTCATCAGAAAAAGTAAAGTAAAATAAAAACAGAAAGATACATCACATTATCACAACATACAGAAGGCAACTTATAGGTTCAGTTCCCTTCTTGCTTAAAGAAACCCTGATACAGCAGAAAATCATTCATGGCAGTATGTTAAATGTTTTTGAAAAATCTTGCCCATTTACTCTCTTTTGCAGGGAAGCTTTGGAGAGGTGAAAAACCTGCACATAGCCACTAGAGTGAAGCAGAGAGCCGTCTGCCGACTTGCTTGGCTGCAGGCTCGCTGGCTCTATTTTGGCCACTCCTTAGATGGCAGGCAGGGTCTGTCTCACAGGGGCTTTTCTTAGCAGCCAGTATGCAAGTGTAAGCATGTGGTGTCAAAAGCCGCAGCGTGAAGGGCTTGTGTCATGTTCTCCCACTCTCATAAGGTGATACCCACTAATGACTGCTGCTGCATTACACATGACCAGGCGGCTTACAGTGAGGTGGAAGCCCTCTACTGTCAACAGAGAAGTAGCAATAACCGCTCTGTTTTGTTTTACCCCTTGTCTCTGGCCTTCACAGCTTTAAACCTTCATCCTAGTGCCTCATTATAGTGTGGCTGTGATGCCGTCTGTCAGACACACACACAGACACACACACACACAGTGTTATTTTGCCTTCAGGCTGCAGCTGGCAGTGACCTACAAATGGTTTGTCCAGCTGAAAGGGCAGAGGGACATAACAATGGGTAACCCAGTTTAACTGCGCTCCTGAATACTCACTCCAAACCAGAGCCAAGAAAACACTCCCAGGCTCAGACTGTGATCCTCCATCTTTTCAGCTTTAAAATGACTGACACACTAACACAAGCAGATGCCACACAAAAGTTAAAATGTTGTATTACAATCCTTTCATCACTCTGTGCTGGTTTGCATTTATTTTAAAGGTTCGCTGCGGCAGTGGCTGAGAGGTGTAAGCTCCTGGCCACACCACCACCACCACCTTCAGGAATGCAAAGCAAGATTTTACAACATGTAGCAGCATGAAGCAGATGGAGCAACACACACTGCAGGGGCACTTCATCTGTCCTCTAAATCTGGAGCCAAAAGTCACAAACACGCAAGCCCCAATACAAGACAATACACCCCCAATACAGAGTGACATGTGCGACCAACCTAAACTCGACCAACCTCATGTTTTTAAGCCCTTTTTAGGCATTAAGTTGCAGCAAACAGGGTGTGGGTGGTGTTATGCTGCCTCACTGTAAATGCAGGAAGTGGCTCCACTTCCTTTACGTTCAGCATCAGCTAATCGTTTCCAAATTATTTTGCACTCAAAGCCACAGGCACGAAGCCCAGCCGTGCACAGGCGTGTTGTTTAATCACAGGGAGCCGGACTCGCATTAGTCAGATGACTCACATTGTGAATTTATGAAGAGGAACAACATGCAAACTCTCCGAGCTGTCAGATACAACATTGACTTAGCTTAGCTCCCGCGACAACCACTACACAAACCGGATTTATGTTACACACTGCGGTCCTAATGAAGCTCACTGTTTGTTTAGGCAAATGTTAGAGGTAATATGATATTTACAGTGTATATTTATAAGGTAATACCTTCTCAGTGTTGCTGATCTCGTCGACGTCTGCCATCTTGGCTCAATGAAGCGTTAACAAAGCGACTGTTCGTGTTGCCAGGTATGTGTGACTACTCCCGGCGGAAACACTATGGGGAGGGTGGGTGAGCTCACTTCACACATTTGTCCTGAATAGACAGAAAATCAAATTCATGAAGCGATGGAAGAATTCTATGATAGTTTTTAAATGACTTCTTTACATTATATAAACTGTATCTACCCATATAAAACGGTGAAATATATTACTTTCATATATAAACTGACGCTGACAATAACGAAACCTGGCAACTCTGATGCGTTCACACGTGTGGGACAGACGGAAAATATTGTAAATATGTATTTACAACTTTGCTGTTGTTCAGACACAATATTTGTACTCTGTAGGTGTAGATTAGATTAGAGTTTGTCATGTGAGGGTTGAAAAGGCAGGACTTTAATAAATACACTTTAATTTGCATAAAATACATTAAATCTTGGTTTACTTACCTCTAAAGACGGCGTGTTGCCGGCTGGAGGCATACGTATGTGTTTGGTTTCTACGTGTTTATATAAATATGTAGGAACTGTGGGAAATAGGTTATCTTTGTTTTCGTAACTGCGACGTGGATGATGACATGGACGTTATTCCCGAGGCATAATTCATAATTACGATAACTCTGATGTAAAGTGAACGCAGCACCCGCCTTGGAGAAGTTACACGTCACGTGACAGCTTCGCTTCAACTGACAACACCTGGTGACGTCACTGGACAATAACACACTGTACCATAGACTGTAAATAAAGATATTATTATTATTATTATTATTATTATGTATGTAAAGATATTATTATAGACTGTATGTAAAGAAATAATGTTAAATGGTAAAGATATTATTATAAACTGTATATAAAGATATTATTATCAGAATCAAAATACTTGATTTATCCCTGGGGCAAAATTTGGTAAACATTATATAAAGGTATTATTGGTGTTCTGTGCAGGACAAGAAGAGGCTCAACAGACTAATAAAAAGAGCCAGCTCAGTCTGTGGCTGCCCCCTGGACTCCATCGAGGTGATGGGGGAGAGGAGGGCTCTGGCCAAACTGTCCACTATCATGGACAACACCTCCCACCCTCTGCATCAGACTGTGGGGGCCTTCAAGCAGCTCCTTCAGTAACAGACTCAGACATCCAAGGTGTAGGAGGAGGAGCGCCTTCCACAGCAGGTCCTTCATCCACCAAACACCATCAGACTGTTTAATGCTGCTCTATGATTCTGTTATTGCAACAAACATTTTCATATCACAGTAAGGACTGATGTTTACTGATGTTTCATCATTGCACTGATGTTTACTGATTTTACTGAGGTCCTAGCTATGCACTTTATGGTCTTTTTTCATTCCACTCATTTACTTATACATACGGTTAATTCATATCTTCTATATACATCCATACTTCACCTGTGCAATAGTAACACCTCACCACTGCACATCTAACTGGGTGAGGCTGTGTATATAAATACTGTTTCTTTCTTTTTCTGTTATTATTATTATTTACTATTTATTGTACATACTGTTTTTTGTGTCTTTGTGTTTTATTTTGTCTATTATTTAATGTCTCTTTTACTTTGTGTTTGAGCTGCTGTAACAGTGAAATTTCCCCACTGTGGGATCAATAAAGGATCTTATCTTATCTTATCTTGTTATAGACAGTACATAAAGATAAGTATGAAAAAAACTGTTATAAAAACCCATCATTCAAATTCTTCATGTCATTATCATATTTTACTGGAATTAGTAATGCCTTAATATGTGCACCACTTTAATATTGCTGCTGGAGTTGATGGTATAGCAAATTTTGGTTACATACTGTGTATCTTAACTCATAACAGTGTACCATCAAGTTGGTGTATATATTATATAAATCATAGATATACAGATTAATTGATAATGAAAATAGTCCTTAGTTACAGACCCAATTTACATAAATATTTGAGATTTAGCTGATGGGCTATGGAAGATAGCTGTCATTGTGTCAATGAACGAGTTTATGTTTGGTTTGTCTGGTTGTGTTGTCGTGGTGATTAGTAGACAATAGTTTCAGTCTGAATATCTCAGACTGACAGTTTTTTTATGAGCATACACACTTTGACCTAAAGACTCTCTAGTGAAGATGTTGTTTTCTCAGTTTGCGCACAAAATGAGACGTGTTGTCTGCAGACAGCGACATGCTGAGCTGTTAAGCATGGCTGGCACAAAGTCAGCGGTCACTGGTTACTTAGCAACAGCATATGAGGAAGATGTCTCTCAAAGAAACACACTTTGTATGGCTCTGTTACTAATTCAGTGGATTAGACCACTGTCAGCTTTAATCACATTGGTGTCTGTATATTTTGGTGAACAATACAACCAATTATTTTTATTATCTACTATAGTATATTGATTATTTTTTCCATCATAAGATATACAAAGAATATATGTATATATATCTTTAAAGCTTATAGCTTCTTTTGTCTGACCAACAACAGTCCAAAACCAAAAGATACTCAGCATATGGTCCCACAAATAGATAACATCTGAAAACCTGCAGTCAGTGAATGTTTGGTATTTTCTGTTGGTTAATGCCTCAGAATTGATTATGAAAGTTGCTGTTGATGATTTTGGCAGAATAATGAGCTAATAATTTCATAGTATTTGAGTTTTGGGAATCAAACAAAGGAGTTTTGCTTGGACCATTCAGAGTGAACTTTAGCTGCATGTTAAAAATATTAGTTACTTTCTTGCTTGGACTATCTTTTTGTTTGGGTGCAGTGCCACAGTTTTCCCACTTTGACAGTGTTAAGGAAGCCATAAAGATAGATAGATAAAGATGCAGCCAGCGCATACTAGAACCAGAGAAGCAGCTGCATAACCTTTTCCTATTTATCCAAACTTTGTCATTATACTTTTGTATTTAGCAAATGATCAAGTATTTTTATTGCAGGTAATAAAAGAAAATATTACTTTGAGCAGTCACAATATGAATCCAGACACATGGACAACCACCAAAGTTGAAGCACAATGTTGCACAAACCAAGTTCACACACTTTTTTTAAAATAGGACTTTTAACACTGCTCCACTTCCCTTTGTCAGAGACATAACATGTTTAACACTGAGAGTTTCTTTAAAAAAAGTTTCTTGTGATCATCTTAGTTGCAGTTTGCTGACACATTTAGATGCTCAACACTTTGCAAATGAGTTTATTTTGTATTTTATAATAAAGCTTTATTTAAGTGACACATTTGAAGGTTAATTATTAACACACTCACATAGTACGGGAGAATTAAGAGAAAGAAACAAGACAAGAAAGACTAAAAAGAGAATAAATGGATGGAGATAAATAATGAATTATTTTAACAATTACACACCATCCCTTAGATATTATTATGTACAGAAAAATCTACTCATGACATACATTATATAGGAGTGATGGGATCCCAGTAGTCCAGTGAGCTCATTTATCTTTAAGGTCACTAGTGTAGATCACTGGACAACACTGTCATACATTTATGAAGCTGCTCCTACCACAGTAGCTTTTATCCTGGCACTGAGCCTTTCTATGGGAAAAGACAAAAGTATCTCAACACCATTATGAGTTTTTTCCTGCTGTCCCATCAAACACCATGTGTTGTTTTAGTTAAGAAAAGGAAGGGATTTATTTAGCAACTTAATCCTCTGTTCTGTATTTAGATGACAAGGATCCTGACAATTGTTTTTCAAATTTATAGTTATTATTGTTGGTTTACTACAAGAAATTCTCCAATGTCAGGAGATCCCTTCAGTGTGGATGAAATCCTGGTCCTGGATTGGTTGTTTTGTTCAGGTGCAGTGGATTTTTGTTAAATGGCCATTGGGGCAGTAGGTGGAGCCAGAGGAGTGTTTTTTTTCACAGATTATCTGTCTCATGTACTACTGTCAGGACAAAGTGACAAATATGACTAAAAGTCATTCTTAAATAAGTGACCTACTTCCGCTTTAAAGATTACATGCAGCAAAGGGCACCAAATCGACCACTGTCACCATTAAATTGTCTGAGTAGGACGACCCCAAAGAAGAACAAAAGACTTGAGCAGCACGCTCCTGTGGGCAGACATACATGTGGAAGATTGCTTACAAGCCACAAGCATTCCCTGTGTGGTGATGTAGTTATTAGTGTCATTCACGTGAAGCACACATGGCCCTATAGATGCAAAATCTTTCTGCCTGCCTGCTCCACTGTCCACTATACCAGTCAGTTTAAGATTGTTAGAGGAAAACACTTTAAGAGTGATACAAGCTTAAGCAGTTTAATCAGCTTATATGCTTTGTGTGTGAATATAGATGTTTATTTTCTATTTTTTATTTATATATTTTTATTATTTTGCTTCAAAATTAATGTCACATTGCGGAGACAGTGTCATCTTCAGAGTTGCCAGTAGTGGACGGTGTGTGTTTTTGACGAGAAGAAGAAATAGAAGAAGAAGAAGAAGAAGCGGAAGTCTGCCCTAATAAAATAAAAGAAGAAGAGCAGCTAGCTAACCGGTCACGAGCTCTGTGTGTGGCCTTGAGACACTTTAAACGGAGTTAAAATTAATTTACTTTGAAGGTGAGTTAAAAGTTTCACTTCTGTCTTTGATATAACACCTTCCTCAGCGAAGAAATGTGTGTTAATGTGGTTAACTGTGGAGCTATTTGGTTTTAAATAACAGCAACGCTCGCTAATGCTCAGTAGGTAACAGCCGGCGGTAAGATAAACCACACATTATAAACCAGTGGCTGTAAAAACAGCTAAATATTTTATTTATTTTAAAGATAATTAGGACAATCTATTGGCATTATGTTATTTGTTCTATTTTTTTCCCCAATTTTAAAGCTTTTGTGTTCTCCCCGTACGTGTTGTTTTTTAAAAATAATTTATGAATATATAGCAAGTAAAAATAATGAAATAAAAACAACTATATAGTCAAGATGAGTACTGTTTAATAATGATATGCCTTCATGTGCCTGGTTCGTCAGTGATGCATGATCTGTAGTCTTTATAAACTTTACTTGATACACAGGTTTTCCTTTTTGATCAAACCCTGAACATTGTTTGTGTTTGTTGAAAAGCTGTTTGAAAGAGAAAATAATATTTCCAACAATGTGATGGATAAAAATTGATGTGTTAGTGTTCCAAAATAATGACAAGCTAACATAGGTTATTAATTTTGGATAATAGCTCATTATTTTGATAACGTTTCTCATTATAATGACCCACAGAATCTCACACTGGGCCTCCATATTACTGGAATATTTTTTTCCATTTTTTCCTGGTACCAGTTCTGTGTTGGTACAGGTATTTGAGTTTCTAGAGGTCTAATGCAGAAAGCACTTTCCAAGATTTGTCTCTGACAAGAAATTCTGCAATTTCAAGTTATTGACATTTACAAGGGATGGATGGATGGATGGATGGATGGATATATGAATGCATGGCCATTTTGGTTAAATGTAAGGATTGTTTATTTTCCAAAACTTACTGATGGCTGTGTGATATAGATATATGTGATATAGATATATGTGCCTTTAAATGAACACAACTTGCACTCGACTTTCTTCATTTTTTACTCTGACAGACAGTAATAATTGAATCCTTGAAGCCTTTAAAGTGATTTATTTCCTAAACTGTGTAAAGTATATTAACATATCAAGACTAATTCCTTGTATGTGAAAACCTTCATGACAATAATGAATGAATGAAGTATATGTTGGGTTCAGTAAAAATGTTTTCCTTTCAGACGGTTGGTGTTTTTGACTTATGTGGACACTGTATCCAGGACGTCCAGGTTCAAGTTAAGGTATGTAAGGGCTTGCTCCCAAAAAAAAAGCATTATGAAAATTACACCCAGCCACAAAAGTAATTTAACAAAAAGTCTTCACTTTAATGACAGTTTGTAACGTACGTGTGTGTCGAGGCTAAAAATCCTTTTCGTTTCATATAATGCCGTTTAGGCAACATACAAACATCAACACTTCAAGAGCGCTGGTTTCTTTGATCAAAAGAAAACATTTTGAATTTTGGCATTTTCACGGCAACTATGATTGAAATTGATTGAAGCCCATGATTTCATTTCATCAACATGATTTTCCTCAAGACGTTTTTAACATTTCAAGAGAAGAGGATGATTTGAACTGCATTTCGATTCGTAGAAAACGCGGTTCGAGAGTCGTCTGAGCAGCAATTTTGTGAAAACCTTCAGACCTTCAGACCTGAAACTCGTCAGCTGCACTGAGATGACAATTTTACAGCCAGACAAAGATGGACAGCGTGACACTAAACTCGTATCATGGAACATTTTGAATATTTGACTCTGGGACTTAACTATTTATTGCCAAGAGTCCATTTTAAAGTTCTGGAGGCAGAGGTTCGTATTGGTTTATCGCGCTGCAGAATTGATGCCGCGTGGACCTTTATGGCTGTCTGCGCCATTTGCTCCACTTCCTCACAACAACTGCAGTATAACTTCGCGATTTTGCTTTGCGGGACTTACAACAATTTTTAACAATTCAACAGGCACCACGTCCTTACGTAGAAGCAAAAACCAACTGTTTGTGTGCTTTTCAGATTTATTTATACGCCACCAGTTGCTCTATTTGCCTCGGAGCGGGAACGTTTTCTCAGTCGTTCATCGAGAGACGTTTCATCATCGATTTGTTCTACTTCAGAAGCATTGTCTCCTTTTCATCACCGACGATTTGTTAGTGTGGAAATTTTGCTTTTATTTTGGTGTGACATGGAAGCCTATGCTCACTGGTCAAGATATGGTGCATTTTATCAGTCATAGTTACTATGATATTTATCGTATACTGAAGCAAATAGAGCAAGTTTACGTCATGCCTCACTCTCTGCTGGTGTGTCCTTTATACTGGCTATACCACGTATCCTCAGGACCGTTCTCGTACTGAAAATAATTTCAGGATTGTGTTTGCTTTCAGTTTTCAGTTCTTTTCCAACACATTGCTTTGCACTTCCTATCTATATAAGCCAGACTACAGCTTTCATGCTGCGTTGCAAGATTTCAATGTGGGAGACCTTTGCTGAGAATTAGTTGGGCCCAAACAGATGATCGTGGAACTGGTCACTGTTGGGAAGAACTATCTCAAACATCATAAACTGATTTTTGTGGATAGTTAAATAGAAATAAGTCATTTCCAGAGCAGCCACCCTGCTTGAAAAAAAGCAAAGGCCAGTGGAAGCTCAGCAAGTGCGCGTTTGTTCAATCAGGGGTGAGGGTGTTTTTTCTGCTGGACTTGCTTAAGGTTCTCAAACATGTCCAGTTGACTTTCCTCTGAAATTATCTTGACCTGGATGACTGAAAGTCATCCAGACATTTTTCTGCAGGTACTAAATGAAATGACGTCAAACCACAATGACTGAAGTAAAACTGTGGGCTAGTAACACAAAGCTTTCACATCGAACATGGAAATCCATTGAATCACTGAATTGCGTGGTGGATTCGCGTTTATTGGTCATATGTCTGACATCACTTTCGTAAAGGAGTTCAACAATATTTTGTTGGGTAAATGCGTACCAGAGACATAAATGCGCTTTAAGAAATACCGTTTGAAAGTAGAATTTGCGATTTAACAAGTACATTTGAGTTTGCTTTCAATTTGAACTTTTGCTACATTTCAAAATAAATTTACCAACATTTTCATTGTCTGAACTTTGCTGTGATTTTGATCTGCAACTTTTACTCTACTAAAACTTTTTATCATTCCAAGGAATTTGATCCCCTCTCTTGACTTACAGACATTTCAGGATCGTGGACGACAATTTAAAGACGCTTATTAGCAAACGAACCAAACTTTTTCAAGCATTTGAGGCGCACGAAGATACTGGTAAACCCTGGGATCAAGTCATGTCACGCCGAAGAAGCCGCAGCCCATCACCAGGGCGTTTTTCACGCTCTTGCAGCAGTAATGATCCTAGAGATTTGGAGAGAAGGATTTTTGTTGGGAATTTGCCAACCTCCGACATGGAAAAGAAGGATTTGGAAGACCTGTTCAGCCCATACGGGAAGATAGTCGGTCAGTAAACGAAATATGAGCAATTTTAATTCATGAACATAGTTTGCATCAAGCAGGCTCTCTTGAATGTCACAATTGTTGGAATATTTTAAGTTATTTTTAAAGTACGTTTAGATATTTCATAGCACTAACTTAGTGATCACATTTTCATGAAATGAAAGCATGTAAAATTTGTGATCTTTACTGATTATTTGAGTAACTGGAAAGGTGTCGAGAGTTCTTAGAAATGAATGAAAATTTTGTACCACTTAAAATGTTCCTCTTCCAGGCGTATCCATGTTTCGTGGGTTTGGATTTGTACAATTTGAACGCATTGAGGAAGCCGAAGCTGCAAAGGCGGCCCAAAAGGGTCGAATATATAAAGGTTATAAAATAGGTAAGCCTGCAGTAGGTGTGATTTGTTTGGCTAAAGAGTATAGGTTCTTATTGGTGCTCAGTGAGCAACAAAACCAAGTTAATGCAAGATCAAGGTTAAGTTTTTATTTTATTTTTTAATTAATTTAATTCATTTATTTGTTTTATTCAAAGGGGCCATGATGAAAAATGAACAAATATGCCATATTAAGCATTAACACTTTACCAATGGTTTTCTGTGGATAAAGGTTGTGTATGAAAGTTAGTGATGTCCTTTATTCATTTAGTTAAGAATAAATACTGGTCTAAAACAATCTGTTTCTTACTATAACGTAATTTTAATAATGTGACATGCATCCAGTAAGTGACATGCCCCTAACACTGATGATGAAAGTGGATCCTTATGCTTTCTTGCACCTAACCCCACAAACTACCTTAGATAAGATTTGACGAGATTAGCTTTGATGATTTTCTCCTTTTTGTAGACATGTTACATTATTGGCTTTCGAAGCAAATAAACAAGTACATCATTAAATTCTGGCAAACGCCTGAATCTCTGAAATCTCTTGTTTTATTTGCAACACTGTCTTTCAATACGTATTTAAATGTGTCACTAAAGTGGGGCGCTTGTGGTTTTTGGGCGTTTCTGAAGACCAAATTTCAAGTTGAAAATCTAATTTACGCGTTCGAGCGTTGCTAGTATGTAGCAAACTTTGACGGGGAGAAAAGATTCCTTCATTTCTTGCTCATCCGAAACTTAATTCGACAGATTTGGCAACTCGATTTGCTGCATTTTGACTCTCGTCCAGTTTGGATTTTCAAGCTTGGATATTGGAGCTCAGTTTCATTTGGATCGTGGAAGTGTTGACGCGGTCACTCCACTCTGCGTGAACACATAAGCTGATTGACATGTCACTGTTATGTTCAACGTTTGGATTGATTTATTTTCAGATGTAAATATGGCAGTGGAGCGACGGCAAGCTAAACCTCAATCCCAGCAGAGCCCTCCACGAAGGTAAAGTAACGCGAAATGGGTGTGAAGAACTACCATTGCCTCTGCGGTGCCGGTAAAAAAAAAAAACGTATAACTTTTTCCTCAACTTTCATTTCACCTGTGGTGAAGTCCGCTTGTTGGAAGCTGCCGTACCATTAGATGGTTTTGTGGTGGTTTATGGGTCACTCAGTATTTGACCATAAGGTAAAATTTCTAGATCTGTTCAAATAAAGAAAAGGGTCATATCAAAGTAATTCAGAGTGTCTTTGTTTCAAAGATTCTTGCCTTATGACTTTTCAACACTCGTGTTTGTGCGATTTTGTCTTCGTCTTATAGCTTGAATATACAACTTTGCGGCTGAAGGATATGCTAGTCCCAACCTGCCCCATATCTGTTAAACAGGTTCACAGCCTCTAACTTAATTCTAATTGTGTGTACAAAACTGCATGAAAAACTGATGAGGTAATGAAAATTAATTTAAAGGTACTCTTAGGCATTTTCTAAACATTATTTTTATTCACCCTTTTTCACCACAATGTGTATGTCCCTTGAGGTCTAATATCTATTGTATGAATTTCCTCTCTCAAAACATCTGCAGAGTTTTTTTTTTTTTTTTTCCTTTTGGTTTGTTGTCAGGATGAAGAAAATCAACATCTGAAAACCGTCTGTCAGTCACTTCTTCCTTGCCGTTGTTGCTGCATTTCTTGATATGCTCCTACCAGCAACGATGAATGGAATAACATAAAAACATCACTTTACCTGTGTGCGCACAGATACTAATGCAATGGGGAATATAATGGGGAAATACATTTAAGCTGTTATGCACAATATTCTCAGAATTTGTAATATATGCGTTCAAAGGAATGGATCAGTTCGTGATTGTTTTACTTTTCTCTCATTTATGCCTCACTTTGCTTTGGGCATCACGGAAATTAAACTTTCATATTACGTCTAAAAGCAAATACAAGATATTTGCTCAATCTAAGTAGACAAAACAATTTTCTGACCACTCCTTGATCACAATGAAAACCTTTTTTGAGGTCAAGTGAGGACAAGTTAGGATTTATGAAAAGACACTTCCAAGAGAACTGAAGAGACTGAAGAGAACATTGTCATTTGACATCAGAAACTGCTGAGAGGTCCACTGTCTCTCTAAATTTTGCTAGAGCAAATAATTGTGGGAGAGCCTCCTTTAGTAAATAATAGCTCTGTATATCCTACTCTAAAGGCAACAGCCAGAAGACTCACTTACCTTTTCGTAACATGGAAAAGTTAAGCCGGCTACTTGGATACACCTCAGTCAGTTCATGTTTGAGGAACCTTAGTCACTGGTCCCAAGATTTCCATTTCTGTTTTTTTTTTCTTGGAAATATCTTTCTGCTCAACTCAGAATATTTTCTGTCTTGAAACACTTTGAAAGTTAAAAATATCCTGTACTCAAGTAAAAGCATTTTTCTGACTCTCATATTGAAGCGTGGGAATGTGACTTACTGAAGAACAATCACTGAGCTAAATATGTCAAATAAACCAACTTTTTCAAAAAGGTTCAACACAACAAGGTACTTGTGTATTTTTAGAACTGAATTTATGGTCCATGAACTTCAAATCATTGATTCAATATTGTTGCGTGCGCAGATCACTGGACATTTTCAGTAGATCGTTATTGAAAGGACGCGTGTGGGGAATCACCTCCTGGATTGGCGTAGTTCAATCTGCGAACACAGAAGCTGTCCTCTGTTCCTCTGCTTCAGTCGTGCAAATGAACGTCTTCCGTGTCTTCATATAGAATAAATACAGATTATCTTTAATAAATTTACAGTATCCACTGTAGGCCTGTCCTCACCAGGCAAGTTTCATCAGTAGTGTTTCATAGGCAGCCTGATCTCCCACCTTCCTTGCACTAATTAAAAACCTTTCTCTCAGGGCTCCGTATAGCAGTTATGCGGACAGTAAAGAGCCCAGACCTCGGTCACGTTCACCTGTTTACGGGCGGGACGGCCGCGATGGACGTGAGTCTCGGGACAGTCGCGATGGACGTGAGTCTCGGGACAGTCGCGATGGACGTGAGCATCGTGACAGCCACGGGAGGGACCCAGGCAGAGAGCTGAGGCCTGCCGGCCACTCTCGAGACAACGATTATCGGTACCGTAGCTCAGAGAGCCGAGACAAGGACCTCAGAGGTGAACCACGGGATCCTGCATACAGGTGACTACTGACACCGGCATCCATTAGTTTGCATTCTACTTAATTTTATGTGGTTATTTTTGTCTGAACCAGAAATGTTTCCATACAGCAGAGAGGACTATGACCGATACTACCGCAGCGGCAGCGGTACAGCAGAAGACTATTACCGGAGGAAGGATGAACCCTTCAGGGACCCTTACAGAGATCCCTGGAATGGACGCAGAGAGTCAGAGGGTAGGTGTACTCTACGATACTCTTCGTAGTAACTGTGCTTTAATCATCTTTTCACAGTAATATTAAGTTATTAATAAGTTGTGAAATGTATATTTGTTCTTTTTTGGATAGATAAGACTTGAGTGTTTGGATAGAAGTACATTATCCGGTTTGTTATTTCAGACATCTGTCAAGTTATTTTATCATCTGCGGACCCGTGGCATTGAAATGTTGAATTGAAATGTTTTTAAACCATATTATATAATGGTTGGAAAATGAAGGTTTAAGTCCACGAAATTTATGTTCTAACAAGTTCAGTTTTTATTTTTATGTTAAGAGTTCAACAAGGAATTACCCGACTTCATTTAGATTTATATTTAATGTAGAAAATGATGCTGACATTAAACTTTATAACCCCTCCTCAACTACAGATGACCGCGCTCGACCAGAAGAGCGACGGCGTAATGAGTTGTACCGTCAGTACTATGAAGAACTCCAGCGACGCTACGACAGCGACCGTCCCGTTGACTGCTCTGTGATTGTCGTCAACAAGGCACAAAAGTATGTCCACACTCTGCTGTTCAACGTTTTCCTTGGAGCAGAAATGCCTTCTGTAAATATTGAACTGGTACATGGGATGTTTTCATTTCATATCACTCCTGTGTGTGTGTGTGTGTGTGTGTGTGTGTGTGTACTTGTGTGGCTTCCAAAACAACTGTAGGGAGTATGCTGAGGGACGGTCGGGCGGAAAGTCCGTGATCTGGGTATGGTGGTGGATCTGATCTTCCTCAACACAGAAGTGTCACTAACCCAGGCTTTGGAGGATGTTGGCCGAGCCCGCACTCCCTTCGCCATCATCATTACCCAGCAGCACCAGGTCCACCGGTCCTGCACTGTCAACATCTTGTTCGGCACACCGCAAGGTAATGCAAGAAAACAGCATGCACCTGTTCCTGGATGGGGCACAGCATTTCAAAGGTTTTTTTTTTTTTTTGCTGTTTTATGAATATCAGCTGTGTCCTTGTTTCCGTAGAGCACCGAAACATGCCAATGCAGGATGCTATGATGCTGGTTGCTCACAACTATGACGCCTACAAAGTTGAAAATCGTGAAAAAGAACGAGAGGAGATTGCTAGAAAGGCTGCCAAGATGGCGGACGATGTTTTACTCAGGGAGCCTGACAGAGAGAGCCACCCCATCTCTGTGCTCACTGCCATCACACTGCTGTCTGAAAACAGGTATCACTTTAATATCTTTGTAAGAGCGTTGAGTAACATCTTGAATTAACTATTAAAAATTGGAGCTTTGGTGAATGAAGTGCCTCACACTTGCATATTTGTAAAGCTTTGAATGTCAGTCGTCTGCCTTTGTCTTCTTGCACATTGTTTTAAAAATTGACATGACTGAACTGATTTATTTTTTTCTGTGTGGTTGCTGGATAGATTTGTAACCCCAGAGGAACTGGACAGTCTCATTGCATACCTGAAGGATAAAAGAGCCCGGCTGCTACGAAGCGCTGGAGACACTCTCACAGGTAAGGAAAAAGTGTAAAATTAAAGAATAATCTGTAATCTGCAAGTCTGTCTGTGCTCTAAATACTGGCATGTCCATATGTACTTTGACCAAGTAATTGGTGGCTGTAATCTTACATTTAGTCCATATTGTCCTGAAGAGATCCCCTCATATACATCCACAGTTATTGTTTTGTGCAAAAAGTTATTATAAGGAGTTCCAGTAGATATGTACAGTCTTTTAAGTTTTAAATTTCCTATTATTCCTATTCCTATCTATTCCTCCAAAGCAGCTCAGTAAGTTAATACTGGAAACTCTGGAAATTTGGAACCAGAGAAGATACCCACTTAATTTCCAATTCAGATTACTGAAGTCTCATATTAACTTTAAAAAAAGATCACAATGACTTTCTATACACATGAAGACTGTGGATTTTGTATTATTGGTGTCAATCTGGGTACTGTAACAGACTTGGCAACATCTGAAGTTTCTCATTCGATCAGTTCTTCATATGTTATAAAAAAGATCTATTGTGTGTGCATCATGGGAGAAGGATTTGTCATTTGCCTTCATTTTTTTTCCCCGTTTAAAGAGTTTTTTGGAATTGAGAGAGAGTAGAAGGTGTCTTACACTGTGCAGATTATGAAGCGCCTGACAGCACATTTGTGATATTTGGCTATTTGAGTAAAACTGACTTAACTTGACTAAAATGTGAACCTATCCTTAAAAGCTCGTCTTTGCTAGAATTGTATTTGAAAAATTGCTTCACTTTTCTAAGCTGAAAAACAGGAGTTTTATCTGTTGAACACAGGATTGTTTGTGCAGCACTTTCTAACCGAAGCTGTCGTCCTACAGCTTCAGTCCATGTTGCAGCTCCTGCAGCAGCGCATCACGAAGTTCCCCCCTCCACTGCAGGACTGCCGCCTCCATCTCATTCCACCCACACACCTCCACAGTCCAGCCACCTCGGCCTGTCAGCTGGTCAAAGCGCCGCACCTAACCCGAGCCATCAGCAGGAGCTGCAGGCTAAAATCCTCAGTTTGTTCAACAGCGGCACCGGGGTGTCCACGGGCACCGCAGGCCCGTCCGCCACCTCTCAGTCGCAGGCCTACGGCTCGCTTGGCTTATCCCCTTCCCCTTCCCAGAGCCAAGCCCGTCAAGCAATGCCTGGCTCTCTTCCATCTGCAGCCCAGGGTTATGGTGCCCCGCAGGGCCGCGTGCCAGTTGCAGCAGGTGGCCAAAGACCCCCTGCCGCCACTTCAGGTATCAATTTTGACAACCCAAGTGTACAGAAAGCTCTGGACACACTCATTCAGAGCGGACCGTCTCTCAACCACCTGGTTGGTGCTAGTGGGGCCCAGCAGGCGCCCCCCAGGCCGTCACCCGGCTCGGGCCAGGTCCCATCCATGTCCATGTACCCCCGACATTACTGATGGGCTGCAGTGAATAAATTACTTCTCCTAATGTGAGGTCCGCGTCTCCCTCTGACACCACATCAGTTGTCTGTGCAGTGAATTTACCAGATGTGTATAGCTAGACTGTAGGGATGTTTTTGTAAAAGCTTTTAATTTTGTATTTTATGCCACGTATTGTGTTTAGTTAGTTAAATTTGACTACTCGTTCAGACTACCTAATGGTCTGTATTTTGAATTATTAACCAGAAGATAATTATTCAGTCTTCTTACATGTGAGTTAAACTATGATGCAAAGTGTGTAAGGTATATTTTGATTTTTGATGGACTCCTGAGTCCCCCCCTCCCCACAAACACTGATTTGTTGTGTTTTATAGTTTTGCAGTGTCTTTTTAATTTGTAACATTTGCATTGTCAAAACAAGACATGATTAAAAACTCGAGACACAATTGCTGTAATAAAATGGTATTGATTTATTGCATTTTGTGCTGACAAATCTATAAAATGGAACGGGTATCGCCAGAAGCCATAGAGATATAAGCATTTGAAATGTAAGATAAAACTACTTTTTCCTCTTTTTTAATGTACCATGAAACACAATAGAGAATAATACGTTTTTTTTTATTTTAGAATATTTAACTTACACTGACACAAAAGAAACACCTCCACACTAACTGTATTTGATTTATTTACACGTAGCCCCCTCCCACCGCGGCCCCCAGCTGTTACAAGTGCACATGTACACACATACACACTCCCACAGAACTGAAAGGAACACACTACGGCTTTACCATATGACTAGGTACAGTATCAAAGAAGAATAATGAATGGTTCTGAATGGAGGGGAAAAAGAAAACATCTTCATAGTACTGAAATTTGATACAGGTGTGTCTTTGTGTGTATGCTGTATATATCATCTATATCTACATCCATTACAGTTTTCAAGCATCCATACAAAATGTTTCCCACAGCTCCAGCGAATTAAAGGCAAACCAGGAAAAGTCAGAGGTTATTTAATGGAAAAGCTGTATTTTCAAAGGCCGTAAAATGTTAAAGGAAAATACTTTTTTTTTGGGAAATGCGGATATTCCCAAGAGTTAAAAGGGGGGATCGATAACGCTCATGTCTGTCAGTTAAATATGAAGCTGCAGCCTGTAAACTTAGCTCAGCACAAAGACTGAAAACGGGAGGAAATGACCAGCCTGGCTCTGCTTGCTGTCGGCACCGTTAAAGCTCAATAATATGTTTGAGTAAACCATACAAAAACTGAAGTGTAAAAATGATAGATCGCAGTTTTATGAGGGGTTATGTACGGGATTATTTCTTGGTCAGGACAGGTAACTTATGTAGCCTCTGCTGGCTGCCTGACAAGTTGAGCTATAACCTCTTCAATAAAATGTCCTTTTTTTTTCATTTTTACACTTTAAATAATCAAATACAACATTAATAATTGAGCTTTAGAGATGGTGACAGATGAATTTTGTAACCAGACTAGCTGTTCCCAGTCTTGCTGACAACTCTGACAGAAATGCTCCAAAATGTTAAATTTTTTTTCTTTAATGGTTTTCTGAAAAATATGTTTTGGTGGCTGGTAATATTTTTACTTAATACACTAAAGAAAACCACAGTTACTGACTGAAAAGTGCACAGTTTTGGACAGGGAGATACATTTCTCAATCTCTTCTAATACTTTGGCACAATTTCCGCAACTTTACATTAAAACAGTTTTTTATTTCTTCTATTAACTCATAATTACAACAGATTTCTTTTAATGGTGTTCACTTTTCTGCCTCTAATTCACTGGAGCACACATTTGCACACTATCATTTATGTAGTTAACTGAAATATACTTTGGTAATCAGTTTATCTGCAGATAATATTTGACACAATGAGATGACCTCGTCAACAAATCCACCATAAAAAATAGAATCTTGTACTATAATAATATTCATCTTGAATACAATGATTGGCCAGTCCTAAGGAAAGAGAAATAAGAAAATCATACTACTTGAAAGAAAAGGTCTCTAACTGATATAAACAAAATACTTTTATACCACAAACACCCAATATATTTTCAATACACCTTGTTCAGGGTAATTGCATGCATGCACTGAGTTACACAACATAACTGGATCTGGGCTCTGCCTGCACTGCACGGATAGACACTCAAGTTCTTCTCATCTGACTCCCAGAGAGAACGACTGTGAAATGTTAAGTGCAGCTGTTCGTCAGGCACGTCTGTCCGATGCTCCTGTGAAAAAATACTGAAGGGTACGATCTTATCTCCGCTACAGACTGTGTGTGTGTGCCTTCTCTGCCATAAGCTGGGATTTGTTTTTTTTTTTCCCCTCTTTTTTTATTTTCTCTGTTGGTGTCTTAACAGGACAGCCTCCTCAACCCGGTAACAGATGTGTTTCAGAGCCCTTAATATCCATTTAAGGATGGAGACTGGGTAATGATCACCGGCAAGTTTGTCTCATGCTACAGTTGTGCAGGCGAAAGGATCTGATCTTAATCATGGATCAGTTAGGAGGGTGGGGGGGTGGAGGGAGAAGGGAGAGGGGGGCGTGCTGGTTTCCAAGTCGACTATCTTGTGTTGTCCAAGCAGAGCCGGTGCCAGAATTGGAAGCGCGAGTTTTATATTCTTTGATCATTTTTCAGAATTATACTGCAATCACATTTAAAATACAGAGCTGGGGTGGTTTCAGTGGCTGGGATGGGGGAGGCCAGGGATGTGGGGCGGATGGGGTGAAGAGGAGGAGGAGGGTGGATGGAGGAGGGAATCTGGGAAGGCTCACCTCACAGATTTGAGTGACAAGCACTATAAATTTAACAGTTACGATTATTCTTTTCAAGAAGTTTGGCAAGAAAAAAAAAAAAGGAAAAGATTGGTGATGCATGCTTAAAATGTCCAAGAACAAAACACTCAAAATGATCAGCTGTAAACAAAA
Source organism: Scortum barcoo (assembly GCA_023238725.1). Lineage (NCBI taxonomy): Eukaryota > Metazoa > Chordata > Actinopteri > Centrarchiformes > Terapontidae > Scortum > Scortum barcoo. The sequence goes on from CM041537.1 coordinate 9,426,859, forward strand.
TCAGCAGGTAGGTCTCTCTGGATTATTGCAGTTCAAAACTGCTGCAAGCTGACGGGAGTTCGTCTTATTTTACGGTCTGACATATCAGACGCTCACAGCTGGCTGTAACACACTCATGTGCCACCAGAGATCACTGCGGGACAGAGTCTGTGCAGAGCAGGCTGGCTCTCGTTTGACCTCCCCCTTCCCCCCATTACCCTCCCCTCCCACTCCTGCAGACTGATCCTGTCACAGAGTACCCCCCCGACTCAGTATAAAGTGCTTCGCTGTCTCAGCCACATTTTGGGATGAACACACTGCAGATCTTTATTGTCCGTGAGACCCGGTGACAAACATTCTGATGAAATTAAGTGACACCTCCAGTCGTTTTGTAGAAAAGAAAGAAACAGAGCAACTGTGACAAAATGAAAAAGAAAATGACCGATGTGAGAACAATATTGCACATAATCTTACAAAACTCTAAGACTTTGCCCACAGTGATAGAACAGTGTACAACAAAAGACAACACTAGTAGGTTACAGTGTCTCTGACTTTAGTGATATATATTTACAAAGGTGAAATGACCGTTTCTAAGGCCCATTCGCTCGGAAACTCAAAATCTCCTATTACGTTACATAAGACTACTTGAGCAAGATTGAAATATAACAAGTAACAATATACTTTTTCTTATTTTTTGCAAAAGACTTGTTTTCAAGATCTCGCAGTGTCGCCGACGGAGCGGCAAACACCTCTGAGTTCTCCAAACCTTTTCCCCAACTCTGCACCTTGAACGTGTTAAGTCATCACTATAGAAACCACTAAAACAAATATTGCCACAGAGTACCATGCAAACAGCAATTATAAAACATTTATAATTCAATAAATAAATTCATTTTCCAATAAACTTCTCCAATAAACATCAGATATCTTCTCTTTTGAATAAATTTAAAAGGCTCAGTTGATGCAGGCAATGTTGTGGAGACAATCCCAAAATAGCCGTGTTCTTCAAAAACTGATGTGAGCGTTAAACGACCCCTTTGTGTGACAAGCATGTTAAAGTAAGTCTTCATCACTTGGCACCCTAAAATCTTTGAAAACTAGGAGTGGCTGCTTTCTTAAGTGTCACAGGTGTCGAAGGTAGGTGTGTTTTTAAAAATTCGCAAACAGTTTAGCAGATAAATCAGAAATATTCATATTTAAACATATTTTGGCAAGTTTCTCTAAGCAAACTATGTAAAATTAATAACCTGTTACCTTAAAATTAGTTCACTTTACTCATTGGATTAAAGATGGTGATAATCAAGAGAGCATTTCTTTTAAAAAAGAGAACAAAAGGATGGCGGATTTGCCCTCGGTTGTAATATTGCATCAAGGTATTCAGTATAGTTTTCTAATAAATCAGAAAGCTAACCCTGTTCAGAGATCACAAGCCAAATGTTTACAGGTACAGCCTTGTCTTGTTTGACAACCACCACCGTTGATATGTATGTCTATACCCTTTTCCACTTTAATGTTGCTTTAGTCGTCTCTATTTACAGTACAAATAAATCTATTGATACTAGCAGCATTCACAACATATGGTCAGACATTCAAGCAACACTAAAAACATTTAATACTGTTTGTAAATAGTTCTAGAAACTAATTTGTTTTGTTTCCCCTATATTGTATATACTGTATATATATATACGTATTTATTTATATTCATATTTCTACTACAAGTGCAAATGACCAAAAACAGTTTCTCCGAGAAAAGAAACCAAATCAAAGTAAAGTGACAGCTGTTCTTGGTCAGAGTGAGATGATTCTGGATCTGTTTTTTTTTTTAAAACACTTACGAAATCTACATATACAAAATATATGTGTAAAAAAATAAATAACATGATCACATGAGTCCGGATTTCAACTATTGCACATTCCTTCCAAGATGCACTTTTTTCTTTTTCTTTTTTAAAACCTAAATATGATTCTCACAAGCCATTCAGTCAGGGACATGTGTGGCTCAAATCTTGACCAATCTAGAGGATATAAAATCTCACTGGAGAGTCTACTGCATAGAGTTCAGCCTTGTGGACAAAGTGAGTTTCCCAGCTACAAAAGCCATTGTCCTCTCTATTTAGACTAGACCCCATAAATAATTAACCAGCAGATGTTCGACACCTCACATCATCAGATCTGAGCGTTGGTAGTTTGAGGTCCGAACATCAATTCTTTTATCATCTACAGGGCGACTTTCCATCTATAGTGTCATCAACACACTAGTTTCATGTAGACGCCTCCTTTTACTTTTTTATTTTTCGCACTTTGTTCTCTCTGATTTAAGCAATAGAATGTTTATTTCTCTTTGAAAAATACTTTGATATGGCACATTTAATGTATCTAAATTAGGCAAAACAACAATATATCTTGTGACAAAATGACACACAACTATTTCATTAATATGTGTAACTTCTGTCTATAAACATAAATACATATTTGTTCTCTAGATGAAAAAATAACATTTAGTTGTAGTTTTTTCCTGTTTTTTTTTTCTAAATTCAATGAACCTGATGAATTCATCAAAATTTCACTTGTTGCACAGTGGCGGACAGTGCAGGTGCAGTGCTTTGTCGAGGTTACAATGACAGTTACCATAGTGACAGGAGCCTATGCCATCCAATAAATAAATAAATAAATAAATAAAAACAGCGTTTCTGAGCTGTCCCTCTGAGCGAAGGATCATTTTTCTCTCCACTAGAAGCTTTTTAGTATGTCACAAAAATACTACACTCATACTGAACAACGCGTCAGAGCTTGTACATTATTTACAGTGATCCACACGAGGGTCGAGGGGTGCTGGCGATGATCGTCTCCTCATAAGGTGGGGAGGTGGGAAGGGAGGGGGGTTTGTACTGTCTCCCCTTTCTGCTGTCACGCCAGCCTTCTGCTAGGAAACGCACTATTCACAGTTTAATTACGTGTCAATCTCTACAGACTAAGCTAGCCTTGTTGTATTTTTTTTTTTGGCACTAACAGTGGCCACAGGGGTAAAACAGCCACTAAGAAATGAGTCGAAAGGAGGATGCGTAGAAAGAGTGACAGAACGAGTGGAGTAGAAACACAATTATAAGGATGTCATGCTAAGGGAGTGATCAGGTTTCGGATAATACTGCAGGTCTGATCCACGCGCCTTCTCAGTCTCCTTTCGAACCTCAGTGTGAATTTCACAGTTCATACTTTCAGCGACTCCTGTCCTCCTTCCAGCTGGTGGTCCTGACCGTGGGTAGCAGTGTCTTTTTGCCTTGAAAGATAAATCACATCGAAGGCAAAAGGCTGGAAATGCTGCGGGAGGTGTCCGATCACGACGAAGGGAACGAAACAGACGATCCTACACTGAGCTCATTTCAGCCGGCTCTCGTTCTTTTCGAGCAGAAGCCGCTGCTATGCCACATTTGTATTTTGAAACAAAAAAAAAAAAAAAAAAAGAAACTGCAGAGATTTAAACGAAGACAGACACAAACATGCATGTGGGCTCACACCTCAGCTAACAACCCACCACCTCCTCCTCCTCCTTACCGAGTGACTACAGTAGATTACAGACTAGCAAAGACAAAAAAAAAGAGTCTGTTTGAGAACAAATCTAGATAAGCATCTAAATTAGTCTAGAGCCTACAATAGTTATAGTAGCTTATTGGACTAGAATGGAGGGTTTGGTAGCTGAGCATGTGGTCTGGAGCCGAGGGAGAGGTGCTGAAGCTGAGCTGGGCTGTTGGTCGGGTGTGAGAGGACTATCTTACGGAAATAAACGGTGAGGGTGACGTGATGACAAAGCAGCGTTTAGGAGAGGGTGGGAGTAAAGAAGGTGACACAGGAACAGGGCTGAGGGAGGAGGGGGGGCGGGGGTGGGGGGAGAGGGGGAGGATGCTGCTCTTTCAGGAGTAGATAGTGATAACCTCGCGGCCGCCTCCGCGGACCAGGAGGACCCGGTTGAGACCCTCGGTGAGGACCTCAAGGAACTCCATGTCTGGGAGAGAAGGGTTAAAGAAGCTAATGCAAGAAATACATTTGACCTATACACACACGTTACCCTACAAGCACTGATACTGGCTCCACAGAACAGAAACTGAATCAACATTTTGGGAAAAACGCAGGCTTTCTTACCAAGACTTAGATGAGAAAGATCTCATGTGTGTGTGTTTAATGTGTTTTTCTCCGTTGCTCTTCTTCTGTTTACTTAACTTTCATGAAAAACTGTATTCTGAGTTACATTGGTGCATGTGTGCAGAGATTGAAGCTTTGTCAGATACTCTGATCTGATTGGTTGTTTTGATTCAGGCACAAATGGACATTGAGGCAGCAGGTGGAGCCAGAGAAGTCTCATTTTTTATCTGTCTCATTCACACACAGTGACAGTTTTAGCAAATATGTCTATAAGTAATTTTAAATAAGTGATCTACTTCTGCTTTAATATGAAGCTGGAGCTAGCTTAGCATAGGATAAAGACTGGAAACAACATAAAAAGGTCAAACGCGTTTTTTTATTATCAAGTCAGTTAAATAAAAGAAAGTACCATAAAACTGGAACAGCTCTCTTTGCTCTAGTCCTTGTTTCAGGTTTTACAATTGTTCAGTGTTTAACCTCTTAATCATTCTCTGTTGATCTCATCTCCCACTGACAGGAGATGACAGAGTGGATGATGTCAGAAACATATTTAAATAAAACTGGCTAAACACACATTTGAATTCAAATGCAAAAGAATAATTCAAAAGAATAAAACAAAGAAAACTACCTGCAAATGTTATATAAAAGATCCATCTTATGCCTGTGATGGCACCGCCTGCTTATAAATCCTAATTAGGTCTTTGCCTCTGTTGCCATCTTGCTCATATTTTCTGATAACAAATCACAGTGCTATTTTTATTCCTGAATCCAAGTCAATTAACTTACCGCTTATTGCTTAAAATATAAAATCCATGTTTATTCCCGGAGTAGGAAAGTGCCTGGAGGCTTCCACCCAATTTGATTGTATCTGTAAAGCGCCACTAAAAAGTTTCTTTGTTTTTCACACCAACTGAATGTCAATTTACAAACTCTGTTTATTATATTTATACTTTCGTAAGTCAGTATATCAACAGCACAGGATCTACAGGGCTGAAAGGGTATTAATGAAAAATTGACATTGAGTCTGAAGGGTAGTTTTCAGATAACAAAAAAATCTCTATAAAGATTAATTTAACTGCATTTTAACGCTTCGGCATTGCCTGTATTTAAGTTATACTTTCTTGTTTGTATTCCAAGAAAATATCGTGTGGCATCAGGATATTTTAAGTTAATTTCTTCAGAGAGCAGGTGACTCAACAAGAAGCGTATTACTTACTCGTGACTTGTGTTTTGTCTCTAACATCTTAGGAACTCCTCTCAGTGAACCTAGTTCTGTCTCGGTGAAGGATACAGTTCTCGTCACCTGTTCGGTTCCTGGGCGGCCCGGGCATGTTGAGGAGGACTAACTTGGCCTCTGAGGATTTCTTAAGGATGACTTCATTCAGCCGGAGCGCTGTGTGCATGCGTCGCACATTGGACTGATTCCTGAGTGAAGACAGAGCAGCAGAAAATTAGGTCAAACGGTTTCACACTGATTAATATATATCAAAACATGTTGCGAAGCGTTTCGTGATACTATGTTTTCTGAGGTGACAGATGCTCATTCACACACATATATTCCATCTTCATCTGCTCATGTGGCCACCTTGGTCAGTATGAGATGTGAATGGACTGAGTGAGGTTTACAGGGACTTCAATACTTACAGGTTCTCCCACTCACTGCAGCATGGCAAGAAGAGAAACACATGAAAATCAGTACTAAGCTATTTTCTAGTGAATCTAATTCCAAGTTATAAAACCTTATAAATCCTTTAACAGCATTCTGGCAGACCTCTTTGTCGCTATACTGTACAGAAAAAACAGACAGTAGAGACTCGAGGCTCTTTTTGTCAGGAACAAGAAGGTAATTCACCTTTACAGTAGGTAAAGGTTCAACGAGCATCTCAAAGCACTCACGGCTTCATGTTGAAGATGTCTTTGATGCCCTCTGGTGTGGCTGCACCAGGCGGCTTGGCTGGCTCGCCGTCGCACTTCTCAGTCCAGGTCATCTGGACCTGCTCCCCGGGGCTCTGAGCCCCCTCTGCGGGGGTCAGCGGGGTGGCCGGGGTGGCGGGGCTGGTTGGGGTGGTGTTGTCGTGGATGAGCTGGACCTGGGCAGGGGGGGACACAGGGGAAGAGACCGACTTTGACTATGAGACGAGAGGAAAAGAGGACGGATGTGGATTTACATGTACATTACATGGAAGGTTGAAAGAGTCACGATTGAGGTGGAAATGTAGGAATGCAGGTAAAGTCACATAGAGCCACAGTGTTTGAGAGAGGGAGAGGAAAGACAAGTGTGATTAAGGAGCCTTATGCTGTTTACTGTGCATATTATGTTGTTTCTTCTGCACTAACATGGGCAAGAAAAAAGTGAATCTATATTACATTACCTTTAAATTAACCTGCAGTCAGACACAATCAGAAACAATCAGTTCAACAGAAAGCTGAATTGATACCAGATAAGGGACGAATTCTTCTCAACTACACTGGAATTGAATTATTTCAAACTCTGAACATTTATGTGTTTATGGAATAGTTCGACATTTTGGGAAATCCGATTATTTCCTTTCTTGCTGAGAGTCCAATGAGAAAATTGATAACACTGTGATGTCTGTTGGCAAATATGAAGCTACAGTCTGCAGCTTGTCAGCCAAGCTTAACACAGAGATGGAAAAACTCCAGAAAATGTCCGTGCCTGACCAAGAAATAAAACTGTGACTTGTCGTTTTTACACTTTCGGACGGATTAAACAAACAAGATATAATATGTTAATTAGTGAGCTTTAGAGGTGCTGGTAGGTGGATTGTGTAATCTTGGGGCAGAGCCAGGCTAGCTGTTTCCACCTGTTCCCAGTCTTTATGCAAAAATAAGCTAGGTTATAGCCCTTTATTTAACAGACAGATATGAGAAAGTGTCAATCTTCCCTTTGAACTCTTTGCAAGAAAGTCAATAAGTCAAAATATCAAACTATTCCTTTAAATTATAGTTATAGTGCTTCAATTAGACCACAGTAGCATTTGTAGCTGTCATGTATTTTGTGTTGTTTTCTACTTTGTTATGCAGTTTTTGTTTATCATATGAATCCAGTAACTAAAAAAAACAACTCACCGATGTGCCTTTTTTTTTTCTCACTGCTCAATCTGGCACTTTTTTTTAACCTTTTTGCGCGTTCTTTGTTGAATCACTTACACGGGAGTGCACATGAACTCTACTCTTCAAACTGAGGTCAGCTGTGCTCTACCTCTTCCTCGGGCTTCTCCTCCTTGCTGGTTGCTGGCGGGTCCTCGGTCACACTCAGCTGGGTGTTCACGGCGGCCGGGTTCTTTCGGCGGATTGACCCACGGGATGAATCGGTGATACTCTGGATCTGCAAGGACACAGATGAAGCCAAGCAAGGAGGGACTAATGTTAGCAGAGGTCTTTTTAGATACACAGACTTTTTTTTTCTTTTGCACAATATTTATGAGAAGCAGAGCAGGTCAGGAATGTGTTTTTACAAGACATTTATTTACTGTATATCACCGAAATGAAACAAAAAGGAAAGGAAAGTAAGTAAAAGTGAGGATGATTCCATTGCACTTATTAAATTTACTGACCTGGAGAACCCGGCAATCTTTAAGTTCAACAAAGAATGTGGAGCAGGTAATACTAGCATAACACTGAGATCAATATCTTTTATATTCCACATCTGTCAAAACACCATCTTGCTGTCATGCACAAAAGCAAAGCGGTTGCTGCTGTGGCTTTAGTCGATGCTGATAGAGAGGATAAATATGCTGCCCCACTGCTCTGATTTAACCGTGGACATGCTTTTGTCCAGAGGGGCTTATGTGTCATGTTAAGTCAAATCAAGTCCAATCACGCCAAGCCATGCCAAGTCGGCCCGTCAAGTCATGTCAAGTTTGTGTGTGCATCTTTGAGCGCATTTCAAAACAACAAAACTTCCACACAAGCGAACTTTCTTACCTCCCTCTCGCGCTCGGTCTTGGTCAGGTTGATCTGTTTGAGCATCTGCGACCGTTGTTCCATCACCAGGGTCTTCTCGTAAGTGTAGGCTGAGATGTCGCTTTCATGCTAAGATGATAGGAGATGAAAACTTCAGTTATTCCTGTTTTTTCTTTTTTTTTAGCTTTTCATTCACCTGCTCATTCATTGTCAACCCCTTCACATGTAATGCTGTTTCTGTCTATGCTCACTCCTCTGATCTAATGTACCTGACACACGTGTAGTCAGAATGTGAAGGATGAGGTACACTTGAAACATGAGCACTAGTTCAAGTATCACCCGGCCGCATCTAAAAGTGTTTAGATCAGTCCTGAGTGGTTGCACCTGGAGGCAAAAGCCTGAGAGATACGGTGCCTCGTGCAAACGGAGATAATGGAGCACACTTTTGGACAATCTTTCCTCAAAAGGCATTCGGGGTGTTGCACTTGCTTGTACAGAAGAAAAGCGACAGATGTAATTGTGCAAAGAATAAGAGGAAAAGCTTGAGAGAGAAAATGAATTCCTCCAAACTTTGCTTCGTAAAGTGCGCGAGAAGTCAGACACGTTCGTACATCCGACAAGCACTTTGGTTGAAGCATACTGATGCCTTGCCACTGTAGCAAGTTTAAATAATGCAGTGACGAGGGCAGTCACGCTTCCATAGTCGTGTTCGCTGGAGTAACTGGCCGAGCCCGAAGCATCGCTGGGCTCTCTAATTATGTAACCCAGTGCCACTGAGTTTAAAGCGCTGACACTCACCATTTCTACAACTTCAACCATGGCGTCAATGCGGAGATGATAGAGGAATGTGGTCAGATCCTTCTTCATTTGAATGCTGTTGTCGTCCATCTGGGCCACAGTGAAGATGCGCATCTTGCACTTCCTCCAGACCTGAGCAGAACAAACACCACTGCTGACATATCCTCACAGAAGGTTTTATCATCAGCAAATCTTAATGTAGACCATGTGACTTGTATCTGCAAATCCGCTTTTCTACACATTTAGAACAATGAAAAGTCACCATAAAATTCCACTACAGAGTCTACAGATGAATAAAACTGCTAAATGATCTTAAGACAACAGAAATAGTTATGATGGGATATGACACCTATCAGGCAAGAGTCTATTTTGATGTATATAATATATGTAATTTTTTTTTGCAGTCATAAGTTTCACAGTACCTTGTGCTGGCGGAGGAGGAATGGCAGCAGCATCAGCATGCCTCCATCATGGACGATCCACCACACGTCAATGTGACCCTCGGTGAAGCGCTCTCCATTAGACGGGAAAGCCGAGATGTTCTTCGGGACAAGCAGAGCCAGGTGGGCAGCGGTGGTTTCTCTGACCAACTCTGCAGAACAGACACGCAAAGAGACAGAACTGTCTTCATCACAGAAACTATTATCACAGGATTTATTCATAGAGTTTTGTTTTTGTTTTTTACATGTTTCTTGATGTAGGTAAGTGGCTGTGTTTGTTTTCATACAGTGCTTTAGTCTAAACTTGTTTTATTTTGCCAAATATTTTCTGCCAAATACTTCAATTGATCTTACTCTAATTTACTTGCTCAATATGTTCTTAACTTGTTTTTTTCTTTTTTAAATGTATTTTACTTCATTCTGATGTTGTGCAGCACTTTGGGCAATGTCCTATTGTATTTAAATCTACTATATAAATAAACTGACTTAACATGACTTTATTTCGTTATTGCATCTTTTAACATGAACAAATCTGTTTTTGTTCTGTTTTTTATTTTATTTCATGCTATAGTTTCATTATTATGGAGATTTTCTTTTCACTTTCTCCTCAGCAGAGAGGTTAAACAATGGGATAAGTGGCTCAAAAGCTGGAAGTGGTAGGGATTTTGTATTGCTGAGATTCTTCAGCAGTACAGATGCTGGACATAAAAGAGCTTTAAACCTGCAGTTTTGAAGAGAAGTGTTGAAGAAGAAGAGCATCCTGTGACACGGTACAAAAATCTGCCTAAGGCAGAGCTGAAGCTTTTGGATTTCAGCCTTTTTGGATGGAATTATTGGTTTATTTGCTTTCCAGTGACCCACCAACAAAGTTTCTCCAGGTCTGGTGCTCGTCTCCCTGCCTCCAGTTGCGTGGCCAGGACACCAGCACAGCGTTATGTTTCAGGCCTCCTAGCCCACTGGCCTGGAGGAGGTGGGAGGTGGCATCTCGCAGGTTGGAAGACACAGTCACTTGACAGAAGCCCTTCACCTTCTCAGTCTCCATCAGTTTACGCAGCGCCTAAAAAAGACAAGACAGAGAATAACTCTCAGCAAGGTGCAGAGAAACTAACTAACAATCCTCGGACCAGTATCAGTAAATGATCAGGTCTTTTCCAAACATATATTTGGCTTTTTGACTCGAAGATGTCCTTGATCACTATTACAGTAGCATTTTGGGACTCACTGTATTTTCTTCATTTACACTTAATTGAGCCTAATTTGACATCACATCTGCAGCCATGTATGTATATACTGAGAGACCTGTTCATACTGTTTTGTATGACATTATTTTAGATGAATACATTTCAATTTCACATTTGGTGACAGCAGGTGAGTCTAAAAAAAAGAAATTATATTATTTACAGCAACAAAAAAATAATATAAAACCTAGAGACATTAAAATGTGTAAGCACAGGCACAAACACACACACACACACACAGACTTGTGCATTTGTTAACTAAACATATCAAAAGTTAGACAAATCCCTTGATAAAGGTAAGAGAATGTCTGTCTGGGGCCCAGACTTTCTTTGTCTTTTGACTGTTACGTTAAACAGATAATATGTTTAAGCATGTTTGATTTCTTGTCAGTGATCCACTGACATTTGAGATGTTAAAAACTGTAGTTGTTACTTGTGCCCCGTACCTGCTCTGCGCGCTGGCTCTGGTCGTAGTTTTCCAGGTAGGTGCCCTCTAGAGCTGTTCCAACAATGGTCAGACCTTTGCCTGCCTTCAGCTGGTTGGTCAGAGAGAGCAGACGAGGCTGCTCCACGTTTTGCTCGGCGTCTGTGCTGACGAGCACCAACAACTGGGGCCTGAAGAGTGGGGAGAGCAGAGGGGAGAGAAAGTGAAAAACACAGGGCAGAAAAAAGGAGAAATGAATGCAGGGCAGGGAGAGCGATGAAGAATTAAATGAGGTCATGATGAAAGAAACGGCCGAGTGGGCCACGTGGAAGTCCTATTTCGGAAAGAGAGACGAAAACACGATGAGAAGTTGACACGTTAATGTGAATTCACAAACTCTTCTTGTTGTTTGACAGCTGTGATGAGGAGAATCACCTTTAACTGCAAGAACGGCTGAACGTGTGCGGACATGTTGCTAATGTCTGTGCTAATTAGAACTATGATAAAGCAAGTCTCATTATGTGTCATACCTCCAGTTCTTGGTGTGCGGGGGACCTTCCTCCAGCCGCATGAGAGCGTAACGTGCGGCGCTCAGAGACAGACCTCGTATCCCATCACCCCACTCTTTCTCTGCACTGTGACACAGACGAGCACCAATCAATATTTGTCAGTCAAAACATGAACAATAGTTCTGCAGCCTCGTTCTTAAGTTTAAAAAAAAGTGACAGCAATACAGTCGGCTCACTGAAACAAATCTACTTTTAGATGACAGTTTGACATAATGCAATGTGATTAAGGATTAGGCATCACTGGTAAATGTCAAGTTAACATGATGTCACTCACCACAGGGAATCACAGCATTTAAATTCTCAGTGTGCATGGCTCTGTGCCACTCCATTATAGGCATGGATGGATTACTGAACAGGCCTACCAGGCGCAGGGGCCAGAAGGGTCACTGGGCCCCTGAGCCACAGCCTCTGTTTGAAGTGACTGATCAGTCTTTTAAGATCTTGGTATCCGCCAACCAAACCCAAAATTTATTTTTCCTTCATATTGCAGCTGAACAAACATACTGAGGTAACATTTCAGTGAAAATACAGTAAATTTAGTAAAGTCATTTAAATTACAGCAACAAAATAGCTCTACTTTCAGACAACAGAACCCTCATATCAGATTTTTTTTTGCTGTTTTCCTACAACAATTTGTAAAGTATGCTGTAGCATTATAGTAATACTAATAATAATACATAGTAATACTGCTCAGAAGACTATCAGTGTGGATCTGCTGTAGTGGGATGCTTTGGGAAGAAGTCAGACAGACAGCCTCTTCTCATCTCCAACTAAAAATACTGAAGGTGAAGGTGAAGTTTTTAAGCTAACAGCAGCACCTGAGAGCTCTGCTTTGCCTGCAAAATGTCACTCAAAGAGATGCAAAGTGACACGTCTGCGCCCATTTGCCCATAATCCACCCATGATTATTAGGAGGAGGTTATGAGTTATTCTTTTTATCTTCATGTTTCCTAAAGTACACCAGGTTATTTGCTGGGAAACCGACACGCTAACATGACTACCCCCCCCCACCAAAACACCAATTTCTCTTTATCCCCCCTGAACAAATGATTGATGGTGGAGATTTAGAAGCAGAAAACTCATAAAATACAGTACACACACACACACACACACTCACACACACACACTCACACACACAAGTCAAACACAAATCAGCAAAAGTTAAAGGCAGCCAGCGAATCCAATCTCTCCTGGGGTTGTGCTTCACTCACCCTGCGAACTCGATATACTTGTAGATAGAGCCGGCGATTACCATGGCGACGATGGCGTAGTACCAGGAGCAGAGGAACATGAGAGTGAGACACAAGCTCATGCCCAGGAAGGACAGAAGCCTGTAGAGATGGACAGACAGATACGGAGGGAGACGCGGATAGTAAGATAGAGGCCAAGAGAGACAAATCTATTTAAAATAGTCAGTAATAGACAGTCAGCTGATGCTTCTCGCCGTAGCTGCTGAACTGACCAGTGGTAGAACTTGAAGCGAGGTCTCCAGTTTGGAGTTCTCAGCAGCGTCTGCAGAGCGCAGGCCAAGTTCACAAACATGTAACACATCAGGAAAAACCTGTGGGACACACAAACACAGAAACTCAATTTAAAACGCAGCTCTTCTTCTGTCCTGTAACGTAATAGAGTGATCTCAAAATGAGTGCTGCGGTCCACAAAGTATCTTTTCTTAATATCTGTCACATTTCCTGGTATTTATCTGTATTACCACAGCAGAAAAGCGGTCTGCCCTTTTGTGTGATGAGCTAAAATCCCGAGCCCATAAAATTTGGCATTTGCATCATTTAAGGAATCGCAGGGGACTGGCTGCTCTGTAATCTCCCACGGTTGGTTCTTAAAAGATGGCAGTCAATTAGAGAGTTTGTTTCAGTTCTCACATGGAGAGGATGGGAGCCACCGCATCGAGGGAAGCAATGAGGATGCCGCTCTCGCAGATACAAGCTGTCAGCAGGAGGGACCATGTGGGTTCTCCGTTGGCCTTTCCGTGGCCAAAGATCTGCGGGGACAACACAGAATCATATTAACGCCACTGTTTTCGTCTGCCTGGAGTGCTTTTTGCACCCAGTATGGAAAATCAGTAGAGAGGACGGGAATATTACAACAGTGTAAATAGGCAGCAGACTGACCCGAAGGGCGGGCACGATGCCATCCTTGGCAATGGCCTGCAGGAGACGAGGCGCTCCTGTCAGACTCTGAAGCCCCGCCCCGCAGGTGGAGAAGAAGGAGCCAATCACGATCACCCATGGTGACGGCCACGCCAACGTGCCAATCACCAAGTTCCCGTGCACTCCCTCTCCGAACCTTAAAGTGACGGGAAAAGGATGATTACCATTTCATAACACATGAAACCAATTATATTGTTAACAGCATAATAAGCGTATTATAAAGGCAATCATCAGTTATTTTCAGGGTTGTTTGCTGCAGCTAATCAAAGATGGGCTTACTTGTCCCTGAGGACCACACCCTCGATGCAGGCACCAAACAGAACCACGCTGGACATGTCTGAGCAGTCACGGATCAGGAAAGTGAAAACATTTCATAGACAGTAATCGACAGGATTATACAAATCATGAACCTTTCCCTTTGAAGATGCACTCAATGATCTGATAAACCAATCGACTACATATGCCGAGAAAAGCCATCAATCGATTTTGTTTAGGGTAATATCTCAGAGATCAATGACAGGGTAACTTATATCCCTCTGCTTTATTAACTTGTGATTGCATAGGCAGCCCAATGATGTGATTAGACGGCTTAATCAAATTTGTTTAGACCCCAAGCTGATTACTCCGAGATACATGGAAGACATTCAAGATGGCTGCTTTGGAGTTAGAGGCTTGTGATTGCATCTGATATCTGTATGGTTGAAGTACATGTGCAGCACCCAAAAAAATGTTTAATAATTAAGGATGTACAGTGCATCAATTTTATATATAACACGGTGCATTAAATGTTGACCCACACAAATTGATGTTACCCAACCACGTCACACCACTTTTTCTACTACTTTTAGCATCTTTTACATCCGTTCGAACACATTAGAGCAGGAGGAATTCAATATTTGATAGAACACGAACATGCTGGAGGGCTGAGAGATCTTAAAAGAAAAAGCTCGTTTTATACCCGTGGCACAGCTGATTCAGTAGCCGTGCCACCGTGATTTAAGAGAGGAGAGTCTCCTGTGAATGACAGAGGCATACTTTGGGCCAATCAGTAAAACAATGCATTACCGCCCCATCAAAATCAGACTGGTATTGTAGCAGTTATAGCTATTCACAGTTTAAAATGCCTGACCTTTAATTATGTAGCTCCCTGCAGGCCAATCAGTGTGTTTTTGTTGCAACAGAGCAAAAAAACACAGCGCATCATCCCTGCAAGTCCTGTCAACATTGGACCAGTGGTGTCTGGCATATCATCGCTGAGATTAAAATATAATTTAATATGGGTACTTTTTGATCACTGGTATAAAAGAGAACTTAAACCATCCTCAGTATAATCTAACTTATGACTTAGGACTTTTGAAATCCATAATATTCCACTGATACAATATCTGACTGAAAAGATGGCATTATTTTACATGTTTAAATTGCAGGGCACAAAAATATTGTTTGTAATTAGTCTGTGCGGTGACCCTTATTTTCCTGCAGGGGGCAGCAGTGAGAGGATACAGACAGTGGAGGTGGTGGTGATGGCTGCAATGGTTCCAATGGGGATTGACTTCTGGGCATCACGCAGGTCTCCAGAGCGGTTGGAGCCAGCCATGATCCCTGAACAGGTAATGGAGAAGCAAACATTATCAAGGTCGTGGAGATTTACACACACACACAAACACAGCATGTGTTAGAGGTAGCAGGGTATCAACTCAGTCTTTTAACATGCATAACATCGATTTTCGTCTGACTACATTGTGGACAACGCCGCAAATGGCATACATAAAACCACAAACAAACAAGCCCCTTCACCTCTAGATGAATGAATAAGTCATAATAAGAATCCCGGTAATAAGAACAACAAGATGGAAAATCATCTGAGAAAAAAAAGAAGATTTTCACCTGTCACTGACGGGAAGTAGATGCCGACCAGCAGCGTGAAGAAGCTGGTGATGTCGGCCAGCACGTAGCGGTTTGCGTTGGTCAGAGTGTCGTCCTGCTCTTCGACTGACTCCATGTTCTTTCTGGCAATCAGATCTCCCTTCTCATAGTAGGTCCCAAACAGGTTCTCTGGATGGGTGGGAGGGAAGAGTAGAGGAGGGAGAATCAGGTGAATGTTTCATGTAGACAAATTAAGAAAAGGATTTTTAAAAAAAGGGGTAAAAAAATGCTCTCATTCCAGGCTGACAACCAGAACCACTTTCTTTTTATGGCTTGGAATTGACACTGAATCATAAGAAAAAGACCATTTAAGTGAAGACAGATCTCTACACAAAAATCTAAACTAGTTAAAATATTTATTTGTAATAGGAAACAACTATTACTGGTGCAGCAAATTGTTTTTTTGAAATCTTTCATTAACTTTGACATAAAAGGATATTTTTAGTGCAAAAAAAAGTCACATTAAATATACTTTGAGATAATGTTGTAAAACAATAAAGCATGAAAACTCCAGAGGGCAATGAATACATTTTATATGAAGCATGGTTTCTGATTTTCTGAGCATTGTTAGCTCTGCAATAACTACCAGAGGGAAACAAGGTTCAGCGAGCTTTAGGCTTTCTGTGGCCGAAGGTTTCAGACTAATGTGAGAGCTGCTTCTGTCGGGGTCTGTTACTTGCTTTGTCTTGGTGAAATCATTTTCTACATTCCCTGGACAGACGCAAGAGGTTTATCTCATTACAGCTAGCTCTGTGTCACATGTAGGTGGAGTGTGCGACGGAGAGGTAGAATCAGCGTAGTGAGAGCAAGAGACCAGATGTTTTTTTTTTCAGTCGAGAAAAAAGTGAGAATTGCACCAAATGTAACATTGCATAATGGAAACTGTTGTCACTGGTATCAATTGTAATATGATAAACATTTCAAATAGCGCTTCTTTGTATGGCGTAATATACTGTGTATTTACACTACAGGCCAAAAGTTTGGAAGCAAGATCAAATTTGTACAAAAAAAGCTCAAAGTTTCATTGGTATACTTTGCAACAAAACAAACATGATTATTATATAAAGAGTAACTTATCAGAAGACATTTTTACTATAATTATCAGGTATTTGAGTTTTTCTTGCTTAGACTTTGCTTTCTTCAAAGTAACCTCTCTGGCTTTAACAACAGCATGGCATATACGAGGCGTTCATTCCACACGTTTTCTTAAGGTTTGTGCCAGGAATTGCATTCCAAGCTTTCTTAAGTTCATCAATAAGAGACTGCTGATTTGTGGGACGCGCTTTTCTGACTGATCGATCCAATTCATCCCACACAAGCTCAATGGGAGAGAGGTCTGGAGACTGAGGGGGCCAAACCATCTTTTGAAGAACACCTTCCTCTTCTTTTTTGTCTAGGTAACATTAATGTATACCTAAAGGTAAATTGAGGAAAAATGGTGCATATCAATGAAAGCAAAGTCTGATCATGCAGTAAATACATCCCAAAATACATATAACTCATGCTAGGTTTTTAAGAAAGGCATTGTGAACAGAAACTTGAAGATGCTTCCAAATGTTTGGCCTGTATTGGCCTTGCTTCCGAACTTTTGGCCTGCAGTGTATATAGTTGCTTTCTATATATGAGAAGTAAAACACATTTTAGTCCAGTTCAGCAAAATCAGTTAATCTATTTCTCCAATTTATGTGACCAAAATATATCAGTGACAGCATTTGTCAGTAATTTCACTCCTCCTCATTTACTCTTAACTCCTCCTGTGCCTCCCCTCTGCAAAATCCCTGCAGCCATTCATAGTGGACACATGAAGTGTCCCTATTTGAGAACAAAAAAATCACTCAGAAATGCAAAGCACACACATAGCCTGCTTTAAGACCACCTTTGCACAACAATGTAGCTTAATAAAGCATTTCGGCTTAGAAGAGAGGATGGCAGCGCCACCAGAAACACATATTTGTGCACATTTCATTTGGCTGATCCAAACCGGATGAACCAACCTGCCAGGATTCCACTGGTGACCCCCGGGATGCCCTGGATCTGAGACACATTGTTGGCTACGAAGTACTTGTCGCAGGTAGCATTGAGGAAAGGCGAGTCGCAGAACATGCGCCACAGCTGGGTGGTGACTGTCCCATTAGCCGTCTCAATGGTCTTGGCACACACATCATCAAGGATTTCCACACCAAAGTGCGGTTGCCCAAGAGACACACACTGTAGAGAAGAGAAGCATAAAATGTCTTTGGTATATTAAAACACAAAATTTCATACAGATGTACATGGTAAAAAAAAAACTAGTGAGCAAAAAATAACTTATTCAAGGAGTTTAATTTGTTTTAAATTTCGAACAACAAGATATCCCATGGAAGCACATCTAGACATGTGAGTTAAAAATGTGCCAAAGTGGGTTGGAAAATAGTCGTCATACTAAAATAAAATAACTGGCAACCAAACTATTAGAAATGTAGTGATTTAGTGTTATAAGCCAATCATGAGCTGTGTGTTTGTGTTTCTCATGTTTGACCGTCTCTGCTTACGGGAAATCGGGAGGATCGACGGCGGTCTTGATGACGCCAGCGTACACGGCCAGGATGGAGAGAATGACGCAGGCCAGAAACACCAGGGCCAGCTTGTTGACGTACTTCACGCCAACAAACACAACCGTGGCCATGGAGGTCAGCAGGATGGTCCCGTACACGCGCATGTTGTTCAGCAGGGCGGCCTCTGCCTCGGCGCCCTCCAGGCCCTCCAGGGGGAAGATGGCCGCTTTGGGAGCTATGTAGATCTGAAGCAGAGGGGAGATGTGGTCATTGATTTATATCCAGGGAAAGCACACCTGCATCTTTCTCATAAAAGTTCCATACAATCTCATCGTTGCTCAAGGGCATCTTGGTGGTAGTTGTTTGGGGAGTGTTACTCATCCACTTTCCACTCACTGTCTGTCTCACTTTTCCCCAGCCTGTCTGGTGGATTTAAACGGGCAGATTTCAGGTCACAAGCCTGCTCCTCTAGCTCACTGTTTACCGCTGAATTTAATAAATTTCACCCTGGGTTAAAAAAAAAAAAAAAAAAAGCCAAAATGTAATAAAAGGGAGGTGAGAGAGGCATGAAGTGAGTGAGGAGGACAACTCTGCGAAGTGTGAAAACATGTGATGCTCACATTAATAGCCCTTCTACTGGAGCTAGAAGCTGCACACATAATTCTGGTCTGCTATTTTAATTCAGCTTAATTAAAGAACTCAAGCATGGTATTAATATTTGAAATTAGCTGCCATTATTACACTTTTTACGACGGGTCAGTCCAAGAATAGTCCCATCATATATAAAACGGTAAACCCCTAATTAGCCCGTCAGTATCTGTCATCAGCTTTAGATGATTCATGGCGGAGCTGTTACATAAGCATGGGAATTTCTCTCTCTTTTCTTTCTTTTTTTTTTTTTTTTCAAATAACTGTTTGATTTCCACCCAGAACAGTTAAATCGTCATGAAGAGGAAATAAAAACTGAGGAGGACGAGCAGGGTGTCGTGGCTCACTCCGGTCATCTGGCTGGAGAAAGTGAGCTGATGCTAAGAACAGCGTATCACTAGGCAAACAAATCTCCTGCTTCACTGTGAACTGTTCATGCTTCCTAAAATAGCAGCATCAGTTTGTGTTCTTGGCTTGGGTGGAAGGATGAAACATATTCAAATCAGCCTTCTCCAGATCTGCTTCTTACAATTCTGCAGGGATTGTTATTTTACAATGGAAACTAAGCCAGCTTTGACCCAGAAGACAGAATTAACCTCCAGGCATCATCAAACTGTGCATATCCATTAGAGGCATCCAGAAGGAGAGTAACGAAAGGAGAATTTAAAAAACAAATAAATAAATAAAAAAAACAAAACAAAAAACACTCTCTGGTACGTTGATAACAGTGGACCAAAGTGATGAGAGCTGTTTCAAGGAATGGTCGTGTTACTCTGCCAGTGTCTTGATTGCTCGCTAATGCAGTATTTGCATAATTACCCAATAGTCCATGCAGCATGGGGGACTGCAGTGGAAAGAGTGTGGAATAAAAAGGCAGAGGAGGGTTAGGAGGAGGAGAGAGTGAAGATCGAGATGAAAGATCCCTGCATTTCATCAACTGATCAGAATTCATGTTGAACACACGGCTTGAGAAAAAAAATAGCTTCAAAGGGCAGTGAGGAGGAAAATAAACTGAAGGAGAGGAACTCTATTTTCACAGTCATGTGGCACATCGCGGTGCACAGTGTGGATGGGGTTTTTTTTTCCCTCCCCCCAATTCATCATTAATTTCACTGCGCTGAGGTGTCAGTGTCTGCAGATATCAAGCCAGCAGAGCAGTGTGTTGTCAGGGATTACACAGATAAGTCAGAAACTGCTCTTGGATTATAGTCTGCCCGATTGGACTTTGATAAAAACCTGTTAAAGACACGGTGAAACAGAAAATGCATGTTCAAGTTCTTTGTGTTGGTTGTTTAATGATCTCTCATTTGATGCTAAATATAGAGACGAGTCAATTTGAAGAAAAAATTCTGAATCATATTCTTTGGCCTTCATAGTTATCAGATCTCAACCCAGCTAAACACCTGTGGGAGGCTTTGGAGCGATGTGTTAGACAGAGCTCTCCACCACCATCATCAAAACACCAAATGAGGGAATATCTTTTGGAAGAACAGTGTTTATCCCCCCAGTAGAGTTCAGAGATTTGGAGATGCTGAAGCTGTTCTGGAGGCACGTGGACGTCCAACACCTTACTAAAACACTTTATGTTGGTTTTTCCTTTAATTTTTAAAAAACTGAATTTCTTGAAGATCCCTTCCTTCCTTTCTTCTCTTCCTCATGCTTCACAGGAGATAGCAGACATGATATCAGAGGTGTCTGTTTAAATGTGAGTTTGCTCACATTTAAAAAGAGCGTGGTTGAGGTCTAATTTCTTAATTTTGTTTATTTCGTTTTCTTTTTGGCCAAGTGTAGGCTGGTGTCAGACAACTGAAAAGATGCTTGTGCACGGCTCTACGAATCAGCTACTGGCGGTAGCTCAAAATTCAACATTCAGACATGAGAGCTGTATCCACAGTGTCATCTAGCTCATCATAAAAGTACTTTTTTTTCTACCTTTTCTGGTTCTTTTAACTTCTACCTACATAAAGAAATAAAGATTTGCCATATTCTCAGTACACATCAGTGGTTTTTGAATGCCTCTGTGCTGCTGGTTTTGTTTGGCTCCTTGCCTCGTATCATTGAACCATTTCCAGTATTGGCACCAGTTTTCCTTGGACCAGAACAACACAGAACCAAATCCTTTATGTACTACCAACATAATTTGATCAAGGGGTCATATTCAAGTGTGGCAACGCTGCACTTGCTGCACAATTACTTCGCCTCCCTCGTGAGAGCAGCCTTGGTGACAGTGCTATCACTGTGACAAAACTGTCAGAGTATGATGTTGCAGAGTTGACTGCAGGGAAGGAAAAACTGTGATTTGAGTGGTCACCCTCCACAAACCTGGCAAAGCTATCTCATCATTTTCCCTTTAGCTCATTGTGGTTTGGCAACGCCGTGGATGAATTAGCTTGAAATTTCAAGGAGGCTGAACAAAAGAGACAGTTGACAGTTCTCTGCTTTTACTCGCATCAACGTGAACCCACTCACTGGGCTGTCACTGGTCTTTGCGTCTAATTTCCAGTCTGAGAAAACGTGGCAGCTGTTCTGGAAAGGCTGTCAATTTTTCAACAATTAATAACCAGAGTCAGTCTCAGGATAAATCTGTGATGAGAAATAGACCATGCACCTGCAGAGAAAGACACCATTTTATATCTTCAATGTCTAATTTGAATATTTGGAGTACTTTGCAGGATGCACTGAACCTGGTGATCATCTAAACATTCAGTGATTGGTCCAGCAAACTGGGCCAAGTAAACTCTGAACTGGCTGTTTGATGGTAATCCTTGAGCACAAACTCACAGTGTGCACCTCTTAATCCCACCTCTCATCCAAGCGACATCTCAGCTGTTTCTGTTTGTCGGCTACCAGCCACAAAATCACTGAGCCACCACACCTGGTAAACTTGCACTGTAAATACTGTCAATGGCACAAATGTGTAACCCTTAGAAAATGATGAAGCAGATGCCCTGATGATGACAGAGGAAAAGGAAAAAAAATGAGAGAGGAGTAGAGAGGCTATCTCTCACCAGGAGGAGTTCAATGGCCCCCAGGATGTAGGATGTACATGGCTCCAGCGAAGGTCGTCCCCAGGTAGAAACAGATCCCTACTGCTCCCCCAAATTCAGGGCCCAACGAACGGGATATCATGTAATAGGAGCCTCCGGCTGCACACAAACATAGCAATGTTAAGAGAAATACATGTGTGGTGTTTGTATGTTAGTAGGTATATGATTTAAATGCAGTGGACATACTCCTAATGTGCAACTGTATGAATTATAACTATAGTCTCTAAACATTACTGGCTATTATTTACAATAAACAAATAAATGAGTTGGATTGCACTTTACTATTGGAAATGCTGCATTTTTGGCTACAAGAAAAATCATCAATATTGTCATTTAATTGTTTTTTTTATTTATACTTTACTGTATGTAAAGTAGACATTAATGATAAATGCCCATTATATTACCAGAGCCCAAAATAATCTCTGACAACTGTTGAATCTGTGCAACTATCAGCAAAAAGTATTCAATTTATAACAGAGTTAAGCAAGACACTCAAAAGCGATGGCGAGCTTACCAAAGATGCTCTTTTTGTGACTAATCTTTATTTTATCATTATGTCTTACCATGGTATTTCCCCACAGCGTGCAAATGAATTAACTGAACATAAATAAATAGAACTTAATCAGCACTTTGCAGCAGCATAAAGGCTGGGACCAGTTATAACACAGACAGTTATAATTGGCGTACACTTCCACACTTCTGCACAAGCCTGTAATTTGCTCTGACCCCTGCTGTACACGCACAAACTGGTAAGACGCAGGCCATCATTACTATGTAAACTCACATTATGAAATATAGCTATACTGCGTAATGTGTACATTGATGTGTCTGCATACAGATTAAAACACACACACGTTCAGTTCTACATGTCAGGCATTCATTTGGCTGCTGCTTTATTTTGTGTAAATAACACTGCGTGGCGACAAGTTAAAGTGCACAAGATCCCAGACTAAAGCTTTAAATGTTTCTGGGGATATCAAGCTGCGCTGGGTGTAATGTGCCAAAAGCAATCAGCGAAAAGAGAAATTTTAGAAGCGGACAGACTCAAACAGTGATGACTGTGTGGTGCCAGCGTCTGCTCACCCACCTGGCACTACTCCATTGGTAGCGATGGCACTCATCGAGATGGCAGTCAGCATGGTCTACACAGAGAGGGAGGGGAAAAGACAGAGGAGAAGAAAACACGACTTTTAATCATTTTTATCAAATTATGCATGTACATACTGTGGATGTAAAGATATTCTCATCCTTTAAAAGTATTGTTTATTAATACACTGTCAATCAGCCTGATGTACTGACAAATTAAAGAACTGGTCCACATCGTTTATTTTAACAAAGTTCATAATCAGTGAATATAAAAAAAAACACTGTGAGGTTGTACTTTATAATGTTGTATCATGTGTTGTATAATGTTTACCATGTTAGCACAAAGGCTGAAAACATCTAGCCTGGCTCTGTGCCGTCTTAGTTTAGCTTGTTAACATGCTGACATTTAATAATTGACACTAAACACAGAGTACAGCTGAAGCTAAAGGAAATATCTTTTAAACCAAAGTATTCGACAAATTAAAAATGACTTGATGGAGCTAGAGGAAGGAAGGAACACTGAAGTGATCACAGTTCATCCTGAGGGGGGTAGAAATGTGTGAACCAAATTTCATGGTAACCCATCCAATAGTTGAGACATTTTACCAAAAAACACAAATGTTAAGAGTGCTAGGGGAAAAATCCAAAGATCACCAAAGTTTTAGGATTCATCATCAAGGACATGAAGGTTTGTACAACATTTTGAGCCACTTCACCTAGTAGGTGAAAAGATATTTCACGAAATAAATTAAAACTTTGACCTGCTGGTGGTTCCAAAGGGAAACTTACCTAAAGGTACAGTCGGCAGCTCTAATCAAATAACTTCTTCAAATTCAGCGAATATCTCCTCACAATCCACTAACTGTCCGTTCTATGTTTGTGCTGGAAAACAGGCCCACTGATTTTGCTGTAATATAATTGCACTAAAGTGATCAAAAGAATGCCAAAATAACTACATCATGATGCCGATTCTTCATGATTGCACACTCCACCTTTAAATCATCAGGATTTTTCCTAATGGCAATCCATTCAATAGTTGCTGAGTTATTTCGTTGACTTTGCCGCAAGCATGGCTAAAAACCATGCACACTTTTAATGTTATGTCTTCTGCCATTTAGTAAAAAGTCCCTTTGACTTTTTTTTTTGTCAGCTAGCCACTTTTAGAAGTTAACTCTCCATATTTTCATTTCCTCCCAGTGATGTCCATCATAACAGCGCCAGGCCTGTGGTACATAACATCAAAACACCCTGCGACGGAGATTACATGAGGACAACACCAATTTACAGCCATGCTAAACGCTAAAGCTGACTGGTTGTTGATTAGATAAATTATAATGCCACTGGGCCTGTCAACAGCTGTCACACCACATTCAGACAGCCAATGACAACTCGAATGTAACTCCGGTATTGAGCGGGAGGAAAAACACCAGGAGAAATCTGAGGGCACGCTAGAACAGAGATCACTAGTTCCCTACAACACAAACAGCCAGGCCGCACCGCCCTGCAGAGGGAGAGAGGGAGGGACGCAGGCAGCGAGAGGAAGAACGGGCCGGGAAAATAAAAAATGACAAAATGGAGGGAGAGAGAGATAGTGTGTGTGACAGTACAAAGACAGCATTAAGATTTTATCATTCTTTCAAACGCTATTGTTGAATTTCTGAGTGTCTTTGTACATTGTCTGCTCGTGAAAGAGAAGCACGAATAGGAGATGCGAGAGCAGGCTGGTAAAAATCAGTGCTACCTCCTGAAACCTGCTTTTACTTTTCCTCTTTTTCTACTTTTATGTAAATACCGTCTCACTGCTGCGATTATATGATTGTTCCATTCTTTATTATTTACTGCATTTACTGTTTTAATCATTGTTTGAATTGTTCAAAATACAGTTTCTTACTACACAGTCACAGTACTGATTCAATTTATTAAAGCTTCCATATTTACGAAAACTGCCGCTGTGTGGGTTTATTGTTGGGTTGGTCTCCACTTTGTAATGCATATTTTACATTAGCAGCAGATAAAAAGAAAACGAGAGACACTGGGTAATTTACATTTTAACCATGATAACCAGCTACTGTACGTTATCCACAGGATCCTTGTCAGGGAATAATACAAATAAAAAAAAGTCACATTATGAAGGCAGGATGGTACTTTTAATCTTACAGGTTCATGAATCAAAGCCTGACAGATATGTCCAATGATTATTCAGTACAGTATTTGGGTTTGGTTCTTTTGGCTCAGCTTTAATCTTTTTTGTTGTATTATGAATGCTGTTTCAAATTTTATTTTCATTAAAGTTAGAAGTTTAAAATTCACATTTAGTTAATTCACAACTGTAAAAACATGCTCATCACAATTCTTTAAATGAATACCCCAAAATATTTTATTACTGGACGATAATATAAGTTCCACATGTCTGAATCTAATAATACTACAACAATTACTAATATTAGTAAGAATGAATATTAACTATTTTTATTTGACGTTGTTTAATATTATTTAGTGGATTTTACTACAATTCCTTAAGATGTAATCAGACCAGCAAAAAAAAAAAAAAAAAAAAAAAACGAGCAGGACCTATAATAGAAGAAAGCGCGGTGAGTCCCAGTCCGTTATGTTCGACTATCATTACGTCCGTCTCTGTGAAGACTGTAATGTGGTTAGTGGCACCTGAGGGCCTGATGGACTGATGATCAGGAGTGAAGAATGAGTGGGACTCGTCCTCTAATCTGGTCATAATGAGGCCACAAGCTCTTCTCCCACCACAGCAGATAAGACAGTAATTGTTTAAGTGTTTTATCTGATGTGGGCAGCAGCCACGCAGAGGTAGTCCGTTGCATACTGAGTCACTGAATCGTCTGGTCACACGACTGCACAGGCCCGTCAAAAGTGGATTTATATGATTTAGACTAACTTGTACGGACAAACAGGGCAGGGGCACTGTACATTAGAGGTAAAATATGGCTCTGGATTACATATATTTCAGTAAAACAGGCAGTGTGATTAGAAAAGAAGTTCTTTCTTTTATCCAAAAAGGATTGACTTTTGTCTTTCGAAAACATATATAATAATCATTTATAGCTATTGTACAATTGTGATTGTGCATCAGGTTTGAAAGGTGGTCTTTTTTAACCTTTCCAAAACCAAAAACATAAGAGCAAAAAGGAAAACTACCATAAACAGTATTAAGGATAATGGACTGTTTTCTCAGAGGTAATTCATACTATGCTACATTATTTTGTGTGGTCTCTATAATAATAATATAATAATCTACAAGCTTCAGCCTCTTATGTCCCCTATGAGGACAAAAATATTGACAAGTGTAGCAACAGGAACAGTCAGTTTATCATTTTAATAGAAAGATTTGGATGGATTTTATCGTTTCTATAAATAATTTTTTCAGGTTTATCAGTGTCTACAAGGCATTTTTAGTCTGGCCCGTGACATACTCCAGACACAATCCAGAAGCAGCTGTGACCTTTCAAACCTCACAGAAGCATTCTGTCCCTGGTGAGATTGGTAATTTTACTTCTATCCTCTGGTTAATTCCTGATGGTCCGTCTGTCATTTTGCAGGATGAGAGCTTGTTTTTTTTTTTATTTTGTATTTTTTCGTCTATTTGGCCACTTTACCTTTACTTTTAGCAGTGTCCTACTTTTATTCCACATGACCCCTCAGGCGTCACCACAGAGGGACATTAACAAATGCCATCAATCAGCTGCTGTCACAAACGCAGAAGATCACTCGGACCGTCCTGCAAAGTTTGGACTGAAGGTCACACTTTGATTTGCTGCAGTCGGAAAAGAACTTGATGTTTTCCCAAAAGCACACATCTAATCAAATGTCCAGAAGTTAAGACAAACATTTCTCAGCTTTTTGTCTCTTATTGATTGAGGCCAGAAAGCCTGACCACTCTACCTGATAACCTCATGTGTGAATCAGCACCCGATTGGTGGGCTGGCGCTGGAGGCAGCAGAGTTCTGCTGTAGTGGGCAGGTTGTGCAGCATCTTTTTTCCCACTGACCCAGAGCCTGTGGCCTGTTTTATCGTCCCACTTTCAGGCAGTGCAGGTAACCTAAAACTGTGATTTAAGGTGTGCCTGATAGAGTAGACACCATACTCCGGTTTGCTAACACTATCTTTATCTATGAAGCCTGGAATCCGCGCCTGTACCTCCAAACTCACACGCACCCACACGCCCTCTGGCCTCTGAGCGTGCCAGCAGAAAACGTCACATTATGCTGCCTCGCCATCTGTCTCGCTCATATGGAGGTACAACAGCAGACAGCTTACATACCAGACAAAAGGGACGATTTCTTTCTGAGGCAGTGCGAGCGCTGGTGACACTTGAATAATTGCTAAGCCATCGTGATTACGGCTGAGCCTGAGGAAGGTTTTTGGCGAAGAACCTCATTTTCTTTTTTAAGAAAAGCCTGCTCGCCGATACATCCGCGACGCTGACTGCGAAGGACACTTTAGGTCTGTTTCTTCCCAAAGCTACAGATAAACTGATTTGGCCTTTAGTCGACCTCGGAGTTGAGCGGAAATTGGTTTTGACAGGAATGGAGTTTTCACGCTGCCCTGAGAGCGCGCTTCATTAGCATGCTTCATTACACAAATGCAGAATAGTTTTGTCAAGTACAACTTCATCAATTCACGTACAATCGTACAGGAAATGTCTGTTCTGAGTATGCTGTGTATCCCTTGAAATCCCCATGGATGGTAACCTAAAGAGGCCAAAAGTGTCAGGTGGAAGAGGTAGAGGTGATTTTTACTTTCAGACTGCGATTGGGAATCGAGGCTGAGAGCAAAAGGACAACGTGCAGCTGTAAGAGAGAGAGAGAGGAGAGAGGTGGCAAAACAGGACATTAAAAAATTGGATAGTAGGTGGAAAGAGAGGGAGAGGAAGCGAGAAAGAGGAGGAAATAATGAGACAGTAAAATGAAAAAAAGGGTTAGAGAAATTGAGAAAGAGATGAGAGTAAAAAAAAATGGAACGGATGAAGGGAGAAAAGAATCCTTAGCATTTAAATGAGTCACGACAGAGGGCAGACCACCCTTCCCCTCGCATCATTTGGATTCAAGACCTGGAAGTAATGAGGAAGACCAAACAACAGATGACTTTCTATCTCGAATATTAAACCTCATTTTATCTTGGTGACAAGCCTGCATTCATTATCTGGGCTAAAAATACACACATGCGGCGCATGTTTGAATACACTCGCTTGGAGGACGCCGTACGTCCATATACATACGGACGGCCATATACGGACTTTTAAAATGGTTGTGTGTATAATTTCATGGTTTATGGTATACTGTGTCAGAGCTGTTCCACTCGGAGGCCATTTCCTCGTGCAATAACAATCCCAACAATGTGCACGCGTTCGGTGGCTTGTTAATGTTCTGTCAAAATGCGTGACGGAGAAATAACGGTGAGTGCTCGACGGCTACAGATGTGTGTGCACTGCTGTGATTGAGCATCTAATGAAAAGTGCTCTGTCAGTGATATCCCATCATGCATTCACGTGAATAAAACATGGGCTCACGCCGTACATTATTGAGCCTTACAGCATGCGTGACTCCTCCGCACTTCAAGTCCTGTGGATTTCACTAAGGTGGGGATCACTGCGTACATGTATGTACACACACACACACACACACTCCTGCGGTGTGTTTCTTGCAACCCCTGGAGGGCTGGGTGGTTATGTGTTATGTAAGGAGCTCAGGAGGAGAGAGGTGGGGGTTTCTCACACGCCGTTCATGCTCAGGCTTATCGCCCCAGGGCTCTGCAATAAGCACGGTGTGACTGATAAGAAATGTGTGCATGTGTGAGAGAGAGAGAGAGAGAGAGATAGAAACGGTGAGAAAAAATGAGCAAGAGACCGAGGGATGAACAGAATACATGTTAAAGAGGTTAAATATTCACCACTATATGACATTTCAGAGTGTGCGCAAGCGTAGTGTCTGTATTTGTGTGTGTTTTCATGGGTCCCTGTCAAACTGCGTCTGAACCAGCTTTGATCTTAGAGGCTTTCCTTTGTGTTATTTTGCACATATTTTCAACATAAAACTGAGCGCCATATTTTTTCAGAAGCACCCAGAACAGGTCCCCTTGAAAAAATGAATAAACCAACAATTAAACTGCGATAAAATGTGTGTCCTTACATTAATCACCAATCGAAAACAGGTTTTAAATAATATGCTGTCCAATGTTGTGCATTAGAAATCAGTTATTCCACTGTATCTGCATTGTATCTACATTTCACAGGATAATTATATTTTAGAGCTAATGATAACCATGTTTTATCCAAAAATGCACATACAACAATGACATGTTATATCAGTTTCCAAATGAGTACAAGAATCAATATAAAACAGTAAAAGCACACTGCTTTCCCTCAACATGCTGTTTCAGAGCCCGCTCTACACTGTCACAGAGAAACATGATTGGGAAGCATATTGCCTGTGTGTCTGTGCAGGCAACTTTGCTATGGTTGGGATTTGAGGGGGTTGTTCTATAAATACACTCGGTGCTAGAGGAGAATCTAGGCTGCACAAACACACAGACATGCCAACATACAGTCCTGCCACAACTCACACTGTTAAACCAGAGGAAAGATACACAACCCCGACGAGCTGAGAGACCACACAGTTTGACTGTGCGATAACATTAACATACATGATAACACCTATCTCCTGAACGGATGAGATGTTAGGCATTGAAAGAGGAGCTAAATTATATGTTCCCTGACAATCACGTGTATCAAACAAGTCAAACACAATCAGCTTGTAACAGCCACTCAGATCACTGACAGCAGTGCTGCCGCTCATGTGGGACACTGTCTTTTGTAATTCAAGTCTCAAGGCCACGACAGGGTGTCAGTCCAACACCAAAGTCACTCTGACACATAACAGCTCCGTGGCACTGACATTAATGAGAACCAGGGAGCATCATGGCATGTCATCATCCATTTTGTTCTTTTTCCAGAATGAATGCGCGTGTGGTGTCTTTAAAATACAACCAGAGCGATGAGAAGAGTGTGCAGCATTCCTTTTTTCTGAATACCGACTCAAAGGAAACCTTGTCTGCTACAAAATCTCTGAAGAAAGTCTCCATGGCTAACATTATGCGACTGCAGCAACATCATATTCCACCAGCCAGTGTGATGGAACTGGCTAAAATAAGATCTCTTAAAATGCTGCCTTAATGAGGCTTTGTTTGGTTTGAAGCTGGGTCAATATCACCACTTTTGAAAATGAAAATAGCTATTACTTACTCAAAGACAAAATAAAACTCTTAAGTATGAGCGTGTTATTGAGTGTGCCAGGAGATAACAGAGATTGGCAGCATGTGTTGTTATGTAAAGATCTATATGCAAGATAAAAGGTAGTGGAAAATACAGTGTTTTGGTAGATTTAACTTAAACTTAGGTAAATTTGCACGTTTTGAGATGGTGTGTATTTGTGGATATTTCTATATTTCTAGATTTTTCTCAACAGCATCAAATCACATCAAAAGACCAAAACCAACAATGAACTGATCCCACTAACAAGTATTGTCTGCGTCGTCAAAGCCTCTATTGTCGTCCACAAACTAATAAAAAACACATCACTGAGCCACACTGTTGCACTGGGTGACACGTTCCTTCATTACCATGAAAATGGGCACTGAAGTTTATTCTGAGTCGATCCCACACACACACACACACACACACACACACACACACACACACACCATCATTCTGCTGCTGTAAATACTCACTATAGCAGCTGAAAATAGTTCCAGGGAAATGCACCATTTACTCCTGCTGAGTAGCGATTGCTGAAAAGTACAGGGCCCAGCTGTTTTAGGAAATTACTCAAGCTTTTTTAAAAAATAAATATAAAAAAAGGACATAATCATGACCAATTTTTCTAGATATATGCCTTCAATGGGAATAACTGATTATTGGGGCAACAAACTCAGACAATAAGCTTTGGTTCTTAACCAAAATATAGAAACTCATCAAACTTATCCTTTAATATGAAAGTACTGTTTGGAATCAAGTAACAATGCTTGCTTTTAAACTGTGCACAATATGAAGTCTTACCAGTACAACAAAAGGAAAAATAAAGAAGAGCCAGAGTTGACCAGACCTGCTGAGGAGACTAACGTTATTCAGCATTTAGAGTCTCCAAGGGGCAATTTATGACTCCTTGCGGTGGTTTGTGGGGCACTTAAATCTCAGCTTCAGACAAGAAGAAGCTGGACAAACTAATTAGGAGGGCCGACATTGTGCTTGGGTGTTTTTTTGGACTCAACAGAGGAATTTAGAGGGAGATAATGACCATCATCCCAAATCGGATGAGACATTATATGTAATTTCAAACAACCATATCCATGTATTTCTTGATAGACCAAACCTTTTTATCAAATGACTGAGGAACCAGTTATAGATAAAATATCCAGATTGGAATGGGTGTTTTTAGGTTAATCCAGTGACATATATTGGACAAATTAAAGTACTTCATACAAGGGTAAAATAAAAAGAATGCTCATTAAATGCCCACAATGGCCTGTACCAGCCACAGATACAGTATTAAAGAGATACCTGTGGTATAGATTGTAAACTAATTAACTATACCACCATAATCCCAGCAGCTTCTCAGATTGTCTTCTCTGTCCTCAGTGAAAGTAATAATGGTGAACATCTGGTATCTTTTACTGCGGCACAGCTTTACAGCATTACCTGTCCCCTCTCTGCTGCCACGCGTGCTCCAGTACGCTGCTCTCCGGTTTAAGGTCGCTCTTTAAAGACAATGTGACATTTCTGATTTCACAAAAGTAGGTAACACACTCACTGTGGCACAGCACATGAAGACGATGATAAAAGTCCCAATGACACCTCCGATCCCCACCAACCAGGTCATCCTGAGGAAGAGGATCACGCCGAAGATGTTCTGGATGCACGGCATGTAGACGCCCATCAGAGTGCCGAGCTGGGGGGCCTGGAAGAAGATGAGGGGAGGAGGATTATTATAATAAAAAATAATGGAGCAATGTTTATTATTAAACCTTGACATGATAAATGGTCATTTCCCAGACATGACTTGTCAGTTGGCTTTCACAGTGACACAGTTTTTTTTCTGTAATTTTAATGAAATTCATCGATGCAGACGGAGTTTTAGCTTTAAATCTCAGACAGCTATCACACTACAGAAGCGAAACGTTGGCCTATCTATCCCTTACAAGTCTGAAACCAGATGTGCAGCTCTCTCTGAGTAACTCCTGCTTCACTTTGGGCGTCTCTGTGAATCAGTGAAAGTCAACACAGCAGCCGTGCATGCTGGGAATCACAGTGTGTGAATTTGCTATAGCCACTGTGTCTTGCTCTATTTTCTCATAGGCTCACGTGCGAAAAAAAACACACTACAGATGGTCATACTGCCATTAAAGCAAAACAAACATTTGCTTGTAAGAGTTCACAGATTTTAACTTTCAAAGGCCCAATTTGTAATTATGTTGCGTTGGGTTGAAATAGCTGCTGTTTGCTCACATTACTGGCTTCATTTGTTTTTATATGTTATAAACATGTGTTTTCCATTATGTCAGTGTGTTCTTTCTTTTACTTCTCCTTATTACCGTTGTAGCTCTGCATGCACTGTAATATTTTTTTATGTCACTTCATATTAAAAAGTTAAAAGTCTCAGTTCTTCCATTTACATCATTTGATAAATGGCAAATGGCAAATAGCACCTTTTTATTGCCGTTTTTTAATTTAAGGATTTCCCACATTGCTTTGCTGTAAACCCTTTGTTGATTTCCAGAGCAATAATTACTCTGAGTCCAGGAAACAAAGAAAACTTTGAGATCAGGGGGCAGCCAGGGGACCAATCTGTTGAATGGATGGATGGATTCTTATTTTATTTCTTTACAGGCTCCTTGCGGTGGATTTGTTCTGGTTGGCTTTGCTGCAGTGCTGTCCCTGGTGTGGACCGGCAGACAAAGAGAGAGCTGTTCTGCGCGTCCTTACACAGAACGGGAATCAGTTTCAAGGCCGTTCCATCGAAGGCAATTACTGACACTTGGAGACTGAAGACGTATTTTGTCGCACTTCAAAGTGATTAATAGGAGGTTTCTTTTCCTGAAGGTTTTTTGAGATGTCGTTGATGCGTGTGTTTGTATTTGTTTGTGTGTGTGGCTGCACCTACGTGTGTGGCTGATATTAAATTTGAAGGACACATCAGCTGACCCTGCACATAATAGAGAAATATTCATTTCCTGCTCAAGGGCAGCTCGGCCAATGAAGGGTAATTATGCCGATATCCAGCCATGACCCATTTTACCAAGTGAGAGCGCAGACCTTAACTGTCACGTCATTACGTGACAGATAAACACATGAATGACGAAGCTTCGCTGCTGCATGTCTGCGCTGAAATGCAGACAAACAGGATGAATAAGGGAGCTGATTAGCTGTGATTCATGCCAGTAAAGGTGTTATATATATATATAGATATATATATAGATGTTATATTAAACATGTGAGGATTTCTCACAAAAAGGTGCACATTCCTCAGATTAGAAGCCAAATGAAGCTGGGTGATAAAAATTTCTCCACCTGAGAAATATGAGCAAATAAAGGATTACCATCTGTGTTATTTGTTAGATTATGTCACTTCCATCAACCAATTACAGAACTTTTTTTTTGTAGGATGGGATCATTTATACTGTTTATTTTACTATTTTTATATTACTACTATTTAACTCGAGCAAATAGTTTGAAGATAACCACGATGGTAAGAAACACTGTGTTTTTATTATCTTAGCAAACATTCATGTGAACTAACATTAGTGCTAATTAGGGTATACACTCTATCAAAGGTACGCTGTGGATTTTGTTCGACCACTAGTAGCACCGCCTAACTCGACACTAACCTCTCTCTGGGTGCTTACGTTGGCTTCCCGCTCACATTCAGAGCCCTCCTTGGCACTGCACTCTCTTGTATTTCTACACTATATGGACTTGCCTCCCCCTCTCTGTCAGGTCAACTGGGTCTGTACCACATTTTAAAAAACTTTTACAACCCCACTTTTATAGGCTATCGTTTTCATTAGTTTGCTGCATGCACTTCCTATTGTTTTATTTGTCTTTTAATTTTGTTTTGTTTCTTATGCTGCTTTTATTGTTGCGTATCTCTTTCCTTTTTATGAACTGTATTTTTACTCGCTGTTTTCATGCCGTGTACCATCACGCATTTTAATTGACTGTGAAGCACTTTAGAACTGTTTTTTTTTATAAAACTGCTGTATAAATACAGCTTTCTTACCTCCTCACTTACTTACTATGGAGCAATGTCTGTGTCCTGTATCACTCCCTATTGACTATATTTACTGTCAATTTTATTTGCGTGTCTCTTCGACTGAATTTGAATGAGTGTGTACATTTCTCCACTATATACTGCTCTCAATGGAATTAAAAAATACCACTCAGGACATGTACAGTACTTCTACCTTCTGCACAATTTAAAATATTTTAAAAATGTTTTCTGGGAAGTCAAAGTCAAAAAAGTCACTTTAATGTGAATTATCTCTTTGCTGATAAATTGACTGGGTTGATGTGAAAAAAAGACTACTGTCCAATATATCATTACCAGAACTTTAAACTTCCAAATATCTATCAACAGCGATCCCAAAGTCCAGTATCGGTCATCCTGTTATCTTTTATCTTTTGTCTCAAGGTTCAGAATGCATCAATAAATAAAAATGTATTTAAGGAAGCACCTTGAACACAGCTTGATTATCACTAACGGCCACCAACACATTTTTCTTCAAAGGTGGTAATTAAATTTGCTACAACAGGATGGACAATATAAAGATGGAGGATTTTAAAAAAAGCTCTGCACTGGGAAGCGACAGCAGATGCTGAATTCATAAACCAGACTTTTAATCAAATCATCCTGACAAGTGGCTGACATCAAATGAATAATATTTTGTCTGATGCTACAGTATGTGATTTGTTTGGAGAGGCTCGCTTTCCAGCATTAATAATGCACTGTGTGCAGAGAGGAGAAGAGAGAGCCAGAGCAGGAGAGAGAAACAGAGAGGGAGAGAGAGAGAGAGCAAGTCCAAACAGGTCTCGCAAATATAATTATCTTCTACTTTCCTTTAGATAAACAACAGAGCAAGCACTCACACTCTGAACTGTAATTAGCAAGCTTATCGCCTTGAAAGTGTGGTTGTGAAGAGCAAATGGTTTAAAAACATGTTGAATTGTATCATATCATATCATTCATTTCATATCATGTATTGTGTGGACAAAACAGCATCATATTGTGTTGCATCCTTACTTGATATACCGAAGTCTGACATATTCACAGGCAATTTATCAGATATGTAATTCTGCTCCATCTGTGAAAAAAACTCTGAAATACTGTGAAAATAAGAATGGCCCAGGCACAATAAAATGTACTGTGTATACCTGATAACTTTAGCTTGATGCTAACTAAACTATACTGCATCATCCTCATTTTAACATCTAAACAAGGTCTGCACCATTAAACTAACTACTTACTACTCACCAACGGTAACAAAGATCATAGTTTCTGTTAAATGAAAGCTAAAAGAACAAATGCAACACGTCATTTTTAAAGGTATAACAAGTACGATTTGTCAGCTGCTGTTTGCAAACACAACATTTACAGGTGGATTGAGAGGAATTCATTTTGTATACATTGTTTTTTAAGGAAAATCCTACTCTTTATACTTTTAACTTTTCATTTATTGTATATGTAAACTCTCTGTTGTTTACCTTATCCCTTTTGTTATTGTTGCAAGTTTGTTTTACTTTTACAAAGCACTGTATTGCTGATATTTATGCAGGTTTTCTATGTCTTTTTAATGTTCCATTGAGTGGCAGCTGTTTTATTCTATATCTGCGTAACGCCTCTGCAGAACTGAAATGTAACCTACAACCTCGCCTCTTCTACAACTTAATACTCACAGCGGCGAACCCCTCAACCTTTAGCCTCATGGTGTCTTAATCAAAGATCCACAACGAGGCCTCCACAGGTTGCCGAAGAGAGCGGCGGCAAACAAACCTCATCCATCTCTGTCACCTCCTCCACTATATGATAATGATTTGCACAGTTTGTCTGTTGTCTGAGCTATGCAAATCAGACTGTGACTCACTGTGACTATGCCCTTCAGTGTGTGGCAGAGAGGATTTTTCATCTGCTTGTCGTGGATCTTAATACATTTTTCTTTTTATGAATACTGACACCCCAACTGGGCTTCTTCCTTTAAATCTACATTTGTTTTATCTAAGCATTGTTTACATTCAGTGAAATATTCTGAATGTTCTGCACTCTGTGCTGCCATGCGACCACATGATGTGGTAGTTTAGGCTACTGATCAGACAAACGGTTCACTCATCACTGTATTTACTCATTTAATCCAAGATGTAAAATTTGTTTATTAAAAAGAAAACCAGTCAGAGCAGCTATTGTTTGTGTCT
The DNA here is from genome assembly GCA_023238725.1 of Scortum barcoo. Lineage (NCBI taxonomy): Eukaryota > Metazoa > Chordata > Actinopteri > Centrarchiformes > Terapontidae > Scortum > Scortum barcoo. The sequence continues at coordinate 9,463,266 of CM041537.1, forward strand.
GCATACATCTCCACGTACCAATCATTTTCATCAGAAAGAAAAGGAGACAAATTTGTGTTTATGGGATAAAATTATAAGAATATGGTTTGAAACAAATTATTGGATAAAAACTACATGGATCGTTTCTTTTGTCCACAGCTCAGCAAAGAACTGAACTAACAAGTCATTACATCTTTTAACCTCCAAATTCTTTTCACGAGTCTCCCACGCGGTAGCAATGCTGTAATTAAAAAGGCCAAGTTTCCATTGACAGGTCCTTCGGGGACTTGGTGTGTAATATACATTAGCAGGTAGAAAGGTAGCCCTGCCATCAGCACTTTGTTGTGAGGCCCAAAACTGCTGCTGCTGCAGAAAGCGGTCTGAGGTCAGTTTGTAATAACAAGTAAGTTATCAGAGGGAAACCTGCGAGCATTTACATACTGTGGGGCACAATAGCAGACATAACCCCTTCAAGAGGATGAGGGCTCTGTAAGTCCTTCCAAGGTGGGTGATTCTAATTAAAATGGATTTCTAAAAACTACAATGACTTTATTTTGTGGCGTGTGAAGTCAGAGAGGTGAACACAGATTTTACCGCTTCTTTTGTTCAGACAAATTCTTTGCAGCATTTACCTCAAAAAGACCCAACCTGAGAAAGGCTTGTCTGAGAAATAGGTGCAGCTGTGATACCAAACTTCCTACATTGTCGATTTTTATCCAAAATAGATAAGAATAAAAGTCTGGCTTTATAAATTCAAATAAGACATTGAGGTTAGACCACAGCCTCCATAAAAGATAACATCCTGTCACAACAGTTTGTCTGAAAAGCTTTTTACAGCACTGTATAAAAAAAAGTGTTATTTTTTACCCTCTAATGGTTTTCATATCTGTAGACTTAGAGGAAGGCGTGTTAAAAAAAAAGCATAAAGTGGCTGAAAATAATGATTACAGATTATACTAATCTGCCCTAAAAGGTGTGTAAACAGTCAGTATTACAACAAAAAGGTGTTTATGCCCCACAACACTCCAGAGTAACATAACCAAAGTAGGCAATAACCCTCTCCAGACTGCAAAATGTCATTTTCCCCGCCTGCTCTCCCACAACAATGGGGAACCAAAATCAAGCAGACCTTGTATGTTGGCCCGCTGTGTGAGTGTCTGCGGCAGCTCACAGCTGAGTGATAAATTATAATCCAGATTCAACAATAGGCGGGCTTTGAAACACTGTTTGTCTGCTAGAAATCCTGGGTGTTACATAAGATGTACAGACACAGATAATAGATACTGAGAGGGCTTACACCGAGTCTGAGAACCTGGACATGATAAAACACCTCTGCGGGTTTGGTAAACAGCCACCGAAAAACAAAAAAAATCTGGTAAACTAATGGATGCTTCTAATGACTTTATTATGAGAAACAGATGAAACGCTTGAGTGTGCATTGAGTCAATGACCCTGTTGGGGGAGAAAAGGCTGTATGTTTATTGAAAGTGCCGCTTTGGTATTTTCATTCAATTGGTGTTTCATTTGTTCATTTGTGGACGGGGGATTGCAGTCCTGACCAGAGCCTGCTTCGACGGACACACACACACACACACACACAGAATGAGTGTCTGTTTAATGGGCTGGGAGCCAACAGAGTGATGATTTCCCCAGAGAGCGGGCCACCGAGAGCAAAGGCAACACTGACTGCTGCAGAGCCACAGGTAGGCCAGCGTGGCACCACTGAACTAGGAAGGAACAGCTGCCCCTCCGACCCCCTGGGAGGTGCAGTCAGCCCACTGAATGGATGGCTCAGGTGTGTTAGACGCACAACAGGACCTTTCAATACATCTGCCGTGGCACCTACTTCAAATTCACTGCCTCCTGCTGCACTACCACTTACCACAAGCCTCTCACCAGGCTGGTCCTCTCTCTTTCTCTCTGTCTGCCTCCCTTCAGACTCTGCACCACTTTATTCACATGTTCCACTGAGCTCTGAAGCAACATCCAAAAGTCATGTCATTGCACTAAAAATAACTCACAATATTCTACATTTTTCTTTTTTTCTGACACTGGCTTCATTAAAAAAAAAAATCCATGTCTAAGCTTTTATGACAAGCGACCTGCAGGTTGTTGAAAGTAATTACTGTCTTCTCAATGTTGGAAATGTGATGTTGTTTTAATGTCACAGAGCCTCGTAGGGAGGCGGCTGTGGTACATGGTACGGCCAACAAATCGTACTAATCGAACTAATCACCAGACAAGAGCGCTTACAAAAGTGCATTGAAGTTAGAGTGTGGGATCCAAAAAATAAAACTAGTTTGGTTATGACTAATGGTATGTTGTGTGTGTGATGTTATGTGTTATGGTAATATCTGAAAGAAAGATTGCAGTAATGGTTGATTATTAATTGCTAATTGCTGATTTAAATTCCAGTCTCCCACATGAATACCAGATGTGTGACACACTCTTCAACTAACACATCACTACATTAAGTGTGCTCTACGTTCTTTCTTGGATATGGTTGTAAATCACGAGGTGCATTATCAATACTGACAAAATTCTGTCCATTTTAACCTTTATGTTAATGGTTTTCTAACCTAGACCTACAACACTGACAACGTACTTTTGTTGTTTAGTTCTCAAGACCAGTTCTTCATTCCTTCATCATATAATATTTTATAGCAACCTTAGAAACTTCCATTTCACACTGTATATACTGTATTGATCATTATTTTCCTCTCCGCCTTCCTCATACCACCACAGTCTAATTTCCTGTGGACATCTCCCGAACTGCTGAGGCGAGCAGAGACAGCACTTTCTCTCCACGAGACATTAGAGTTTGGAGAAGAGTTAAAAGAGGGAAGGTGAAAGCAACTTCATATCCTCGGCTAGCTGCAGGGGACAGAAAATGAAAGAGGGCAGAGGAGTAGGGGGGAGGAATGTGGGGGAGACTACATACATCTGAAGGGAGTTACAGGAGTGAAGGAAACGTCCAGGCCCCCAGGCTCTGGGACACCCTGCCAACCCGCTTAGGCTGGGAAAAAAAAATCTGTGTCCTCTTTTAAATCACTTCTTACGGGGATTTTTAATGCTCGAAAGCAGGACCAGAATCTACTGAACATCAACCCCCCCCGGAACTGAGGACAAACTGATGTTTACTAATTCCTTATCTGATCTGCACGTGTCTTTGTATGCCTGCAGGTAGAAATGTACGAAGCTTCCTGCAGGGCCAAAGCAACATCATGAAATACTCCACGTTCTACAGAAGATCACTGGTGGAGCTTTCATAAATACTTTATAAATGCATAGGATAATTAATTGGTCAAATTTCTGTGTCTGATTTGGTAAGAAGAGACAGGGAAGGAATATAGGAGGGAGTAAAGGGAGTAACAACTTCAGGAGAGGAGAGGAAAGGGAATGGGATGAGGGAACAAGGGAGGAGAGGAGAGGAGGGCAAACAAGAGGAGATGAGGAAACAAGAGAGGAGAGTAGGGAAGAGGAGAGGAAAGAGAGGATAGGAAAGAAGACTTGAGGAGAGGAGAGGACGGAAAATAAAATAGGGGAGGGGGTGAGAAGTGAAGAGATGGATGGCACGGAAAGGAGAAGAGGAATCAAGAGAGAGGAGAAAGAAATGAGAGAGGAAATGCAAGGAGAGGAGATGAGGAAACAAAGAGAGGAGAGAAGACTACAGGAGGAAACAAGTGGGGAGAGGAGAGGAAGGAGCGAATGGACACTCAGTTTTATTACTGTGGAGGCGGAGAGAGAGGAATGAAGTGAAGCGGGTGAGGTGTAGGGAGGGAGGGAGGGAGGCTAATGACAGCGAGGGAGGCAGACTGGGAGCTTGTAACGCCATCTCCACGCTCTGCTGGCCAAACAGGAGCTGATAGGGCAAATGTGTTTCTGCTCAGGTGTGCTGAATTATTAAACAGACAGCGAGAGGAGAGGCCAGCGAACATCAGCCTCCCTGACCGGCTGCGGATGAACCAGTCACTCAGCGGTCAACAGTGTGTGTGTGTGTGTGTGTGTGTGTGTGTGTGTGTGCGTGCTTGTGCTTGAGTGTGTAAAAAGCGTTATCCGCTGGTAATCTGTAAAACACCGGCTGCTAACGTCCTCTGTGGTGCTGAAGGCTCACCATCTCCAAATAGCGTATACATGTGTTACTAGAATATTCTAAGTTAAAAGACTTCCACCAGTTGTGAAACCTCTATTAAGCCGCACTATCACATTCAAGGCTAAAAGTCTCCTTATCCGCTAATGCACATGTGCTGCCGAACAGTAGCCACGCTGAATCTCTTGCTCTCTGAAATTCAGGTCAGCGGTAACCAAGCTTGAATATAAGCAGGACAGGTGAGTTAGAAATGTACTGAATTCAGACTCACCTGCAAATGAGAAAAATAGTGTTTAATCTGGAGAAATCGTATAGAATCAAACAAGAATCTGCTAAAAAGGTACATCAAGCCACTATGAAATGACTTATCATACAAATAACTATAAGAAGACTTACAAATGACTAAATTCAGAAATTTAGGATTAAAGTTCTTACAGCTGTTTACTAAATCAACTCAGGTTTGATTGATGGTACTTTGCAAGACACTTAATCTTGGACAAGAAAAAATAGGATTTAACAGCCTGAAATAAGTCCTTTTTTCAGTGTAGTGGAACTGAAACCATTAATCGATTAATCCATGTGTTGATGAGCAGAAAAATAATCAGCAACTTTTTTGATACTCAATTAATTGTTTAAATTATTTTTCAAGCAGAATGCCAAAAAATTTGACTGGTCCAGATTCTGAGATGTGAAGATTTACTGCCATTTTGGTGCCCTAGCCAAGATTAGCCTCACAGATTTTTTTTATTTTCAAGTCAGAGCACAAGGAAAGGGAGCCAGTCGGGTATGCAAATTATTGCTATTATTTATTTTATTCTATTTATTGTTTTAATTTTTAATTGTTTTTTTTTCCTTACAGGCTTGCGGCAGCACCCCTCTGGCAGGTGGCACCCTAGGCGACCGCCTATATGGCCTATGCCAAGAGCTGGCTCTATTTGCTGCTTTTCTGTAAACTGAAATTGTTTGAACAAAACAACACGTTGCCTGTGAAGCTTTTTTTAAAAAAACATTTCATAGGCTAAATGATCAATAAAATTAATAGAAAAATAATAATGTACAGGTTAATTGATGAAAATTATGTTCTTTGCAGCCCTAGCCATCAGCCTTAGCTTTAACTAAATGGACAAAGGTGTGAGATGTGAAATTCCTCTCAGCCTCTGCTGTGATAACACGTATTGACATTAATGAGGGTACATCCTTTGGAGGACTTCCTATGGGAATACTGATCAGATGCATCGGTCTAATGAGAGATGGAGATGAGGTCAGAGCTCAGAGCAGGGGTCATAAAACATCATGGGGTAGACAATTTTTACATGAGGGAATATCACGCTGTAAAAAAGCAGGGGCAGAGAGCATGCAAAATAATGTCCCTGTAATTCTTGGCGAGAGCGTTTGTTTAGAAAATGAGCTGAATAAAAGTGAAAAGAGATTCATGATTGGATTTTATCGGATAAATAAAAAACTCCCGCAAAAGACCATAAGCTCAGCATCAGTTTCTGAACTATTTGGACTAAAGGCCATGTAAGAAATCGTGGCATTTTCAAGGACACTGATTCTAGGATCAGCAGCCACATCAAAGCGATTACTGAGCCTGCCTTTTATCATCCACAGCAAATAACAGGATTTAGAGGTGTCACGTCCAGACAAGATTTAGAGACGCTAATTTCACCTTCATCTCCAGCAAGGTGCACCAAAGCAAAGGTCTCCTGTCTCGTCTTCCTCTACAAATCATTAGACGACAGCAACATTCACAACGCTGCCTCTACATTTTTAATAAGAACAAGGAGAACTGAACACATAACACCTGTTACCGGTTTTAAATCTTCCACACTGGCCACATCAGCTTTATCACTTTACAAATGACTACAAATCAGAGCCAAAATACATGTCTGATAATTAAGATTATAAACTTGCAGGTCCTTCAGATCTTTAGAAACCGAACACAACAAAGGTGCATTTCGTTACTATTTTGCACACACGAAGAACGTTTTAATGATCTTAAATGTGTCCAAACTTCAATCACTTTTAAATTTAAACAGAAAACTGTCTTCTTTGCTTCAGCCTTTGGTTGATTAATTTCGTCAAGGCACTTCTATTTATTATTACATTTATTATTGACATTTGAAGTTATTAGAAGACAGAAACGGTATATCTTATGTATTAATCTCTCTATTATATTTTATATTTCTATTTTATTTGAGTTTATTTTGAAAGATTTAATATTCCACACTTGGGAGACAAGCAACAAGCTGTAAAAAAAGACTGACAGATTGTCACCTTGTAATAAAGTTGTTACGTTGAACGTGTTAGCCAAGAGCTACAACATCCTGCCTTCATCCAGCAGACACAGAGCAACATTAGTGTTTATGGGTCTTTGGGTCACCTGATCGTTGTAAGTTTTCTGTTTGGGTCTGGACTAACTCCTGAGGGAAATATCTGGTTCTTCAACCACTACATGCTCCACTGCACTCATCCGCTAATGTTGCTAATGTGTCTGAATGCTGATTGGTGAGGTGGTCATTTTAAAGGGCTTTTGCTGAAAATAGCTGCTGCTGCTGCTGCTGGAAATAACACTGATGAGTGATGCAACAGTGAAGAAGTCCAGGAACACTAAAACAATGAGCTGAAAGATGATGAAATGCCTTAAAGACCGGAGGGAAACAACAGAGTCAGATGATAATTATCTTTTCACACACAAGCAGGTCATCTGATCCACTCTTATATCGATTCAAGCCAGTTTAGATGTTCATCTAATTCATCTCTTTGCCTCATGTAAAACACTTGAATTGTGTTGAATGGCGCTGTACAAATAAACTCATCTTGTTATGTTTGATTTCAAAAGGAGCAAGGTCAGGGAGGAGAAAATCGCCTGCAGATTAGCAGCGACTGGTTTCCATTGTAACCTGCGCGACCTCCAGACCGCTCCCTCATGTCACACGCCAACCAAATCTCTAATCTTGGCTTTCACACTGCGACAAAGAAAGCCCGCTGCCTCTCTCGCAACTCACTGGCTCACTCGAGGGACCCGTGTTGAAGGAGATGGAGAGCGAGGAAGGGAGAGAGGGAGTGGAGCGAGAAATAGAGAGGGAAGGCGATAGGGGGAGAGAGAGTAAGGGAGAGAGAGGGAGAGGGGTCGCTGTGTGAGCGATAAAACGCCACAGGCTGCCTTAATGAAAAGCCTCTCATGGCGATGGAGAGATTGCCTGTGGAATGGGCTGCTGATTGGAGAAGCAGCAGCTTGGTGTAGCATGCAGACTAATTAAAGTATTGAAGGGGCTGGGGTGACAGGGGGGAGATTAAACCTGCTTCCAGGGTTAGCCGAGCTGAGGAGAGCCAGACAAATACACCTCGCATCTGGGACAACAGGGAGGGCTGAGATAATAGGGGGAATATGGCACGGGCAAACAGCTCCACAGTGAAGACAGTTTGAACCAACGCTGAACTCCAACGTGGACGCTGTTCAATCAGGACCTAACAGAAAATAGCTTTAAAACCTGTGTTAAGGTTACATCTCTTTCGGGAAATAGTGTCCCCAACACTCTTGATAGTCCCAACTGTTTTCATGAGGTCTATTTCTTCAGTAAAAAGTAGTTCCAGTGCAAACTGTTCACGATGAGGTCTGAGGATTGTCTTGATAAAGTGAGAAATTGCTGCTGGAAAGAGAGGTTACTGCTGATTTTTCCAGAAGTAATTTGAATTGGTTTAGGTTGGAGGCAGAAATCCCAAAGGAAGATAAAAACCTGTGCAAATAAAACCAAAACTATCTGCATGGCTGGATATCACTAGAGGCGAGTGGAATAATATTGTATTATCATGTTTTTTTTTTCCTCTTTCGTTTAAATTTGAAATTTAAATGTGGTTTAATCTCATGTTTTGTGCTCAAATGGACTCACGTCAAACTGTGCTCCAGAGGGGTTGGGCGCGTCATTACTATCGGTCAAACGTTTCTATAGAGCCGTCGAGCTGCTCTATTATATTCCTGCACTTAGAGGTTTGTTCTTGACCTTGGAAATACCAGTTTGACAGAAAATTATTTTTTTCTGGCACATTCAGCCACATCTTATGGATCTTCATCAGCGTAGTTTGCTGACTACTCACTGAGATGGTTCAGTTTAGTTTTTAACAAGATTAAACGTCTTCTGCCTTGGTAACGGTTCTGTGAGGCGGAACATGGGCTAAATGCTAATGCCAGCATGCTAATATGCTCACAATGTTGACATACTGAAATTGAGCAGGTATAATGTTTACCAAGTTCTTCATCTTAGTTTTCTGTGTTAGCATGCTAAAATTGGATAATTAGCATTTAACACAAAGTAAGTATTGCAGGTCTTTTGACAAAAACTGTCTGATGATGGTGCTAGAAAGTAAAGGGGTCATCAACATTATAACAATTCATTCTGAAGGGAACATGATAGTCTGAACCAAATTTCATGGCAATCCATCCAGTAGTTGCCAACACATCTGACTAAAATGCAAGGACTTACTGTCTGTCTGTCCTTGAATTGTCTCAATAACTGTTCACCCGATTGACTTCACCCTTGGTCCATGTACTACTGAGGACCCAAGGAAGTGCAGTGTGAAGTTTGTTTGGATGAGTAGCTCTTGAGAAAGTTGTTGAAAGCAGCAATAACAGAGGCCAAGAAGTTGGCCCGTTCCAAACAGACACGTTTTAAACAGGCACTGTACAGGTTTCACTCAAAACCTAAAATGCTGACTGGCAATTGCCTGTGGTGCTAGAGGAAAAGTCAGAGGATGACTAAAGTCAGAGGGCTTTATAATCTGCAACATTTCAAAGCTATCCATCCAACACTTGTTGAGATATTTTAATCTCTACTCAACTGGTCCTGAGGGCCTTGCTGCTTTACTAAAAATTCAATATTGAATGAGGTTAAAACTACTGTCCATTTTTATGCATTTTAGCAGCCTGTTTGTTCGAGCTGTTGTTGCCACTATTTATTGAATAAGTGGGACACACATCAAGAAATACAATACAATACACTCATGAGACTGATTGTACCTATAATCCTTATCTCCACTAAACTGTTTTCTCACTGGGGATCTACTGTATATCTACAGGCCTCATCTGGATTCAGAGCATGGATGGTAGACAGTGCATCAGATAGGTACACTGGCATCCAAGGTCATAATCAGTGAAATCCTTCAAGGTGAGAAACAAGGAGGAAAAGCTGTCTGAAGTGAAAGCAGACAGGGTCAAAGGTCATAGAAAAGCCGTCAACCTGTCACTGCTGTGTCCACTCACACTGTCTAAACTGCATGTTACCTCACATGATTTGAGACTGGAGCTTCAAAAGTCAGCGTGCAGCCTGTTCAGATGTGGATCAGTCAATCTTACACCACGTCTGTCACGCTCATTTAGGATAACGTCTTTCATTATTTGCATTATCATCATCGTTATTGGCGTCTCTTCTCATTTAAGCTCTGCGATGTCACATCTCGCCTTTCTGCTAAAACCGTCCATTTCCCACAGGATTAATAATGTAGCTGCCTGTGTGTCTATCAAATGCTGAGAAGAGGAAGAAGAAGAGAAAAAAAAAGGCTGGAAAGTAAACTCCTTCCTGCTGGCATCGCAACACCCAACAGCAGAAAAAACCAGGGGATGATGTGGAAGGAACTCATTAGTGAGTGGCATTTAAGATGCAATCCAGTAACACGAACAGGGGATTTATAATATCAACAGAGAATGATTGACATCTTCTAAACTGGTGGAGTTTTTCTTTTCTCTCCACTGAGTGTGCTAACAAAGCAATCAAAAACTCTGCTATTAGGGATTCGTGATGTAATCTAACGGAAAGTACAAATCTATATTTGGTAACACTTAATGACCATCACCCGGCAACAAGCATAACAACCCGTCGTCAGGTGAACAAGCTGTCCAGTGTGCACGATAAACCATATTGCAGCAACAAATGTAAATCCACAGGAAAGTGATTTGTCTGTGCACACGGTGTCACACTGAATACTGGTGCAAGTTGATTTGTTTCACAGCTAAAAACTGCTGCTGGCAGATGGCTCAAGCTATCATTTTAACATTATTATTTATATGTAATCGTTGTACAACTGGTGCTGCGGCAACATAAAGGCTGCAGCACAAATATATATATATCAGGTAACACGCTGCTTTTAAGCACGTTGTAAGTACATTTAAATGCTTTTACAAACAGATCATGTACACCTCAGCTGTTATAATGAATCAGAAATTAAACAGAAAAGCCATTAGTGTTAGCACAATTAAAGCTAATCGTTAGCCGTTTTTATTGATTTCCAGTAGAAATACAAGGATTTTCTTTTTTTTTAAAGGTCAGTTTCACCGTATTTTTACCCACACTGTACATCCTAATGAATTTGTCTTCACAGGTTACAGTACATTATATCCTCCTGTAGTCTGATCTGATTTACGTGTCAGAGAGAGACAATAAAAGTAGGTAAAAGTACTAATCGTTTTTGGTAGAATTTTATATCATTATTGGTATTAAGAAAAATCAATGAAACATAAATTTATTGACGCTGTCGAAAATCAAACTATTACATAGAAAACTATTTTCTGTATATAACACTTTATATACACTCAATATATGGGATGTATAAAGCTTATGATCATATATATATCTATACAGAACATATTTCTAGAACATATACATTGTTTCTGTTTTCACCAACCACCAGCATAATCCACTGCTACAGCCAAATATGCAGCATATGATTAACGTACACAAATTTTATATACAGACTGGTTTATGACTGTCTTTCCCCTACAATACAGGAGATGACCGCCTAAAGTATATATATATATATATTTAAGCATTCATGTATGTACTGTTGCATGCACCATATTGTATGTATGTAAATATACATTTTGTTACATACCTTGACAGGCTTCTTGCGCGATGACTCTGCCTCATTGTTCTCGGCCTCCTCGTGCTCCTTGCTACCTTGGGGCAGGTTGGAGTAGTTGGCCAGGCTGCTGAGAAGAGATGACACCATGGGGCTGGTGTCCATCTCCTCCTACAGAGACGCGAACACAAACAGTAAAGGCTAGAGTCAGTGTTTTCATCAGGGGAGAAGAGATGCAGTGTGTAAAAAACTTAGAGCAGCTGTGCATTTAATGCCTCAAAGAACTACAACATCAAGATTGTACTGTTGTGCTGTTGCCTCAGATCACTGCAGATAAGTCAGTATTTACTATGCTACAAACCTTTCTGTAGATAAAAGTGCTTACACAACATATTGTTCATTTTCTGATTTTGTTTACTTTTCTTCCTGTTTAATCTGGAAATCCCGCCGAGAGCACAATGTAAATACAGTTGTGAGGCGCTGTGGCAAATTACCTCACTGAACTTCTTATCTGTGGTAGTGTGAGGTCTGCCTGCATTAACCTGAAGTTCCCACATGCCCTTCACACCGTAATTACCCTCATTAATCGATGTCACAGCCCCTACTCAATCACTGAATTGTGAGTGTTCCCCGTGTCTTACGATCACAGCCAATTGTGCGCGTTAACACATCGGTGTGTGCCGAGTGTCGTACCTCAAACAAGGCCATGTTCTTGCCGTCATACTGCTGGCTCTTCTCTGCGGCCGAATCGCTGCTGTTGATGAAGGGGCTGCTCTCCTTGGGGTTACTGTCACCTGGAAGAAACAGACACACACACACACACACACCTCCACTTTTAGACTGGACGGCAAAAACACCAGCAGAGAGCATAATTTATAAGTCAGACGTGAGCTTCCTCAAAAATAACACTTTTGTGTGCTGACAACAACATTCAAGAAGCTGTTATTTAGTTACTAATTCATCGTTTGAGCAAAGAAAGACGCACAGGCGGAAAGCTCAAACCAGAGGACGTCTGCCAGAGGAGGAGGGGAGGCTTATTGTCTCCATAAAGCGCCCACAGTCAGAAATGCAGAGAAACAGAACCATAACTAATGGGGTGTGCAATCACAATATGTGCATCGCCATATATTCCACATGGTCATGGGAGGAACACAAATTGGAACATCTCAATCAGTTTTTCCGCTGCACTGACAAACGACGACATCACAAGTCCAAACACTAAGAAGGAGGAAAAAAAGAAACAAGACATGTTCAAACGCTTGGCAGCTTTTTACCCTCAAAACACAGAAACGGTGGAAACGGCGTGATGTTATTTAGGTGACAGCTCACTGGAGACATCGTGACGCCACCGAGAAACATCTGTCTACAAGTTCACAGTCTAAGGCGCAAGGCAAACCTCCACAACAAACAAATCTGCAAAACAAACGGTGTTTGGAAGGGCAGCATCCTTGGGGGATTTATTGATTCGACTCTCTGCAGGATCATTGACAAGCTCGTTGATTTCCCAAGGAGGGTTGACAATTTTTTCACAAGCATCAGACGCTGGTCAATCCATTTTTGCAGTGTGACTCATGTGACTTCTGTGCAGCTTCTGTTTCTGTCTCTCCGGGTTTTCCTCTGTGTCTGTTTTATTGGTTTTGGACCTTAACCACCAAGGCCTAAAGAGTTAAAGAAAGAAAAGTGAGCAGAGTCACAGGGACACCAGCGAGAGAGAGAGAGGAGAGATGGAGCCGACCTTGTTCAATGTTAACGCGCTGATAATGCAAACTCAGCACTTTCTGAGGCACTTTCTGTTTTTCTAATAAAATGATAAAAGGCCTATAAACTTGTTTATTGCAAAGCAGCCACAGGAAGTCTGGGCTAATGTTCACAAGTAGTTCTATTGTCATTATTTAGGAAGAACAGAGGTGGGAAAACTTTTGGACTTGGTGTTTGTTGTTGTTTGCTGCTATTTGCCGGTAGAATTACCATGGCTTATATTTCGACATTAGATCAGCTGCCGTAGCTCTGTGGGGAGATAGAGGGTCCTGCTGTCACTGGTTTGGACCTTCAGGGATGTGAATAGAAATAAAAGAGCTACAACTGCATTTTTGTTGCAGGCTGAAGAGTAGCTCTTGAATTTGCTCTTCTAAATAGCAAAGCAAAGCAAAGTTCGAATCTGCAAACTTTATTTTTTGATAAATCTGTTAATCATTCAGTCTATCTAAAAAGATGACAAACTCATCCTGAAGTGGCATCGTCAGATACTTTATTCAAAACCCAAATATATTTAATTTCCTCACATATGGGAACGTGGAAACTTTAAGTGTTTGAGACTTTTCAAAGCAAAATCTGTGGATAAAGTAACTACTGCAATAAGAGTTAAGTTTTTAAATCTGAGGGAATAGGACAATTAAACTTATATACCAGAAGTAATCATCATCATAATGCTTCTTCGTTCACATCAGTGTTAAAGCAGCGCTATGATGGTTAAATCTTTTGAACTGTCAGGTCTGTGGATCCAGTAGAAAACTTGTCTGTCATTTCCCACCTAACTGTTTTTGTTTCCGAAGCTTTGATTAGCCTTTGTACTTGAACTGCCTCCTGACCAGACGCTCGCTCCTGCCAAGAAAAATAATTACATTCAGAATCACTTTATTCACCAAGTACACTGAAGGTCTCGGTGGCGAAGGCGGCACGGAGTAAGCTGTCGTATTTGCGCCTTCCCCTTCGAGCGTCTCTTGAGGGAGACGGCAGATTGCTCTCCCTCTGGCTCTTGGTCCTGTCTTGGACTGAGCGCCACGAGACCGAGTTATTTATAGCCGGGATGCTGCAGCCATGTGCCATGACGTCGGGGCACCGCTCACAGCCGGCGCACTGTTCTACAGAGACGAAGCAATAGGGCCACTCGGACGGGGACGCTGAGAAAAAAAAAAAAAGGGGCCACGAAGATTCGGGGCACGAAAAGAGCACAGGAAGAAAGACAGAAGCGGGCGGAGGAGATGCTAACACAAAGAGATGGAGAGCAATGAGAATGAGGGTGCAGATGAGAAGATGGAGAGAGACACAGATAGATGGGGCGAGAGCGAATAGTGACAGGGAGGGAGAGATATGGGCTCCGACAGACAGCGATGAGGCTGCCAGAGCTGAAATGGGAACCCGCAGAGAGGAGAAGGGGGAGAGAGAGGAGAGAGAGGAGAGAGAGAAAGACACACACACTTAGGTCCGCGGCTGTAAGATGTAAAAGCTTCTGCTGCACTTAAAGTTCAGCTCACTCTGACCTGCAGGTTAAAACGTACACGGCGGTTAAAAGGGAGGCTAGAGGGTTTTCAGAACACGTGGATTATTTAGTTGTTTGTTTCGATCTATTTTTACCTCCTCAGACCATGTGAGGATGATATGCCTCCACGACACCGGAGTGCTGTGTGCATCTGCGGAAACGAATAGCATCAAGGCTTGTTGTACACGGCGGATGAGATAAACATCAGTGAACGCAGATGAACGCGACAACAGAGAGAGATTTATCGTACATACGACTGTTAAAAAAAAAGCAATGTCAAGATGATATTCTTTCCAGGAAACCAATTGACTGATTGATCCGGTGAAAATAACTGTTAGCTGCAGCCCAACATGTCAGATATTTAACGCCCTTGGTTCAGAGTGAACCATTATACCTGATTGCAGGACCAATAAGGACCAGATTGATGGTGATCAGGATAAAACTGGTTTATGGTACTTTGCACCACACTGCTGGCAAGGACTGCAAATGCATTTGAAGTTAGATTAGTCAGATAAGAGAGAATTTAAGATTCTGCTTCCTGATATTTTTTAATATTTGTGATGTTTACATAAAGTGGCTGTGTGCGATGAATGTTTTGTGTGGCTAACTCGTCTTTTTATCTGTACTGTAGTGTTTGCTGGATCTACACCGTTTACACCTGCATCAAGGAATTTACCATTAAAGTGAAGGGCAAAATTCGGGGTGGAGGAAGTCATGAGAGCAATAATATGTCAGCACGAGCATGATCAACAGCAGTTATCATGGCTCCTCTGTGCACCTGGATGAATACGATTGGACGTTACCAGTCAGCTGATCTCCGCACAGCTGATGCACGTGCGCGTGACGGCAAAGCACAAATTGAATGATAGCCTGTGGAGTGTTTGTCATGTGAGGAATAGTGAATGAGTGCTTCCAGGATCAAAGTGCATACACACATCAGCAAACTGTCTTTCACACACACAGGATCAAAGGGATAAATGAACACAGACACACACACACACAAACTGTTGTATATCTGAAGGGCTAATGCCCCGAAGACAACTCCTCTTTCCTATCACTTATCTCTCCACGGCCCATTTCTCCTCATCGTCTAATATTTAAAACTCCACCATCAAACGAATGATGGATACCCCCTTTTTGGAAAAATGACAGTGCCTATAAGAGTTGTGCTCTGACCGCATCCCCCAAGCAGCTTATCCTCCTTCAATCTGACTGGGATCCGTCCAACAATGGCTCTCACTATCAAAGCCTCTCCCTATCTATGGTCAAAATCCAGAGGTTTACTGCTCACTGAGCATGCAATCTTCTTCCAAATCCTCTGCAAAGCAAAAATACTGAATCTCCTGCTTTCTTGCCGTCAACGTTTTACATCAGAAGTTTAACGAGAACATGCTAAGGCTCACACTTGATGCACTGCGATTTATAACATAGTCAGTTTCACGCCAAGCAGGACAATGAAAGGATGTGCTTTACTGTGAGGTTTCATTGATTGTGCTGCTTGTGCTCACTGTATTATTGTTCGATATAAAAAAAAGACAAAGGTATTTTGTTTGTAGCATCGGAGCTGCATCAGCACTTACTGTTAAAGCTATGAATTCTACTTTGACCAACATCCATTCATCCATCCAATGGCATTAAGACACTGTAGGTAGAGCTGAAATCAAATTACTCAGTTAAATTCATTTTACCCACAATTTTCATAATCAGTTAATAATGTCAAACATTTTGTGCTTCAAGCTCATTAAAAACAAGGATTTACTGCTTCTCTGTGTTTTCAGTGTTGGATGGAGAAAGCAAGATGTTAGAAGATTTTAATTGACTTGATTAACTGGGAAATACTGAATCTGCATTTTTCACTATCATCTGACATTTTATTGCTTAAATGTTTACCTGACTGATTGTGAAAAAAATAGTTGGGTGATTTAGTTTCTGTAAGCCAGCTAATCCATACCTGTATCAGCTTTAATCAATAGATGAATTAATATTAAAACAGAGGTTGTGGTGGCGACCAATTTCCATAATGAGAAATATGGAGTTGATTTAATGTGTATTTGAATGATCTTGATTATGCAACTCTACTATCCTTTCTTCACAAGATTGGGGTATCAAATTTTACAATGCATATGTTTAGCCTCCTAGTCAGTTGTTTCTGTGGGTTTTTAGTGCTTTGTGTCATTGCTTTACATCCTGTGCACAATATGATGCAGTAAATGTGTTTCCTCATTTGGAGTTAAAACAGCATTAAAGTATATAGGAACAAGAGTCATATTTCATAAATGGGTGATGTGAGAATAATCATACATCGTGTTTTGAACTTTATAAATTGGGTGGAGATGTGTTGCTGTGTTTCTCACATGCTCTGTGGCCTCTGCTCTCTGTTGTCTGTGAGTATGAGCTCCAGCAGGAGTCGGGACACTTCCAGTGTTTGAGAGTAAACATAACTTTTACTGCAAATGAGCGGAGGACCAGGCGGCTGCTCTCACTCGGACAGTTCACAGCTTTCCTACAGATCTTTGAACAGAGCCACAGAGGATTACTTGGTGAGGAGTATTTGACTTTGTTTTATTGATCCTCCTCGTACGGTGGCGGTGAGGTGGCGACAGTCACCGCAGTTATCGCGGCCTCTCTCTTTACACTTACGCTCTCTTGTGCTCTCTCTTTCTCCCCCCTCTCTGTGTCACATATCTGCTCTTTCTCTCTGCGGACTGACTTCAAGAGGAAAAGCCAAAGAGCTTGATGTTGATTCTCGAGGAGCTGACTCAACAGAGGCTCAGGGAACACTTGTTGATGTGTGTGTGTGTGTGTTTGTGTGTTTGTGTTTGATGGTGCACATGCTTGGCTCAGGCCCCACTCACGGTGTCGTGCAGCAGCAGAAGAACGGCTGTGGCCAATTAATCTTAGTCTGGGCAGAGATGGCTGGATTTTAGCCATTTCATGTGAAAATAGGGACACATGAAATATGACAAGTACTCTGAGCGCTGCTGAAAAAAATACAAGTCCAAAATGTACTCACAGGCACTTCATGTAGGAAAGTAAATACAGACCATCCTTTTGGCTGTTAGTCAGGCTCACAGTGGAGTAAACAGTGAGTACATGCGCTTGCAGAGACGTTTAATTTGTATCCAGAGAGAAACGCTTCATCTGGTGGAAGAGTGAGGAATTTAAATGGAATTAGTGGGATGGAAACACACAATTAAAAAAAGACAGAGTTGGATTTTCTGGCTGCGTTCCCCGCCATTGTTCCCTGGTGCATCGCCAAATCCAGGCAGGTCACGAGTTCACTTGCTGATTCTCTCGTCTCCTCCAAACGTCAGCACAGTAACACATTAAGTCATCTCTGGCAATCGATGGCTCTCTCTTTCTGTCTCTCTGCTGACATAGCGAGGGAGGGGGGGCAGATACTGGGTGGAGTCAGGTGAGGGATTAAGGTCACTTTAATCTAAATTCCAGTCAAATCAGGATTGACAGCGATTTAACATACCCATGTGCAATTCTGGAAAAAAAATGTAAAAAGTATTTGCCTAAAACTGACCCACATATAGCAGTTTATAGTCAGAAGAGTTAGTTTATTGTTATACAGATCACAGAAGGGCACAAGAGGACATGATCAAATTTAGATAAAACCATGAGAAAGTAAATGCCAGATAAAACACGAATCACCTTTATGATATCAATATAGTTGAAAAATTGCCATACTAATAAGAATACTGTTCTTATGATATATCTCAAGTATTGTTAAAGGGAGCCAGAGACTGAAGAATTTCATTGCCAGCGATTACTCCATGTAATTGTTCTGCATATAATAAAAATCTTGATTCTTGAATCCATAAAGAGCTAAATCGTGTGAAACATTAGTTTTTTTTATGTCTTACTGCAACTTTCTTGTCTTTTTACTTTTTTGTGACATTTGTGTGATATCTCTGTTGGTGTATTCAGTATTTAGCTCATTTTATTTTTGTTCTTCATGCTTTGTTTGCATGTAGTGATGTTCACAATGTTTTACTCCAGTCTTTTTTTCTTCAAGTTACTTATCTATGCAGCTGTTCTTGCACCTCTTCTGTGATACTTTTATCTTATATAATGTGTATAAGTCTAAGGCTACTACTGACTATTATTTTCATTACTGGTTATTTTGGTTATTTTCCCAAAGTGCATTTTGTTGTCTGACCAGTCATTTGGCTTGAACCAGTGAATTTTAATGATTATTTGATTAACAACACTGTTTCAAATTAATTTTATTTAATTAATAGTTTTGTCTGTTTAATGTAAATAACTGCAACCCATTTTTGTGCATTTTATTAAACAAACCTCTTTTTATTTTTATGACTAAAAACATGAGGGCATTTTTTGTTGGTTTTTAATCACAGTTTCCTTGGAATCACTAATGTGTACTATTGAAATGTATAAAATACCATATCATTGCGATTCGATAAAAGATAACAAATGATAAGATAAATTATTCCCTGGGCCCACCTATAAATTTGCTTCTTTCAAATTGACTGAAACCAAATATACTGCTTCTATCAGCACAAAGACAGACTTTTTAGTTTAAATTCTAGACAAACATACCACGTTTGCCTGTGTATGATATAAGCACAGGCTACATTCTCTAACAGCTCTAGATATATTATACTATTTATATATTACTATTTATATAAAAGAGGAGCCAGGGCAAGAAGATGTGAGAAAGTACCAGATATTTTTCAACATAGCACATTTACAAGTGATTTACAAAACACACAAACATAATGTACAGTGGAAAAAAATAGCAACAGCATATGGTTGCATGCCCACATCTGCCCCCACACACTGTCATAAATAGGCAGTCTCTCACTCTCTTGCTTCCTATCATGGCTCCAGCACCACATCAGAGACACAACAGCCTTGTATAACGGGATCTCACGCTCTGCGTTTTCTCCCACTCTCCCCTTTCTAACTCTCTTTATTCTTCTTCTCTGCCGCTCCGTTTTCACCCTGATGTGCTTTTATGCTTATGTATGTATGCTGGGAAACATGCACGTGTGGATGCCAACGTAAGAGTGCCCTTTTCTTCTCCAGTGGTGCTGCAGGACAGGAACCTGTACCCTCATCAGCATTCAGGCTGCCGCTTCAGCTCGATATGAATTTTAATGCAGCCCTGCCTCACAGGGTACGACTTTGACACAGTCCCTTCTCTTCAGCCCCTCAACATCTCCAGCAGAGATCCTCACTCCCGATTGGCTCCCGATTGGCTCCCGAGTTGGCGGCGGCTGATTGGAGGAAGGAGGATGCCTGTGCATGCACATGAGAGTATATGGCAGCTCTTGGCATGTTGACCGGGCCTTCGCACATGTCACCGTCTGATGATTAATGGGCAGGTTTGATCTAATTTCCCTTCACCGCCGCTGCCTCGCCTCTAGCTGAGCACGTCAGGATTAATTTTTGTTTAATGGCGGGCCCCTGCAATGCCTTCCCAGCAGCACCCTCTCTATCTGACATCCGATTTAGAAGGTGATTGTGCGCAGGAGACTGACAGACAAATAAAACTAAGCCATCCCTCTTCTCTTTATTTGTTAATCTGTGTGACTACCGGGCAACCGGAGGAATATCTTGACAGAGGAAGATACACAGATGTTGCTGGGAGGTGACAACTGCCAGACTCAACTATGAAATGATGCGGAGAAAAGGCAGATTGAGAATCATATTCACTGTGTATCATGAGGAACTTTTTATTTTTCCATAAACTCTTATCGTTCTATGACAGAATTCAATTTATCCCTCTCCACCCGTTTTCACATTACTGTTCAATAATCTCTGGTGCTAATATTTGAGAGATACGAATCTCCTTCCATTTTACACAAAAACACAGATTACAAAACACATCAACGCCCTTGCTAAAGTGTGCCTTGAATTTCTAAACATCAGATAAGAAGAATTAGAGAGCTGGCAGGCACACAGAGAGAGTCGCTGCTACGCTCTAAGAAAAAAAAAGTGTTTTAGATCATAGCTTTGTGGCCTTAAACACTGCCCTGAAGATAAACTTTAGAGCCCCCCCACTTTTGCAATTTTAGTCTGTTTTATTCTCTAAATTCTCTCTAAACATTGTTCTTTTACTGTCCAACAGCCAACAACTCCGGATGACAAGAAGCTCAGAGTTGAAAATGTTAATATGCTCATCTGAGTGGCCTTCATTCAATTAAATCAGTTTCACTGATAATTCTATTAGAAAGACAAACGGATCATCACTCAAAGATAATCCAGTAGAGGACAATGCTCTTTGTAGTAAATGTGGACATATAACATTGTTCATTAAGTTGACTGAAAGAGTCTAATGTTTTTTTAAAAAACAATTAATCGAATATTAAAAAAGCTGCCGGATTGATTTTCTAAAAATTCATCTTTGCTTTACAGAGCTTCTAAAACCAAACCAATGCATTGCACACACACTCTCCAAAGCTCACATTACTCCATTTCACACACAAATCTACTTAGACGCCGGTACGTCGGCGTTTAAACCAAAACCCTTCAACACTCTGCAGTCGTACCTTGGCTTGTTCGCCTCTCCGCGAGCCTTTCAGCATGCTCACTTGAAAGGAAAAGTGTCAGGCAGGCAGCGGGCCGCCTGGTATGAGGTGTAGCGAATGGCTAGCCATGTAAAGCCAGCAACACTGAGCCCCGGCGTAGCCTGGCTATCAGACTACCTCAGGTGGTGGGCTGGCTATGGGAGAACGCCCTGTGTCATGTCAGTCAGCTGCATGCCTCCTGCATGCATGGAGACTGCCTGTGGGACCAACTTTAGCTAGCTGCCTACTGCTGCTGTAATTGGTGAGCCACGGGGCCTAACAGGGCTGGAGGGATGAAGCGAGGAGATGGAAAAAAAAGAGAGAAAAAAAGAATCGCGTGGGTGGAGGTGAGCGAGTGAGAGCGGTAGGGAGGGAAAAAGATTGAGTAGGAGGAGAGGTGAGGTTGGGTAGGATTATACACTGGTGAGGTAATTGGTTGAGGTGCAAAGGTGTCCCACACCTGCTATCTTTTTCTTTTTTAAGGCTGGCGTAGCCAGAAGAAAGACACGGGGGCAAGAAGCAGGTGGAAGAATAGAGGGAGAGGGAGGTGACAGGATGGGAGGGAACGAAAGCAGCTGTGAGACTGACATATTTTCATGAGGTCGTGGATTAAAAATTCACCCCAACTTATCACATGCCAGGAAACCAATTTGACTCGGAAACATGATTTCCTTCGCGCCGCTCCGGTGCCAGGTCCGGACGTGGAGCCAAGCGCTATCACGCTTTTATTACATTTGGCACATTTTTGGACAAGGGGCTCCTATAAGAGGGTTCAGCAGCCTGTGACAGGACGGGAGAGAGGTATCTTGGCTGAGGTAGAATGCGAAAGAGAGAGAGAGAGAGAGAGAGGGAGAGAGAGATTAATGAGGGAGAGGGGATGGGCATCCAATCGCCTGCAGCACGGTCTTATAGATGGCAAGGATGGTTTATAGGATCTCTAGGTCTGATCGAAGGTGACAGGGCCATCATCTTGCCAGGTCTGCAGGTCTCCGGCTCTCTGGAGGAATGCTGGAGGTGTGAATCGAGGTGCAAATTAACACCTGAAGTGTCTTCTCTGCTGACCGACCCCACCCTCCCCCCGGCTGTGGCCACACTCCCCGTCTTTCCCCACCTCGACTTCCGAGTCAGAGAGAAAAGCAATCTAGCCGAAGCCCAGAGGACAACAGGAGGAGGGCATGTCCTCCTTATTTCATTCTCTGCTCCTCTCCTCCAAGGTGTGATGCACCATCCCTGCGGTCTCTCCTCTGTCTCCCACACCTCTCTCCACATTCTCCTTCCCATTTCTAGCCCTTTTACTCTCCTGCTCACCCCTCGAGTCTTCTGTCCTCCAGACAAACAATAAAGTCAACAGGCAGAGCCGTGAACACAGAAAACCAATTTAACACACTGGGGTGAATCGCCGTTTAGCTATGAGGCGGAATAAAATGAACCCACGAGTAATATGATGAGAACTAAAAAGAGACAGAAGGACAAAAGATGGTGACAAATACATACATTAATAAATAAATAAAATAATAATGTATTCCTAATCTCTGTGATTTATTATTATTTTTTTAGAGTAACCTTTAAGATTCAAAATTCAAGATCTTTATTTACATGTGCACAACAATTACACAGGAGCAACCATTCATATGTAATATATTACCATGAAATGAGGCAATGGAATTATTAAATCTCAAACTCCCTTTAACAATGCTAAAAAATATGTATAAAGATACATATAAATATGTAAAAACATGAGAGAGGTAAAAACAGAATAAGACATAAGATTTAAAATAGAAATAAATTACCGCAAAAGCTCAAAATAGAAATAGAATATAATAAAAGACAAAATATAACGCATTAAAATAAAATAGGAAAAATAAAATAGGATAAAAAGAGATAAAAAGAGAAATATAACACTGCTGAGGCAGTTATGCAGCGGTGATAAAATTGAGGAAGTAATAAAAAAAAAAAAGGTTTTAAAAAAAACTACAGATGAATTGAAATGTAAAAAAGGAAGTAACCAAAACAAGCAAAATAATGTTGTCCCCTTTAATTATGACCAACATTTTTTACTTTTCCCACATCTAATTAACTGTAATGAAAAAGGGATTCAATGAATAGAATAAGTAGCAGATTAATCAGTTTTCTGTGCTATATTTTAATAACCTGGGGATTGAAGGATTGCCCTTTTACACAGTTTCTGTTTTGTATTTTTTGCTCAGGTAAGGTCAAGTTGTAATTTTCAAGGTCTCTTAAAAACAGAATAATGTTAATTTGTCCAGTTTCCGCTGTCTTAGTTTACGCAGAGCAGAATGATTGAGCTGGCTGGTTAATCTAATGCAAAGCCACCAAACAGCATGAGGCTTCTTATGTGTTTACTGGACCCACTTCTGGTTCACAGGTCGACTTGCCTACTGGGAAAACTTCCACAACCCCAGATGGTTCGTCTGCCTCTACTGGCCTGGTAATGGTCTTTCCTTCCAACCGCTCAGGCACACAAATATTGCAGCGAGGCCGTCTCCCACAATAGCAAAAGTTCTCGAATGTTCTTACGACAGACAGCTGCTGGTTGGAGCTACAACATCCTTAAATATGTCTATGATACACCACAATTAGTACTTCAGTGCTGACTTGCCTGCCAAGTGTGCAGCATCATGCCACTTTATGAGAGGAGACAGAAAGAGAGACTTATTATGTAACGCGGCCAAAAATAACTTCAATGAAACATTTCACCATCCTCTCTGAAAGTCGAGGCAAGCTGGCGTGGTGGGGCGAAAGGCTGAGGGGGATAAATCTACATCAAACTAATTTGCAAGGAACTAACAGCATAAATTCGGCTGATTTGCAAGGCAACAACGCCAGCGAGCAGAGAGGGTCATAAAACTCATGCAACCAGCTCAATCACAACCCTGTTCAGGCATGTGACGAACAACAACAACTGATCCAGGACCATCACACTATGTATCACAGTCCTGAGTGGTTAACAGATGGTCTTTGATATTTTACATTTATTTTTTTCTGACCTCATAAGTTACTAAGAAGGCGGCGCATCATCCATTGAGTTTGTATTTTCTTCCGGTAGGTAATGAATTTCATGAAGTGACTGAATTATCCACATTCCATCTGTTTGTGAGGCACAACACAATCTGGATACAGTCCTGGATCAAGTTTCTCCTGACCAAACAAGTTGAAATTTCTCTCATTTGAATTTAAATGCTCCTTTAACAGGATTCGTTTCCTTTTTTTTTGGCCACTGGGGGCAGCAAAGCAAACTGCTGACAATGTTGACATATTATCAAAGTATAAAACTCATAAGGCAAACATGTTACCAAACATTTGCTTCTTTATATATTCAGCAAATGCAGAGCAATAAACGAGGGCTTGTTGTTTACCAGTGAGTGATTTTACAGATGCAGCAACAGCTTTTAACACACTTCATCTTCATCACCACGGCTGCAAAGTAAACAGCGTTACAAAGTAATCCACCAGCAATGCAAGCTAGTATGTATTTAACTGGCCAACACAGCACCTTGAAGCAAAATTCGAGGCTCGTTCAACTGCTTTCTTTTGTAACAGCCTCACTATGTTGACAGACCAGCTGAAATGAATTATACAAAGTCCAGTATTTATTATTTACTCTGATCACTCTGGTTTTGGTCTCCACCACCTCCTGAGGAAAATCTCTGGCTCTTTAGCTGCTAAATGCTCCACTATGATCACCAAGTAGCTTTTAACTCCCTCGGATGCTGTACAGTGAGTTCATCTGAGCTTTTTTAGCTTAAAACAGTTGCCTGCTTCTGCTTGAATCAAGGCTGATGAACGTGATGAGAGTGAACCAAAACAGTAAAGTTAGGGGCCAAACAACCAAAACAACGAGCTGAAAGGTGCTAAAACACTCCGAAGACTCAGAGACACATGATCATCTGACTCATTGTTCATATAAAAAAAAATGATTAGTGCAGCTTTAAGTTCAACTACAACTTGTGAGGCTGGTAGTCCTGCATTTTAAAGGAAATAAAAAAAGGAGAGGGGAAGCGAAGGAGCAGGAGGTTCACCCATAATGAGGAGAGTTTATAGCCTATCAACTTCAACGGGGAAAGTAATGGAGTCGAGGAAGACAGACTGCAGACTGAAGCACTGCAGCAGGCGGACAGAGAGGGAGACACAAACAGACGGACGGACAGACGGAGCCACACACACAAAAAGATTAGAGCCTTGTTCTTCAATCTGGCCTGGGCAGATAGGACTACAGCATTCAGGGATTTATCAGGTGCCTCAGTACAGGTGCATTACCAGGACGGCTGAGCGCGGTCCCAGTCATTTACTGATAGCGTACAGTATATGCACCTCAGTGTGTGTGTGCGTGTGTGTGTGTGTGGATCTCAGTTTCTAACACTCGTGTGCTCATTTTCCCATTTATTTGTGAGTGTGTGTGTTTGTGTGACCACTCTGCCCAGAGACCCACCGCAAGGCCGAGGCTCATCTTGTCGAAGCCGGGCAGATCTCAGTGGATATTTCTGGTCTCTGGCAGATAAATAAATAATGGAACACTGGTTTGGATTTAGACAGAGATGAAAGCTTTAAGAGCTGAGCTTTTTACAGCTGTGCCCTGAGAGAGACAGAGGGCGAAAGAAAGAGGAAGTGGCACCGTGCAAACGTACATAGGCTCAAACGTGTCCCCAGACATAGGGGCGCCTCTTTAAAGTGCCCACCTGGAATTATTGTACAGTGTAATATCGGTGGTAAATATGGCTAAATTCATATGCTAGACATCTGCATTTTATAAAATATTGATGCAACACACCCAAAAAAAAAATGTTTTTAAAAAAAAGAAAATCCTCTTTTTTTTTGATGCACTCTGGAGAAAACGTACAGAGGAAAGAGAAACGGGAAGTTATAGCCAGCGAGCTCAGGGAGTTTTCCACTCCACCATCTCTTTTGGTCTAGACAGAACTATTCTTTAAATACCAAAAAAAAAAAAAAGGGGGAGTTGTAAGAGACGGCCTCCAGGCAGAGGAGGGAAGTGAAGGGGCTGTTTGCAAAATTATCCGCTCTCTCTCCATCGTTTCCTCTTATTCACCTCCTTTTCTCTCTCTGTTACCCTCTGTAGACTGCTGCCTCGCTGGTAGGAACTGCTGTTCACTTGAATAGACGGTGTGTGTGTGTGTGTGTGTGTGTGCGCGCGTGTGTGTGTGTGTGTCAAATGTCTGCGTCCTGGTGGGCCTGGTGGGCCTACAGACTCAAAGACTGTGGCTTTTGTCTGCCTTTGATTACTCTATGAATTATGCATCCCGCACCTCTCTGTTTGTGTCCATGTGTGTCTTTGCGTGTGTGTGTGGAGGCGAGCCAGCGACTGCAGTGTTTAGTGACAGTGACTGATACTGCTTCGCCCTTCTCAGACTCTCTCCCTCACACGCCCATGCGCATTAAATCATGTGTGCCCACACAGACACACACCTTAACGCGTACATACACATGCATGGAAACAGTTACGGTGACTGATATCTGTCCTTGCCTGCTCTTTACTCTCCTATCTCTCATCTCTGAGCCCTCTGAGATCTGAGCCTGAGCTTCTGAACACTGTGAAGGTCAAAAACTGTGCATAGTATTAACAATCTAGCTGCGTGGCTCTAATTAAAAACAGGACGTGGTGTGAACCTGTTGTACACTCTTTTACAGGGATGTTTGAGCATTTTTAGCACAATTTAATTGTTTAAATTACAAACTTTCAAATAAGAGTTAAAAAAAAAAAGTACAAGATCCCAGAGCCTAAGTGCTTCTTTTGAAGATTCTCCATTTAACACAAGAAACCTTCACATTTCAGAAGCTGAAATATTTGTTCAATTTCTGCCTTTGTCAACTGACTACTGGATTAAATTGCCTCAGCACTAGTTCTGACATAAGCTGGTGTGAGTCCAGAGGGGATATTGATATACGGACTTGGACAGTTTGTCTACAGATCCTGCGGTCGGAAATAATCTGAGCGAGCTGCCAGCTTGTCAGATAGATGCGGCAAATGGAGCGGCTTAATAAAAACTCAGCACTCAAATAGTGTTTTACCCATCCACAACTGGATGCAGGATATTTGGTGTATCTCTGATGCTTCACTTTGTTCCGAGAACACGATATATGGTCCCATGATGCAGAGTCATGTGTTGTAGAGCTGTGGTTTTAAATGTTTTCATCACCAAGCCTCATTTATCTCTGGTTAATTTCTGTTTGATAAGCTGCCTGATTGTTGGGAGACTTTTACTATGTATTATATCAGTGTCCATTTATTTACACAACCACTGGAGAAGGAAGTACTCAGATTTTTTACTTATGGCAATACCACAGGTTAAGTGTACTCGTTTACAAGAACACACTCAGACTGTTTTTCTTAAGTAAAAATATCAGCATGAAAATATACTTAAAGTACTGAACATAAAGCAGAATGACCCACCTGATATATGAGATATATATATATATATATATATATATATATATATATATATATATATATATATATATACATATATATATATACATATATATATATATATACATATATATATATATATATATATACATATATATATATATATATATATATATATATATATACATATATATATATATACATATATATATATATATATATATATATATATATATATATATATATATATATATACATATATATATATATATATATATATACACACACACACATATATATATATATATACACACACACACATATACATATATATATATATACATATACATATATATATACATACATATATATATATATATACATATACATATATACACATATATACACACATATACACACATACATACATATATAATTGATAGATTAATACAAGTATCACTTTAATGTTGCAGCCAATAACAATAATAACAATACTACTACTACTACTACTAATAATAATAATAATAATTTTAATGTCTTTATATACTGCTGTGTAGCCTCATCTGTAATAGCATCATATTTTATTGGTTGATAATATTTTGTACTAATTATTTGAATATGTAAAGTAAGTAGAAAAAACCTGAGCTTTGAGCGAGTCTATGTCACTTTTGCAGAAGACTGGCCACCGTGCTGATAAGTGGTAAATAACACTAAATGCTAAAATGTAGTGTAACAGTAACAGAAATATCTTAAGTTTGCAAACATTAGCTAACATTAGCCAACATAAACTCCTGGTCATATCAGACCAAGTGAGGCTGAAGCAGCAAAACCCCTCTGTGGACTGACTGAGCAAAGGTGCTTTTTTATTGTACATGGATTTTTTGTGATTGTGATTTATGATTTATTCTTATAAAAATTATAATCGTATTCTTGCTTCATACAGAATCTACATGAAAAATCACCAACCTCCTTTAGTCAATATCAGCACTGTGAGACCTTCCATTTATTAAAACCTCTCTGTGCCACACACTGAAGAGCAAAATTAGATGCAGTTATTATTAGCAGCTGTTCTACAGGGAAATCACAACTAACAATTAAGGTTCAAGGGATTTTTCTTTCGTTCATGGGTCTCTCTTGAGCCACATTACAGTTGGAATTAAAGTGCGACCCACCAGGTGCAAACCAGCACATCTGGCACAACAACTCTTCTGGTTATAACTTTTTACAGAGTGACCTTCTGCCGTCACAGTCACATCGCCGCGTTCATCCATCAAGCCTGCCTCGTATCTCTCCTCTCTCAGGCCCAGCGGAGTCCTCCAGTGCTGAGCAGGACATTAGGGAGAGTCTGGAACAGCCCCGCATTCATGGCCAAGGAAATCCCTCAAGACAGCGTGTGCCGTGCATATAGACAAATGGGGAAGGTGTTTTGAAATATGGAATGGTTTACACTGTAGCGGAGTGGATGCAGTACAGTCATACCTCTTACTGTCAGGACAGCAGGTGATGCATCCAGCCAGCTGTCTTTCTCTCTCTCTCTCTCTCTCTCCTCATTCCTCATTGCAATCTGACTCTCTGCCTTCCTTTGCTACAGTATCTTTGTGCCCACAGCAGGATATTCAGCAGCAAAGAGGAAGAGAAATACGAAAAAAAGGAGGGGAAAGGCATATTAGGGATAAAGAAAAAAAGGGAGAGAAAGGTTGGAAGGATGACTGCTGCCTTGTTACAGCTGTGGAAAAAAAAGTGATTGCAGCAGAGGGAGAGATGGAGGGTAGGATAGGAGCTCGGGGGTGGGGGGGGGGGGCAGAACAGAGATAGAAATTGAGGAAGAGATCAACAAAGGGAATCCATTCAGTCCAGACATCGGTTTTCACACCGACGTTGTGCTGCTATCGAGATCCATCCATCTCAGACACAATGCGCCAGTCTCCTCAGCCCACACCGCATTTACGCTGAATAAAAGATACAGTCTTTAAGATATAGAGCAGCTCAGCGGGGGACAGCGCACACAATGCCAGGCCTCTTACTCTGTTATGGATTTGAACATCCTCCTCGCACCTGTCCTCTCCCTCATCGTCGCCCATGGCTCACTTTTTCCAGTCTCAACAGGGTGTGGGGGGGACAAGGCAAGATAAGCAACTTGAAACTTTCTTCTTTTCTTTCTTTCTTTTTGCAAAACAAACCTGACTTTATTTCCAACCCTAAAAACATTTCCTGTAGACATTTTTAGAGAGATAAAATAGGTCCTTTAGCTCAGCTTACCATATGGCAGGGGTAACAAAACAAACAAACCAATAGAAAACACGATTTTTCAGTATTTACAAACACAGGCTGAAATAAATGAAGCACAAGCGGGGCCACATATGTGCTTACCATCAGCAGTGAGGCAGAAGAGATTCAGTGAGCTCGCCGAACTCAACTTTGCTGCTGTTTTTCCACAAAAATGTTTTCCCCCCTGCAGAGTCGCCACTGTCTGTCACAGAAACCATAAATTTGGCTGAAGTCGAGTACAGGGAGGTTGAATCCTGGGAGGGTTAAATGTTACATAACTAAATAAATGTTAAAATAACTCTGTCTGTCTTTTATTTGATCCTTTGTAGCATACAGAGGGAGACACTATATGTACAGCATTTTGTCTTGGAGCACTTGTTTCTGGCAATCAGGTTAAAAAATAACAGTTTGTTATACAAGTAACATTGTCAATTTAAAAGGTTAAAAACTGCACAGCTTGGCTCACTTCACCTGCCAGCTAATATTTACGTGATGTGTGTATGTGCTGGCTCAAGCTTCGCTGTTGATTTTCTCATAATGTCACCTCAGAGTCATCTTGTCTATTTTCTGTTCTCTTGTTACTCATCAGATCGACCTTTGGACTCTTCTTCAGCTGCTTTTACAGATTCTCCTGGGGGACAAAGCCTGTATAAATCTCCAGATCTAATGACACAGAGTCCACTCTGAAAACCCCAAAGCATCACCTATATAGCCATGCTTATAGTTCATTCTTCACTATGGAGACTTCAAGTATCTTATTATTAAATGTTAACTCAAGGTCCAGTGTCAAAGTCTGGAATTTGTTCAGTTTGCTGAAAGCTTCTGAAGACACTACTTGACCTTGAGTTAATTTTATTTAAAAGGCAAGCTGCCCACTTGCTTTTAGAAGCTATAAACAATTTGACAATGTGACAAAAGGTTGCTCAAAGTTATGAACCTACGTAAGAATCATCACCTAAATTTGCAGCTATGAGCTTCATAGCGACTTTCAGCTCATTGCTTATGTGTCCAGTCTGTAATTTTACTGTTTTGGTCACCTCAGAAGATGGCAGGGACCAAAAACAGAGCTAAAAGACTTGGACTAATATTCAGCAGATGGCCAGAGACACAACTATAAATGAATGATAATGTTTCTCTCTAAGTGCTTGATGTGTAAATTTCATACAGGTAATGTTTTCGTAACAAGTCACCATATCAACTTAAGATGATGAGCAATTATGTGGACATATGGAGGGTTACATATATTTCCCCATATAGCCTCACAACACAGCAGCCTTTCAGCAGCATAAAGTACTGTTCTGTATTGAAACCAATCATGATAAAATACAGCCTAAATGTATCAACTTCCAATTAAGTACAAGGATCTTTTTACAAATCATCTGCAACTGTTAAAGACCAAAGTCCAAGTGTAACCAACTCTGTTCTCTGATCCTGCTGATGTTTCCTCTTTGAAAACAAGCTGAGGTCTCCACACACAACCAGTCCAAAACTAAAAAGACAAGCAAATGACACTGCACACTAAAGTACTAGACTACTAAAGTACTAAAAATCTTCATACTGCCAATTGGTGGCAACAGCAGACTAAATAATGTCATAGGTTACAGTTTGAGCTTCAGTTAACATTGCTGTTGATATAAGATTGAAATGTAAATATATAAAAGGCCAAAACAAGAAAAGACAAAATCATGATCAAAGTCGTTTTTTCTTAGCTGCCTTGTGACTGATGCTCCTCTGGCTGCAGCAGCAGCGTTCAACACAAACCAGCCAGCAGGCTGCTAATCTCACCCTGTCCTCCCTGGTTGTGTGTATTGTCTAGTGTTTGACAAGCCACCTCTGCCAGCTTCCAGCCTCCAGCCACAGGACTGGCACAGTCGCCTGTGAGCCTCCCTCAGTGAGATTTAATGGACTCCCACCAAGAGGCACCAGTCCGCCATTTTGGGAGGTCCTTGTTGTCTCTGGGAATCGCTAACAGGTCAATGACTCTACCAACAATCAATGGGGGTTTTTAATGGACAATAATGACACAGCTTGACTGAGGTCAATACGAGACAGGAGGAGGAAGCTGTCAGACGTTATCTATGCAGTTTTTTTGTAAACACCTTATTGTTAGTTGGTTTTCTCTGGTAAAAACATGGACTTCTTGTACTGCAATAAGCCAGTTGTTCTTTGAATGCTTGGTTTGAAGATGCCCACAGGAACAGTCAGTGACATGGACTTCCTTAATATTTTATTGGGACTGTTTTGTCTTCTAAAAAGTCACA
This sequence comes from Scortum barcoo, assembly GCA_023238725.1. Lineage (NCBI taxonomy): Eukaryota > Metazoa > Chordata > Actinopteri > Centrarchiformes > Terapontidae > Scortum > Scortum barcoo. Next base: position 9,494,920 of record CM041537.1, read on the forward strand.
GAGGGGGTTTTTGAGGGATCCGAGCACACTCAGGAAATGCCTTAAAATACCAAGAAGCTGTGAAAGATGATGCTCACGGATGCTCGTCTGCTTGTTGGTCAGACAATGTGTCGATTCTGCTCGTAACGATCATAATAGTGTTTGATGAGGTAACCTTGGGTGTGATAAATGTGCTCTGGACGTCAGTAATCTCTCCATTTTGTCACACTCATCCCCATCTGTAAGGCAGTGGGGCTGTGTGATGAATTTAGCTTGTCAGTGATTTGTCGTAACTGCTGAGTTCTTTCGCATCCCTCCGCTGCGTGCCTTATGAATACTAAACATCAAACTGTGTGTGTGTGTGTGTGTGTATGCAAGCGTCTCATGCGTTGTATTTTGTTGTATTTTGAATACAAAGTGTTGCATTATATCTCACAGTATTGGTATGAATACGTCTGGTGTGTGTGTGTGTGTGTGTGTGTGTGCGTGCATCTGTGCATGTCCTTGAGTTTTGATTCAGCGTGCACGCGAGTGCTTGCCTGTGGATTGAGTTAGGTGGTGGCTCATGGCATGTCCATGCTTGACTATCCACAGCACATCTTCTTAGCCTGTCTGAGTGATGTGACGGAGACACACTCCAGCTGAATAAAACATGAATTCAGACACACTGTCAGCAGACACGAGCCTCCGCTGGATGATATGACAGATGTGCGTGAGACAATAACAGCTTCTTCATAAGTTTACATATTCATCATAATCTTACATCACTTTGGACTAAAAAAGAGAAAAAATGGGTTTACAGTTTTCCTTATCTGAAAATACTTCTTTTAAAAAATAAGATTTTTCTCTCTTTGCAGTCAGTATGTCTTTCAGCCATTTGGTTGGCTGATCCACCACTTTGGTTCCAACTGAAAAACTGCAACAAATACAGGATGTACTGCAACATTTGTGAGTTGTCATCAAGTGCCAAGTGTTTCTTAAGTGAATGATGAAAAACAAATACCTCAAAATGGTAAACATTATACCTGCTAAACATAAATAGCATGTTAACGTTTGTTAGCTCAAAGTACCTTATAGAGCTGCTAGTGAGGATGGAGCCTGTTAGTCACCATTTAATGTAAAGACATGGCGTATTTGTGCGTTAATCTACTTCTGTAGGTGATATGCAATATGTTGTATGGTTTTCACTTAGTTTTTGTTATTTGACTCAAGTTTATAAAGTTCCAATCCACCCATTTACCGCTTGGTCCGGGATTAGCGCGGAGGCAGACCTCCCCACCCAGACATAGCTACGATGCCTTTGTGCTCTAAGTAAATGTCATAAATGTTCAATGGATGAATTATTAATGAAATTGGTGGTTATTTGCAGCCCTTATACAGTAGACATATGCAGAATAAAAAAATATTCTCAAAGTGAAGGGCACTGACATGGCCTCGGACGATTCTCATCCCAGTGTGCATTTAATAAGGCACACTGCGACGAATTGTATATACAGTAGGTTTCTGCATCAAGGCTCACTTGATTCAATTCTTTCTGCAACCACGTCCTCTTGAAAAAGCCTCCCTCCACTAAACCTCTGCCTCGGGGAAGGAAAATGCATATGCAGCCAAACAAAAAAAAAGAAAAGAAGTAAACCCTTTAACAGACATAGACGATCTCCTCCATGTGGCACAGAGGTAAACATCATGCACGGGTAAGTCATTTATGACTAACGAATGGTACGCAATGTTCTGTCTCTCAGCCTCGCTCAGCTTAACCTTGTCACATCCACGAGACATCATCTCTCCAATATGTTTCTGAGTCTAATCTCCTCGGTTCCCCCTGACCTGATCCTCTTCTTCTTTATAATTCTCCTGTCGCCTCCTTGTGTCCTAGCCACCATTTTCCTATTCACTCTTTCTCACTTTCGCTGTGTCCTTCCCCGTCTTCCATAAGCAGCTGGTGGTCTGCTGTTGGCCCCTTTGACGGTGGATTCCCACTGACGAGACATTGGCTCTTACTGAGCCTCGGCAGATGTGCTCCTGGTGTTCAGTAGACTCCTCCTAAGTACACTTCAGCTTCACTTAAGTACACGTCTGAAAGCGCAGATTGACCGGGCGCTGACACCAGGTCAGACCGGCTGTGCATGGAAACAACTTTTATGAAGCAATAAAGCCGAAATAAAAAAGTCAATGAGCAGATTGTTTAAAAGATCACTGACTGGGAGATTTTATTCAGCTTCCTGTTCACGTCTGAAAGCTCCTTCAGACCGGCTCCTACGTCACTTTAATTTTCCAGATTGTTTATCACTCACTCTTTCTCACTTTCGCTGTGTCCTTCCTCACGTATTCCAGTGGTGGTCTGCTGTTGGCCCCTTTGAAATTTTATTTTATTTTATTGTAGCTACACTCCCTCTGACAATGAACACATCCTCTGACTAAATGACAAAATCTTCTGTTCTTCAGAGCCTTTCTAGAACAAAACAACACCACTACAGTTAATATTTGATTAGGTTTGGTAGGGTTAGAATAAGATCCTCCCTACAAAGACTCTGAGGATCAAACATCAACGTCAAATGACTGATATTGTTTTTCTTGGGAGGACAGTGTTAAAAATGGGAAACAAACTCATAGTGTCATTTATAAAAGAACCTCACCTAACCAACCTAAAACTGCTGGGCATTGTATTTTTAGCAAAGGTTACTCAAAGAAGGAGAAATAGTTTATTTGTTGGGGACTATTTTCAGCTGTGGATTGATCACATTTGGTTGGCTGGCAATTATTTGCAACCTGACAGTGTATGCCATATTGGCTGAAAATAAACTGCAGTCCCAATGTTCAATCCAATGACAGAAAATGTCACACAACACAACAGTGTGACATTTTTAAGGCTTTTTAATCGTTTTTTGACAACAATGGTGCTCTATGGCCCTGTGGAAGAAGACATTACATTTTGGCCGCGCAGAAAATACTTAGTAGGATAAATTCATTATTGGTTTTTGTCTGCTCACGAGATTGAAAAAAAAGATAAATAGTATCATTAGCCTTGTTATTAAAATGGATTTAGAGAATAGCAGCTCTGTCTTATAGAGCATACTAATGATCTGACCAAATGCCGTGACCACAGGCTCATTTAAACCTACAGTGGACTCATTTTTCAAAACAAAAAGTGCACTCTTGATTCATTAATCATTAAATTGAGCAAACTGATACACTGACTAGAAATATTAGGACTGCAACAACTCATACCAGCCTTAATGATTCATTTGATTATTTTCTCGATTAATGGATGAATTATTTTCTCTCTTAAATGAAAGAAAAGTCTGTCACAATCCCAAAGTGGCATCTTCAAATGGCTTATTTTGCCCTCCCCAAAAATAGTGTTTACTTTTATATGAGAAGAAGCTAAAAAAAAATCACTTGAATAATTAAATAATAATAAAAATACTGATTGATAGTTTCAGCTCTCTACAGATGATATATTAACACACGTGTGATAATGCAGAGAGTCGTTTTGCCGTCAGGGGCCCGTCGAATGACCCGAGCACACTGAACGTTTAACTGCAGCAGCTTTTTCAACTGTGACATTAGACCTCACCACGGAGGACAGGGGCCCCTTTTGATATGAACGTGTGTGCGCGATGCTCCTTGCTTTCCCCGCTGCCTTTGAAGATGGATGCCGGTGAAATGCTAATTACCCCGGGCCACGAGGCCGGACGCGTGCACAGTTCAAAGGCTTGGCCGGGTGCAGGCGAACCTCAAAGCGCCGGGCTGAATCTGTTCTGCTCCGAGGCTCTTCAACTACCGAAGGCCGATGCCTCAGCGGAGACACCCTCTTCCCCTTTCACTGCATGTATTGCTGCCTCTCCCACCCCCCACCCCCCACCCAGTGTGTATGTGTGTGTGTGTGTGTGTGTGTGAGGGGGCTCTGCATGCATATGCTTTTGTAAGCACAGCTAAATGAAAGGCTCTTGTCCTCGGTGGCCGTTGATTGGAACATACTTTAGTCTCCATGATGCTGCAGATTTGAAAGCTTCCCTCTTTTCTAACTCTCCGTCTGTATGTGGTGTCCTTTTGAGAGCAAAGCCTCCTACAATCCTTCATTTAGACATTTTTTTCCTGCTATATTTTAAGTTTTTCTGTCCCTTCATCAATCTCTTTCTATAGGTCGTCTTAATGCGTTGCGAATCCCTCTGGTTCTGAGCCAATGTGTGCAACTTGATGCCACAACTGCATTGCACTGCAGTAACTGCTTCTATGTGTGTGTGTGTGTGTGTGTGTGCTGGGGGAGGTAACAATGTATGACAGGTAAATAGAGGTCACTTCCAGAAGGAGGATAACAGAGGAGGATTCACGGGCACATGAGCAACACACACACACACACACACACACACCATCTTTGCCTCCATAGGTGATTTATGAAACATGAAACATCGGCTTTGCAAGTGTTTGCATTTGAGGAGGATTTTGATGTATCACCCCCGAATGCCCAGTTTCAACAAGTTACTGCTGGATGCATTTTCATTGCTCTTGACAAAATGTGTGTGTGTGTATGTTTGTGTGTGTATGAGTGCGTTTGTGTGATGACTGCATAGCTTATAGGGCGTGTAGTACAGGGGACTCTCAACATTAGATGGAGCTCGCTGTGTCATCAATCAGTGCCGTAGAACAATTACACCGGTTTGCTTCTACTGACAGTTTACTGTCTGTAACTGTTGAGGAAAGTCATGCTACGGGAGGAGGACACACCCCACACACACACACACACACGTTGTCACACGCAGAAATAAACGCGTTGGCTTTATTATAAAAGTAAAAAACTGAGTATATTTCACCTGATAAAATGAGTGTGTGCACATGTCTCAGAGGAAAAGCAAACTAACACATGCAAATGCAAAATGATCGCGTACACACATTTGCAGAAACGACATGTTCGTGACCAAAAAGACACACAAGTAAAACTTTCAGCTGCGGGTAAAAAGACTTGACTGTGCTATATTTGGATTAGTCCAAAATGTAGTTTGGTGTCTGTGACTGAAGTAAGAAGCGACGCTGCCACGATGAGACATCATTTCTAGTTTCATCTCAGAGCTTCGTCCCAACCAGCAGACAGGCTACGTCCTCAACAGAGGTCTGAATAAATATTTAATCATTTTACATTTTTTAGATACCTGTGTCAAAGAACACTCTCTAATTAAAAAGGAATGCATCAACATGTCGTCTCCACTTACATTTCCAGACTGGAAAGGTACATTGTGACTCTGAAAGTTTCTTGTTGTGTGACAGGCTCCAGAGTTGAGCAACTCTGTGTTGGATCTAATTTTTTTTTTTTTTGTTCCTCCCATCTGAGCCTACAGCCCCTTCACACTCTGCTGCCTTCAACCAGGCAAGAGTCAAGCCAGCTCAAGCCGACCAAATGACTCCTGTCTGTCCTTCCCTTTGACTCTCAGAGGAACGTGCAGATGAACTGCTGCAAAAAAAAACAGCTCACCACGAAACTTTTTCTAAGCTAATGTGGTGAGAATATTTTGTGTGTGGAAAAGGATGAAAGAGAGGGAAAAAAAAGCAGATTGTGCCTGTTTTTTGTTAGGAGGGAGCCAATTACAAAGACAGTTGGCATGCGTCCTCTTCATCTGTATCTTTGTCTGCCTCTGTATCACTGAACGTAGGCCTAGGACAGATGGGACACTGTCATCCTCCTCTTGCTGGATTCGTATGGCCACTTTGGAATGGAGGAAAAAGCAGCAGTGTATAACGGGGCTGGCAGCGTCCACTGTCTTTTGTTGAGGTAACTCAGCTGAAAAATGGTCTGCCAGAAGTTCGGATGCTCAACTGAATGTTAAATACTCCAGATTCTTGTTGTAGGTCCACATGAAAAAAACAAAAAACAAAACAAAAAAAAAGCTGCTCAGCTCCGTGTAGCCTGTACCTCGGTTCATCCAAAGCTAACTTCTTTGTTCTGGCTCTTGTCAAATCACAAGTGTCCAGCTTAACAACAAACTGGTGGGCTGGATCAAGGTGGATGAGGGCTGAGGTAAGATGCTATTTAATGTCTCTGAAGGCCTGCGTCGCCTTGGACAGCCACTTCATAAGGAACAGAGCATCATGAGAAGCAGCCGAAGTGTTGAAGTTACTTAATTTATGAATTCAAAAAGGCTGGCCTAACGTGAATGGATCCATCTGCAGTCTACAATTAAAAATGACATGGTAATACACTGAACTAACAGCGCCTGTTGGCGTTTGACCTCTGACCTTCCAGATGGCCTGACCCTTCGTGATTGACAGCCACCTGGGAGACTGCTGAATTAGAGAACTTGTGTGAGGCTTCTTCTTTTTTATATCTCTCTGATACTTCAAATACAAGCAAGCTCTCAAATGTCTTCTCAAATGATCTGTTGACGGTGGTAAAAACACAGCACAACGCAAGCCTTTTCCATCAGCGGTAACACGGAAACAGCGGTAATAAAAGGTGTTCCACTGCTGCGGCGTGGAAGTCAACAGTTCTTTTGCTCGTCACCATCTCTGGCGGAGATTCAACGGGCTCAAGGCCAGTGATTAATCAGATGATATAAAGACAGAAAAGGACGGAAGTGAGGAGGACGGAGCAGCTGTTGCCATGACATTTTCAATCCATTGATAACTGATTGGGTGAGTTTTCTGTTACAGCACTGCACAGCTTTTTTTTTTCTCTACCTCTGCTGCAGTGGCTGAGGGTCGCACTAGCAGAGGACAAATGTGGATAAGGTGCGTTATGAGAGATGTTTTAACGGCGATAGTAAGAGCAGGCAGGATGTTTGAAAGCTTCTTAAAAAAGGGGATAACTGCGCACCTGTTTTGACAAAGCCTCAGTCACCTTTGAGGGAGGGAGTAACCCATCCCATCCATACTACATTTGCAAAATGTGTCAGGCCAATTTCTCTCTTTTTCCTTTTTCCTCTCGTCCTGCCTTCGTCACTCTCTCCTGATCCTCCCCCTGCTGAGACCTGAGCAGGGAGGGGGGGGGCTGAAGGACTGCACGCCCTCCGCATGGCAAATAGTTCAAGGAGAGGGAGGAGGTGAGACGTGGCACTGATGTAAGTGATTCCATTAAAAGGCCGTTGACACTGGCATTGGAGGCTATTGACACGGCCACAGGTATTAATAACACAATGAGGGTGTTAAACTGTCACAGTGTGCTTCGTTAACACTGTGTGTGTGTGTGTGTGTGTGTGTGTGTGTGTGTGTGCTCTCAACAGCTCCATCCTGCGCAACACTAGAGCAAGAAGGACAGAAGTAAAGGAGGTAACTGATGTCGTGTCATCTTAATGGATCAGAGGTAGACGTTTTCCCCAGAAAAGAAAAATGCCCATTGTCTTATCAGACCTCACAGCTGTGTTAGCCAAGCTGAAGTAAGGTCACCGTCTGCGAGGGCCGGTAGCCTGGCCATCAGTCTTTACATGCAAACAAATGTCAAACTGAATTTTAATAAAGCTGAAATCTATGAAGCATTTCAAATGTACTATGTTCAACTTTATGTGGAGACATCTGATTTTTTTTTTTGACAATACCAGTGCTAACAAGATTTAGGAAATAGTCAAGAATAAAAACTTGACATGCCTCTGTAAATTTGTTGCAGTGTTACAGACATATTCTGACTTCTTTAATAAAAGAAGAATGAAATAATGAATAATAATAATAATAATAATGAAAATCTGCTAGCTGCAGCCATGCCAACACGATGGAACAACTTTACAAATGCAACACTAGAAACTTTGTCTTCTTTGTAGTTTTCAACCAGTAGAAAAATACAGATTACAGCTTTCACACGACAAATCTTTTTCTGAGAGTTAACAAGTTTAAAAGTTCCACTTTTTGTAAATAAATGTGTGCCCTGCTCGCTAAAGCCTCATAATGAGCACAGACGACTGACTGACTTGTGCTGTGTGCTTCTGACGCAGTCTGAGCTGGCATGGGAAATCACGGTAATCCTTGTCCTCAAAATTGCATCGAGTAGCTTATTTGCAAGTGACACTAAAATAAACCGAGGCAGGAGAGAAAAAAGAAGATCTGTGAGCTCTGAGCAGAAAGATGTGATGTGCAACGCAGAGTCACAAAAATGAAGCGCTCACACTTCACAAGTCACATACGTCACCAACAACTAAAAAAAAAAAATTCTCCTCAATTGGTTTGTAACATTAAATCCTGCATAAAATACATATTTTAGATCATTTTTTACCAAAACTGGATGTTCTGGATGTTACATTGCAGACATGACACAGCGTCTTGATGTGACTGTGTGTTCTCATTCACTGGCTCGATTGCACACAAGACACATTCCCCAAGATTGCACACTGTTTGCTGAATAAATAGAAGTGGAATAACAACACAGCCTTTTCGGATGAGACCATCTGCACAATGTGACTGTCGTGTCTCTGCAGACTGGGTATTTGTGTGCGAGATTTCCTTTCATCTGCCTCGCCATCACCTTCTATGTGCACTGTGTTCGTCAAACCCTCAACCTTTTGTTCCCTCTGAGCGCCGTTCTGTACTGCGATCTCAAATTATCGTCGCTTTCTCTAAAAAAAACACAAAAAAAAACAAAAACTACATCTATAAGTCAGCTCCTCTCCTTTGCGTGACTCGGTGAATCGCTTCTCGCTCCCAATCTTCTGGCTCCTCCCTCCTCTTCCCTCTCTCTTTGCCTTTTTCTATACTCATCACCGTCTTTTATCTCCTGTGTCGCCCTCTCTCTTAAACCCTCCTCCGTTTCGCCTCCCTCTCCATCTCTCTTTTGTATCTTTCTTCTTTCTCTCCCTGTCTATCTCTTGCTTCCTTCTCTAGCTGGGGAGCCAATGTGACTGTGGTGTGACCTACTTAGCTGCACTGCTGCTGCTGCTGCTGCTGACTGGCATGGTGGAGAGCTGGCATAGTGATGTAGGCACCAGAGAGGCTCCCGTGATGAGCGCTGCCAACAGAAACTCACCGAGCACCAAGAGACACAGAGAAAGTCATCCAACCACTCATCCCACATCTGTGTGTCTCCTGACCTGTCTGAAAAATGGCAGCCCCAAATAGAGTTTGCTTCCTAAACCGCACGTCCATCTCTCTGGATGTTAATATCAGACAAATTATTGCACGTAGGAGAATAATACTGTGTGGACTGAAATACGATGCAATAGTTCACTGCAGCTGCATTTAAATCAATTTTTGAGATGTTTCCCCGTGTATTTCAAGAGTCATTGTACGTCCCTCAGTTTTCTAATAAGGTGAGAGTAAATTACCGAAACTAGATTGCTTCATCTAGGTTCCCATGTTGTTAGATGCTTTTGGACTGAAAATGGCAATCTGCTAAACCCATTTGTACGTCCGTCTGTAGGCAGCAATCTTCATCGTCTGTTCAATCACCCTGGCTATCACCGCAAAGGCCAACTGCACGTCCTTCATTTATCCTCCAAAAAAAAAAAAAAGAAAGGCTTAGTGTGTCTGATGCTGAGACAAACGGCACCGCGCAACTCATCTCTTCCTTTTCGTGGAAAACAATTAACTACAACCCCGATGCTTGGAAAAGAAAATGTAAAAGCTTTCAAAAAATGAATACAGGTTGAATAAAAATAAGCAGGAGAGCAAATAATAAGATTTATGTCTACTTATGTATAAAAGACATTTTATGTTTTGTTGAAGACGAACTGGTACGGTGGCAGGCCTTGCTCGGCGTGTGCTAGCAGTGTAACCAGCACGTAGTGAGAAAAGTTAGCTTTAATTAGCCATGGTTTGGTTTTACATCATTCATTCAGCCTGACATTGGCTTCATGACTTGATGAAGTCCACCGGCCATGGACCGGTACCGGTCCGTGGGTCATTTGGTACCGGGCCGCAAAGAAAGAATAAAAACAATTGTTATATTTCTGTTTTAGTTACCATTTTATTTACTGGATATTGGTTTACTAACTTCCGTCTGTTCCGTCTCAGCGCGCTTGACAAGTTACCTCGGTGGGACCGACTCATTGCAGGACAGGTTTCCCACAGATTCTCTGTCTTTGGTGAATGGTATTTTTATGTAAATTTATTATATGTTACCATATGTTATTTGTTATAATTATTATCGTCATATAATTTAAACCCCCTAGTGCCCCCAATCCTGCTGCTGTCAGTCCGCGAAATTCTGTCTTACGTGAGTGAATCATGAATCATGCACAAAAAGTTGGGGACCACGGCCTTGGGGAACCAAATCATTTAAAATAAAAACTATCAGGCCACTTTCGACCCAGGTCTGTTTGTTTCTCTCAGTTCACACAAACTCACAGCAGGACGGCAGCAACACGAGGAAGTCAGAGTTCATCAGGAAGGGAAAAACAACTTTTTGTTGTTTCTCTGTGTAATTCATCTCCTTTATCTCTGCAGACATATAGACTTATATGCATGCAGCCTTTACAAAAACACCAGTTAAATCCAGAGGGGGATGAATGAACAACCCTCCACCATCAACACAAACACGCTGCACGATTCTGCCTCACCCAGATCACTCTGGGAAACCCAGGTGTTGCGTAAATGACACAGGAGACGCCGCCGCGCTGTGTTTTCCTCGCCTGTCACAGTCCACAGTCGAACATGTGTCAGAAATCAAGGCTCAATTCCATTCATCTCAATGGAAAGCCCGAAGATGTGTAGTTTTACAGGATGTCGTCTGCCGGGTGTGTCTGCGCTCATGCGTGTGTGGGTGCATGATTGTGTGAGACTACGCACGCATGCATATGTATGTGGTGACAAATACAGCTCCCCTGTGATAGGCTAGAGTGCATTTTCCTGTAGCTTCCCCTGTTTGCTCTCTGGCAGGATTGTATGACCTACTCCAGATGTTGCGCTAATGAGCTGGGACATTACTGCCACCTTGTCATACCATGTACATTGATTTAGAGTAACAAACCTCTTTTTTTTGTTTTTCCCCCCTGTAACCACACAGAATTTTTATGATGCCGCACTCTACTTCCCCCTTTTTTAATTTTTTGACTTGTGCATACCCTGCCCAGTGAAATCACCTCTTACGCACGGTGCTGTGCGGTGCAATTTAGTGGAACAGAACCATATGTAAGATGATCCAATTATCCATCCACATAGCCATGTCATCAGAGATATTTTATGAAAAAAACCGTGGATCGTCCCTCCATAATGATCAGCCATTCTGCAGAAACTCATACGTGCGTTAGATAAGTAGAGGCACTCACATGATTGCACTGCACGCAGAGGAGGGTGGAGGAAGATGGGAATGAGCACATTTCATTTCACAAATTTGCATGCATGTTTCTGTGGGAGCAAGAGAATAATATACTTGTTTTTTGTGTGTGTTTTTAGCAATATGACAAATCCACAACATACACATTAATCAATGCAGAAAAACACTGTTTGTGGATATTTACTATATATATGAACAAAACTATGAGCAGGCATCAGTAGAGTAGAAATGCACTTTTACGTGAGAGTCAAGTTATCACGCCTCGCTGCCTCCAGCTCAGGCTTTACTCCCTGCACGCCCGGATTCCTCACGCAGGACTGACTGTCACTATCCATCTACATACCCATTACGCAGGACCCCGCACAGAGCTTTTCACTTGCCTGATTAAAAAAGCCTAATTAGCCCGATACCATTCTGGAAAAACAGGGTTCAAATGACGGAAGCCGTGACATATACGCATAGTTCAAATACATTATAAAGGGTGTGTGTGGCGTATAATTGGTCGCCTCCAACCTCCAGCTACACAATTTTCTCATTCTTCTCTCCATCTCTCCAGAGAGGAGAGGACGCCCTATGACTCTAATGAAGGTCTGGTTAGGTTCTGTCATCTTTCTGTAAGACCACGGTGGACTTTACAGTAGCTGAGGTGGTCCAGGGACACTCCAGAGACTCCTGATGAATCATTAGCTCGGGGCATGATTGGCTCTGTAGGAGCGGTGTTGCCACACACGGAGAACCTCTCTGAATTAAAAAGACTGTTCTCTTATAGCAGCAGTCCTGCCTAAAACAGTGGAGGGAAAGTCAGCCGCAGTGGCGAGGCATTTCAGGACAAAGGAAGGTTGGCGAGGGAGAGGCAGGAGTGAGAATTGATCAAAAACGGCAGGTGAAAAGGAATGTGAAGTCATGTTGCTATAGCAACTAGCCATGCAGCCGAGGATAAAGGCAGGAGTTGCATGCAGTGCCTTTCTCTAGCTCTCCCTCCCTCTCTCTCTCATCGCAGAAATATGAGCAGAGCCACTGCTTGGCCATCTGAGCAGCTTCCTTATGCTCTTGGTGAACAGATAACATATCGAGTATACTGTCCATCTGACTGTGTCATTTCACATTTACTCACGTGGGTGCGGGGGAGCATTTTAATCGCGCTATGAGGTTTTTCTTGTTGCCAGAAACCAGAGAGTGCGATCCATTCCAGGATGGATCACATGCTAACCTTCCCATTTGTATGCATGAGACAATGTTGCTGCCTATATCATTTCTAGAGGCAAGTGCCTGCGTTGTTGAATTATGGAGCCGGGAAGACTGCTGGTTGCTACAGCAGCAGTGGAGCTCGAGAAAATGTTTTCACTGCGGCATTATGCACCTGTTGTATGGGTAACACGAATACTAATTCTAACACTACAATAATAATAACTGACTGGTTCAATAATAGTTTGTTGTTTGGACAAAATACACTTTGGATGCACATGGATAGAGAGGCTTTCTTCAGTAAATGAGCCTTGAGAGATTTCGGGGGGGCTACCAGAAGTCAAACATTTAGATTTAGTAACCCTGGAGGCTGCAGAGATGTTTGCGTAACATTTTGTTTGATGCCATCTGTGTCCATATTTATGAGTTGACAGAGGAGCAGCCACATAAGCAGTGAGGCTGCAGTAATGGCCGAGGCTGTGGGCTTCTTAATGAACGAGTATACGTTCACAGACTCGACGCTAAGCCGACTGTCACCTCAGCCCAAAAGTGTTAATGTATACCCTCCTGCAATAAAATCTCAAATATGAATCTGATGGCCTCATTCAGTCAGACATGGTTTGGCTACCCATGTACCATTAGGCCTGTCAGGCCTTCAGGCCCAAAACATACCAAACACAGATTATTATTCCCTGTTGCTTCCTCCTCTGGAACAGAGGATGACAGCTGCCATAGAGACAAAAAAAACACAAAGCCATGGGCATGCTTTTTTTTTTAAAACTCTTTTTCCTTATCTGTCTGTCTCAGAAGTGAAAGCAGGGGGCAGTCACTAATTCACTGGCCCCTCACAACAAATCGCTTCACTTCTCTCTGTGTGATCAAAAGACACTTCAATCCGGCCAAACAAAATGCCTCACTCTGACTTAAAAAGCTCGGAGCAAGTTCAAAGATCGGGAAAAAACAAGTGCCTGCTGCGTACAAAACCACAAAGCAGCACACGGGCTCGAGCATGCCGCATAAACATCAACCTGTTCTTATTACTGAGGTAATTGACTAAGCTGACCTGGCAGCCATCTTGTTTAGAGACATCTGCTGAGGAATCCTTTGATGTGCCTGAGCAGTGATGGCAGCCCCCCATCCCATGAGCCCCTCTGTTTCTTTCTCCCTGCACATTGTGGCTCCCAAATATCAAAGGCTCCTTCGCTCCCTCGCTCTGCACCATCAACGATAATGAAATTAAGGGAATGTGTGACAAGCTGCAGCAATCACGTCTGAGAGGAGTCCGAACCACGCGTGGGACGCGGTAGAAGAGAAGGTGGAGGACGTGGGAAGTCGATTAGAAGAAATTATGAAAAAGGGAAGAAAATTTTAAAAGAGGCTGTTTGTAGCTTTAGTGTAACAGGAACACAAACCAACTATTCTTTTTTTTTTGTTAACACAGCACAATCAATAACAACTCAAAAAACTACAACAACGATTACTCTTAGTTGACTGGGCGCAGAGGGGTCTTGAGGCTACAGGCCCAGCTGTGGTTAAAAGCTGCTGAGCCAAGATCCTGGGCTGGGCTAAGCTAAAAAAGTAGCGGTCTGATGACCAATCTGGGAGACAGCTGCAGAGTAGGAGGATGAGGGGATTAGGACGTGTTGGGTTTAATAATCTAGACATGCTGGACGAAGATGACAGGGTGGGTGAGGAAGAAGACGAACAGATAGCAAATGCTGAAGGATCAGCGGGGTGTAAGTCGAGGTCCAGGGATTACTGGGTGGAGGTCACAGAAACCTTCTCACTCTCACAGACGGAAGCATACATGTAGAAATCTCTTCCTTAGAGGAGGACATGGAGCATGGAGCAAATGGACTGAGATCTGAGGGCGAAGACTTGACTGCACTTGAAAAATGAAAAAATTATAAAATGTGTGGCACTAGTGCTGAGGGCTTTCTGTTTTAAGCATTCATAGAATATATGAAAACCTTCAGCTGATGGATCATGAATTATAAGGCAAAATAGAAGAACATAAGGGCTTCTATTTTAAGAAGACGTTGCTTTTATGTCCCTCAGAAGAAGTCTAAAGATGCATTATTGAATAATAAAGACCATAAAGGCCATAAGACCAGAATAAATGCATTCATTAGGGGAGTTACAGCGGTGGAAAATGTCACTACCATCACTTGAATTGCGCAGAATGAATGCGAAAAGACAGCATCTATTCAAATCAGTCTTGAGAAGAGAGCACTGAAACGCTGTCTTCTGAGAGATCTGTTGTAATATTTCACGTGAATCAATAAAAGCTGCAAACTAAGACCCGTGTGATGGAAATGAGGCTCATCTTACATTTCCCAACCTCTTTGTGCCCATCGAGAACAACTCAAGTTGTCTCGTCATGTCACCTGCGAATTCCATAAAACATCTTTGTGACAGATGATGTCAAATCAGAAGAATGAGCCAATACATTTTTGTACTCATGGTGTTTGTGTTTCTTTATGCTTGTGACATCTCAAACAATTATCAGAATAAATTAATACCCTTGGGAATTTTGCTTGGAATAGTGAGTTAAATGTGTTTTATGTGGCTTTTCATAAAACTTTCAGCTACAGCACAAGAATGTCTTGGGACTTTTGGGGTCATGTGACAGAGTGTGACAAAACATTTTATCAAATCAGCCATAACTGACTTTATTTGGTGACTTGGGGGCTGCAGATCAAGCTTTCCCATGATAGCTTCACAAGGTGATAAAATGTCAAAAGCTGCCAATTCACACATCTAGCAGGTATGAGCAGTGAATGCAACAACAGAAACACTTATTTAGAGTTGCGTTTCTCTCTACCATCCATCTATCAACTCTCTTTTTATCTCCTTTTTGGTCTTCACCAACTCCAGAGGGAAATATTCGGCTCTTTGGCTGAAAATTACTTCACTGTATTAACAAGCAAGATGCTAACTTTGTCCGCCTGCTGTTTGACGCAGACTAAGTAACAATGTTGAACTCTGTAACTGAGGGGAACTGCAGAGTCAGCTGATAATTCTCCATTGGTGACCCCTTTTACACATAGATTTACATTTACCATTTACTGCAGCTTTTTAACAAAACAAGAAACAAAACAGGCTGAAGTGTGAACCGATACAAATGTGATGAATACTAAAATTTCATTTTTAAGTCCCCAAAAATTAATAAAACTTCTGTAAACTGGGAATCCACGGAGCCAGAATATCCTCTAATCCTGCTCACTAAACATAAAACATCAAACGCGGAGAGCGCCTCGAGAAATCTTCTGTATTTACGCTGCGGCATACACCACACCAATCCCAGAGCTCTCCAGTTAAGTTGCTCCATTTCCTGTGTAACAATAGCTAAATGGGTTCCTATTGAGGGCCGAGATGGGACACGGGGCAAGTGGCACGGCTCTCCGCCGCCTGTGGAGGGGCCCGACTGACAGATGGTTTATTTCCATTTGCTGAGGATGCTGATAGGCTCTGTGGGCCGTGGCGAAATGGGAAACACTATTCATACCGGCATATCAGCCCCAGACACTCGCCCAACTGAGAGTTATGCAGACATGTCAACTAAGCTGTCGTCAAAGACAGAGACAGAGAGAGAGAGAGAGGCGTCGTACCACCGTGTGTTGAGTGGTCGGCCTAGCCAAAGGCGACACCATACTCAGGGGAGCGGTGCATGAAATTCATACCTAAAGGCATAAATATTTGATTGTGGGATTACACTTTATATCTATACATCCACTTATCTCGGCTGTGTTTAAGTGGTGGGCTGAAATGCAATGATTGAATAAGGTATTAAGTTATTAAGAGTGGCTGCTGTGGGGCGGCATGAGTGGCGTTTGATAATTTTCTGTGAGAGCGGGGGAGATACAATTATATAAAATGTTTAGAGATGCACCTGAAATATGGTTGTAAGGGGCTTTAAGCATAGTCAATTATTAAATCAACTGAAATTACCCATACCATGCTGAGCTACTTACATTGATGCATGACGAGACACACTGCAGCGTCCGTATGTGTGTGCAAGTTCAGCTAATGATCACACGGGCTATTAGCTAATAACAGCGGTATCAATCACAATCTGTCTTTGTCTTCTGCCGTGTCTGCTTGATCCCCAACAAAAGGGACACGAAAGACGCTACAGTTGTAAAGACATCAACAGCTGTATAGGCACCATAGATTGCTTCAACAAATTGGAGCATTTAGCTGACAATAAGTAATGTTTGTTTTGTGTGTGTGTTTCATAGAATTAGCTGTCTACAGTTTTCTCTGGCAAAAAGGGGGGAAAAGTGTCCTCTTTCTACAATGAATGCCTATTTTCCCAAACAGCTCCACTGATAGCCCTGCCATTGAAAATGTTCAAATTATAGTGTTGCTCTTTGTGTCCCGGTCATAATGGCCCTAATCTAGTAATGTCCTTGTACATTTATCTGTCACCTCAAGCAATGTGTGAAGGGGAAACAGGATAAAGGGGTGTGTTATTAACTAATGCAACAGTTTATTTGACTATAAATACAGATTAATACTGGGGTGATTTACCTGTTTATCATCAACTATATGATAGTCACGACATCTGGATGGGGGTAAAGGAGATATTGTTTTTGCTAGAAAACCCCCCCCCCCCCAAAAAAAACCCAAAAACCCAAAAAAAAAAAACACCCCATGGATGTTTAAAATGAAGTCAAAAACAACATAAGCGAGGCTGATGATAGAAGTGCTTCTGAAGCTCCCCACTGTTCTCTGCATATAAGCCTTGGAAAGAGACATTTCATTATGCTGCCACCCACATCCCCTCCCCACCACAAACCCCTGCCAAACCATTTCCACTAAAAAACCTTAATATCCTCTAATGACGTTCTGGGTACCCTAATGGCCAGGAACTAACAGGAAAACTGGAAAGACAGAATAAGCTAAAACTCCAGTTCTGGCCATTTCATCATTAAAGCCAAAATTGCAAACAGACCATTGGGCTTTAATGTGGGCAGTCACGCAAATGGGCAGATTTATAATCAGTGTCGGCCATTATAGGACTGTGGCATCTGGGAATCAGGTTGCAGCAATGATCGAGAGGAATCGTGCCTGTAACGTAGCGACTTTCATTAGTAATAACACCCCTATATGTCTGTATTACTAATTATTAACAGGCAGTAAGCTAAAACTAAGAAATATAAATATTTATCCGTCTTTATGAGGGCTGGGGTACATACAAGACATTGGGACCAACATTTGACCATTATGCTCCAATCTTACTGCCAAACCGTATTATATAATCCACATTGATTTGTGTGAATCACAGTAACATACAGTTCACTTAAGTCAGGTACAGCTGACTTGGTACTAAGGGTGGGTGATAAAATCCTATATCACAGTGTATATTTAATATATACCATGATGTAATACCTTCTCTCAAAAAAGATGAAGATAGAGGAAGGTCTGTTTGAAGGCACTGCAAATACTTAAAAAGAAATCAACCTGCTGCAAACTCTGATTTAAAAATATATGTAAAAGTTCAATATAGCTATCAAACAGTCCCGGCGCTGCACATACTTGATACTCCCTGAGGTGGGATGTATAGTCAGCACAGTGCAAACAGTATGGAAACATTTTTGTATATGTTCTGTATTGATGAATACATTAGTAAGATCAGTTACTCATTTAAGTCTTTAACAAAAATATCAAATAATTGTTTTTTTCTGGCTTCCCAATTGTGTGGATATACTACTTTTCTCCATTTTAATATAATTTTAAGTCGAATATCTTTGACTGAATGTTTGAAACATTACCTTGGACTTTCATTTTTTTATATTGTGTTGACTGAACAATTAACTGATTAATTTCTCAATTATTTTTTAAAGATAATTGTTAGTTGCAGCCCTGATGGTGTACCTCCTACCCTGCTAGATAGTTATTTAAGGGTGGACATGACGCACATCAGAACAAAATCGTACTGTAAACTCACTCTCTTCACCAATGAAGAAAAAAAATCCTTTCCATGTTTGAATCTGCGATGAAAAGGACAGAAAATCATCTGAATCTGCTTATATTTTCGCTTTTTTTTTTCTTCTCTCCTCTAGCGTATCCCTGCCTTTCCATGTGTGCCCACTGCTTTTAAGAGTTGCCTCATTACTTTAACTTGTTCACAACGCTGTATTAGTGTGATCTGAACTTCAATCTGTGCACTGAAGTTCTGATGCAGAGGCACGATGTTGGTGTTGTGCCCATCTGCCTCATTAGCAATTCAAGTCCGTCCCAAACATTATGTCCTCTGTGTGTGTGTGTCGCAAGTCCATTGGTGAACTGCTGGCCAGAGCGAGGCAGACTGCGAGGGATTGATCCCCTCTCCATGCCCCTCCCCCACCACCCTCACATGCCCAATTACAAGATTGTGTGTTTGATTTTCGTCCAAGGCGGCCAGGCGCTGTTTCTTGGTGCTTCTACAGACACCTCCACCGCTGGCCTCGCAGTCGCCTCGCAGTCCCTCTGCCCACTCATACCCACCAATTAAGCCTCTTTCTAGTTTAAAGACGCAGCAATCCCACAATGCCATGCTGCACAACAGAGGAGCCTCCCACACACACAAACACACACACACACACAGGGGTTTCCACAGCTCAAACTGTGCGTCCACATCACCCCACCCCTTAAACATTAATGGGTTCCTCCACTGCTGCTGGCTGACTTCAGCTCCAGCAGTCTTGTGGCCAATGAGCACCGCTTTTTTATTTGTTTTGCCAATATTAGCATGAACATACATTAAAAGAGATCATACATCTTTGAGAGCCACAGTATAGATGCACACATGCTCAGGGCCAAGTGCGCACATGATGGCAAGCACATACTGTATAACAACCACTCTAAGATGAAAGAAAATAATTATTTTCCAGTCGGCTCGTGGTTACCTAGGCAATTAAAGATGGAGCTGAGAGAATTGTTTAGCCTTCCACGGAGACGTGGAAGAGAATCGAAGAGAGTGCTGTGACGCAGAGGAAACGTGTGCTCTTAGAAAGAGATAAACGTGACTTCTCCTTCTGCGCTTTATGAAATGCAAATGATTTATGCACCAGGGAAATTCCATCAGTTTAAATACTGTATATTCTGTATGAAAGTGAATCTACCATAGCAGCGATTTGCTACTTTACCAATGAACAGCAGCAGAGAAGCAGGACATGCTGTATGTTGTCATGTTTAACCTCAGTGTAAAGGGTTCATATTTAGCAAATATATGGACCATTTCCAACAGCCCAGACTGTAACCATGGCAATGCACATTACCTACTTGGTTATTTTTCTCTCCTGAGGCCAAAGAAAAACAGCTTGATAAAATGGGATGAAGCCAGACACACACACACACACACACACACGCACACACAGAAATGTAGTAACAGGGGTTCTTTGTTTCTCGACACAAAATCTCTGTGTACAAAGTTGATGCATCGACTGATTGTTGGTGGGACTGGGCTGAGTGGGTATCATGGTTCTGAGGTAGGTCTTCACTGCACACCAGCTAAATCACCGCAAGTAGGTATATGAGTGAGAGCAAATCAATACGTGGCTTTTCATTATGGCTCCATCTCCTGGCACAGGTTGGTTCACAGTAATGTCAGATAGGGTGGAAATTGAGAGAGTCATCAAGGACTACGGCCCCTCCAATAACGAGCCAGAGCAGAGCGCGGCTATGTCAAACCCCCCAAGCCCGCCCCCTCCACCGGTGTGGAGCGCGCGGCCGTCGACCGTCAACTCCTCACGCATCCTTCACGCACAGCGGTGCACCTGAGCCAAATGGATTCCTTTTGATGGGAAAACTGCAAACATTCAAGGAAATGCTTACATCTTTAAGACCATAAAAAGAAAATCCCTCATGCAGATAAAGTGTTAAAGTATCAGTTTACAGTGCTGTAATGTATGTAATGCATGTCGTATTTTGATGTTGTAATCTGCTTTTCTGTTGCATCCACTTTACTTCACTCTGTCTTATCTCTACCTCCCTTCATGGTTTGCTCCATTTCCAAGCATGCCTTTTGACAACCCCAACAGACCATATCTAATATAGCTGCAGAGCAACACTGATTACTCAACGTGTATTTCTGCTTCCTCTTTTACTGATTTCAAACTGTGCTATTATTAAGAGTAAAATTGGTGACCTTGGAATAAAAAAGGCCTTTGACTGAGCATGACGTCAAAGGCGCCTGTTTAACACGGATGTTACTATGACCTTCTGTGCTTGCAATAAAATTACTGACAACAATTACCCACTATAGTGATGCAACACATCACCAACAAGCAAAATAAAGGAAAAACCCTGCGATAAACTGCCAATGAATATTGACAAGACGGATTTTGGTATTTAAAAAGAGCATGTGCTTAATGTGGCTAAGTCAAACTGCTGATAATTTTGTCTCCCATTTCTTACATTGTGCAAAGATGCAAAGAAATCTGAATATATTATTTAAAGTCATTTAAACTACCAGCAATAATACATGGAAGATGGACTACTACCAGAGAGTAAACTGTTTTTAATGAATCAGGTTTTCAATATTTTGGTGATGCAAGAGGACAGTCTGGGAGCAATGTTCCTTTCTTTATTTCTAAGCAGATATTGTCCCAGAAGATTACACACATACCTCTACAAGTATATATGCTGCCCTACAGGGATATAAACCTAAGGGACTAGAACTCTATTGAATCTGGCGAGGTCGTAAAGCGGCCTGCTCTTAAACACATCAGCCATGATACTTAAACAAAACATGAGGCAGGTGAAGAGTTTTTCAGTTGCTAACAAATGTAACTTTTCCACCAGACGTTATATCATTAGCTTATTCCTGCATTTGTTTTCCTCTCTGTAAAAGGATATTAGGATATTTTCTGCGATCATTTATTACTTTAATAATATTTTCAGCTTTTGTATATCATTTATAAAAGCCTTTTATCCTGTATTTTCCATGATTACAATCTTTCTTGATTAAAAAAATAGGCTTATTTTTCTTGTGTATTTAAATGCCTGAAAGATTTTGACTTGTGTAGTTGTTTCATACAGTCATAACATTGCAGAGACACAGAAGCGACAGTTTTCTGTACATTTTTATGAGCGCAGCGAGGGAGAAGACGGAGGTTCCTGTGTTCAGCTTGGTTGAGCTTCTTTTGATTCATCTCTTTCCTTCCCTTCCACTGACCTCCTCTTCCCCTCCATAAACCCAGCCATCTATTTCTTTCAGAGGCCATCCATCCATTTGAAATCCTTTACCTCAGAAACCCTCTGTGCCTGTGTTTTCTACCACTGTTTTTGTTGCCATGTGGGGATTTGCGCTGCTGTGATATTACAATTAAATTCATTCAGAGAATTAAAGTCGTGTAATCAGTGTGTTTATGTGCTCCAAATGAAAGGCGGTGATTTTGCTTTTGTCTTTGAGCCTCAAATCCAACCAAATGCAACATAAGTGAAAACATATTAAAAGCAGCACATGTATGACTAATAGTGGTCTCTTAAACATGTGTGTACGCGTGTGCTTGTGCACGAGGCCCCTGTTTGTGCACGCTTTTGTGTGAGCTTTTCATCAGAACAGTGTGAGTCAACAGCAAGCTTTGGGGAAGCAGGGCCCTTCACCGCTGATTATACTCTCCTGCATATTAATTGACAAACCAATGAATGAATACCCATCCATTATATCTGGACACCCACTACTGATGGTAACCATACTCTAATTAGCAAGAAAACCAATTAATCTGCCCCATCGTTACGCAAGCCACTGTATCCATGTTTCATTAATACCTACCTTTATTAAATTCAATTAAGTGACACATAATTACCATCTATATTTGGACTTCAGGAACCATTTGTCCGATGGTGGCTAGTACACTGCTGAAAAATAGCACTGACTCATCAGCAGGTGATTTTTGTGAATGTGGTGTTGGGGGAGACACAAAGCAAAAAGAACTGAGAGCTAGAGAGAGCTAGTACAGGTGAAACTGTAACTTACTGCAATGCTGAATTCATCATCAGTATTTTTGTGAAATATGGAGTTTCTCTTTCGAAAAAGATAAGAGGTGTGTTTAATGAAGAATGCAGTGGACAGCATTGTCCTGCTACGCAATTAACTTGGTTGACATGGCAGTAAAGTATTGAACTCGACCTATACAGTCCTATACCGCAGGCTGCAATGGGCTTATGTGTCTGTCTACTCATCTGGAGATGATACACTTTACTAC
Organism: Scortum barcoo; assembly: GCA_023238725.1. Classification (NCBI taxonomy): domain Eukaryota; kingdom Metazoa; phylum Chordata; class Actinopteri; order Centrarchiformes; family Terapontidae; genus Scortum; species Scortum barcoo. Next base: position 9,517,468 of record CM041537.1, read on the forward strand.
TAAGCAACTGAAAATGTATTTTTGTGTGTGTGTGTGCAGCCAGAGAGCTACCTTTCCAAGTAACAAGTGCCTGTGGTTCTGTATTAGCCAGCAATCTCTCTCACTTACAGTGCATTTCTGCTCTCTCTCTCTCCATTCACAGTAGATAAGTCGCAGAGCGGGTAGACAGAGAATAATGACGTTGAGCATGCACAACAACTGCCTCCCTAGGAGAGGGCCTCAGGGAGCATTTTGCAGTATTATGCAGTCAGCCATAACTAAAACATCATTACAACCCCATTCACAGCCTGGACCAAGAGTACGGACTGGCTGGTTGGATGGATGGAAGGATGGAAGGATAGATGGACGGATGGATGACTGCATTTACTATAATGATCAATTATATTGTCAAATAATCTGTTGGATTTTTTCTGATCACTCTATGACTCTATGATAACATGTTTGATCATAAAAAATAGTTAGTTGTTTATTTGATGTAAAGTCCAACAGCTAATGATATTCAATTTACTCACATAAACAACAAAAAAATCCATAGATTCCTCATGATTGAGAAGATGGACCCAGAATGTCAAAATAATTACAGATTAATGTTCCATTGACTGATTAATTGATCAATTAACTAATTGTTGCAACTCTAAGTGGATGGATGGATGAATGGATGGATAGATTCGTGATGCTGCAGATGGAATAACGTGAGCAGTTACTATGATTTAACGTAGTTTTACATCATGCAGGGCTGCAGCACAGTAACACTATGTTCATTGCCCTCTAGTTGCTTCCACCTGTGTGAAGTCTAGTTATAAATGCGTAAACGAGCCACATAGAGTAAAGCTCCTCATGGGGTAGATACTGATTAAACACAAATCTAATCACAGGTGGAGTGAAAGTGATTAAACAGCAACCAAAAGAAAAAAGATCAAAGCACAACCAGTATTGTGTATTTCAGGTTATAATCCTCAAGACTCTTATGTAATCAATGGTGGTTATGGTCAGCATTTTTTCAGCAATGGCCATTCACTGTGTTTAAAATCTGGACATAATTAACTGAAAACCTATATGATTTTTTTCTTGTTAATGGGCAGGTTTGCCATTGCTGTGTGCTATTCAGATTGCCAATTGATATTGTCGACTGACTATTTTGTCAAAATGACCCACACTTGTTTGGCTGCACTGTTAACAAACATACCACTTATCTGTTGTATTTTTGAAAGAGAAGCTGTAATAAAAACAAAGATGCATTACCACAGTAACCAACAACTTCAATTTTTTATTACAACTTTTGATTATTTGTGAGTGTAGTTACTATTTATGTTGGTATATATGGTATCGTTACGCTACGTTTTCATACTTTATTTGTGCATAGTAAATTAGATGGTTATAATGCATATGACACTGTTTTTTTTTAAGGTATTATTTTATGTATTTTAACAGAGGCAATAATGTTGGAAATGTTTTCTAAATAAGCCTCCAGAGTGTGATCTATGTGTAGTAAGCTGGCTATAAACTGTCGGCTGACCAGCTGAACCAAAGACCATCCAGGCAGAACTCATGAGCAATATTCATTAAACTGGAGCGAATAAACTGAACTGACACATTAATGAGCGACTGAATACATAAATGAAAAAGTGCAGACAGTAACAAACATTTGGAGAAGTAGCATGAAATTACTTTTGCTTGCTAACAAGAACCCAGGCAGCCGAACACTTAACAGCTCCCCTTAATACGGCGCCATAAACAACGAGTGCGCCGACTGCCCGAGAAAACATTGTTTACACTGTAGCTTATCGCCGTAATGATGGCAGAATCAAAACTTTACATGATTCAGTAGATGTAGTATATTTGTTATAATATGTACAATGATTCCCTCCACGTTTAAACACTAGAAAATGAGAATGAACTCTCATCTCAACGTGAGCTGAAAAAAGCTGAGACATCATCTTACACCTGTCGAGGAAATCAACAGCTCTTCCACCCCCCCCACCCCCCTGCTCCTCATTTTGGTATCCATCACCCTGCATTGGTTCATCTTTCAGACAACTTCCCCTCTTGTGCCTGGAAAGCGAGACACGCTCTGCCATTAAACCCTCTTTCTGTGCTGCACGTGGCTCGCCATAACTTCACCTTCCCTTCAACTCCTGATTGCATCCCGCCTCCTCGCACCGCCGACACTTCACCCCGTCCGCTGCTCCAAAGAGAGAAATCTGCAGATAATTAACAATATGGTGGGAGAGCAACACGACAACTCGTGAATATGTAAAACTGGCCGTGACTCAACGCGCATCCACTTCTCTTTGAGTTTCCTCACAACCTGTTTTAATTTCCCTGAGAATTATGCCTTTCATCTCTGCAAGAGTATAAAGAAAGGTGCACGTATGCAAACACAAACACACACACACACACACACTCTCCACCCTAATGCTGTATGTAAGTCGCTGAGCTGTCCTCTCCCGGGCTGTAACCCAGCCGTGTGATGAAGGCTATAAATCAGCACCTTGGACAGAGCTAGGCAGCCCTGAGCTCCTGGATATACGTACTACTGGAGTCAGGCGAGAGAGCAAGAGGGAGAGAGAGGTTGGAGGGGGGTTGCTTTCAGCACCGGGGGAGAACGGACAGCGACAGCCTCTGACATTCCTACTGTAAAGAGGCGAAAAGCCCTCCCTATCTGGAGCTGCCCTGCATAGTACTGATGACTAAACATAGTTATTCAGGTTGTTGCACAGCTAGCTTAGCAGAGCTGTGATTCAGATGAAAGGGATTGAGGGGTGTGTGTGTGTGTGTGTTTGTGTGTGTGTGAGTGAATGAGGTCCTATCCTGAGAGATGCTGCTACTGCAGAGCGACAAAAAGTGAGGGTCCCAGCTCAGCTCTGTACAAATTATATATATAGGTTATATCTATGCAATAACGCGGAACAGATAAAAAGGGACAGTCTGATGTCTCTATATATAGAGGTGATGAGCAACAACCGCACACACACACAAACACTTCTCAGCGCATTAGCATGTGCTCGGCATGAACACACGTGCCAACTTAAAAATCTCCATTCTGCACTGACACGAAAGCACACACACACACACATATATAAAATCAGACGACAAACTCAACAGTGCTAGAAGGTAGCAGCACACACTGAGATGCCCAACACTCAAGTAATCACATTAGCTTAACACTTCTGCATGCGCTGCTGTGTGGCTTTATGTCACGCTTGGTAACCTGCCCTTGATGGTTCCAATTCGACGCACTTATAAACGGGGTCACGCTTCAACCCGGGCCGTCGACCTCTTACAACTGCTATCCGGGCTCTTAGTGCCCAATTGTAATCCTCCTCCAACACACACACACACACACACACACAAAAAAAAGAGATGCCCGCATTAAGTTAAATATTCATGTTCCCAGCGCCGGTCTATTTTTATCATTAAGCCCTCACAGGTAGGAGAAGCAGCATAGTGACTGTTCTCTCATCCGCAACCTGTCTCTCCGGTGCATCCCTGAGAGTCCAGGACTGACAGCGACAGGGAGATTTGTGCATAACGCAGAATGGGAGACATGAACGAGTGGGTGAAAAGAAAAAGAAAAAAAAAAAAAGCTGGGCCAAATGTAGAGTGAGACAGAGAGAGAGAAAAAAAGAGGGCAGTGAGGGAGAGAGCTGGGCCTTGAGAGAAAAGAGAGAGATGTGTGCAGAGCTACAACACTCCTTAACATACAGCAGAGAGGGAGCAGAAAAGCTGCCGGTTTGCAGCTTCTGCGCAGAAAAACTGCAGAATTATCTTCAGTTCGAGTAAGCCAGTGGGTACGGGAATGGCGACCAAACCAAATTTACCAGGGACTTTAACTGCATTCATGACTTATTACCCTTCCCAAAATGTGCAGAGCTTGTCACTGGTGTTTAAAAGAACAGTTTCAGGGCACACAGGTGGCTCAGTGGTAGAGTGCGTGCGCCCATGTATGAGGCCGTAGGGAGCCCTTTGCTGCATGTCTTCCCCCTCTCTCTCCCACCTTTCCTGTCAATCTTCAGCTAGAAGCCCAAAAAAAAAGAGAACTGTTTCAATTTCCGCCTGGGCCTAAGCAAGTAAGGGCTCTGTGGTGAGCCACCAGTATAAGAGCACTCACAGCACCTGCTCTGCACAAACCGGCAACCTACAGGTTTTCCCCAGAGAGCGAGCTGAGGACTGGGCTGAGCGACAGGGATTGGACACAGGGCTGATTTTGACAGCTGGGGGCGATGGGATTAGCGGCAATGGTGGCTTGGTATCTGTAATTGTGAGTGGCTGTGCGTATGTGTGTGTGTGAGCGTACACACCGCCTGTCCACAGGGTGCCATATGTGGTGGAAGCATTTACATTACCCATGCAGAGTGAATGAACAATTGGACTGCTGCACCAGAAAAAACGCTCTGTTCTGTGCGTGCATGTATGTTTGAATGTGTCATTGCCTGTGTGTGTGTGTGTGTGTGTGTGTGTGTGTGTGTGCTGCGTGCTGGACAAAGCTTTAATGCCCTTACACTCACCATCATCATCGTATGGAGTGAGCCCATTACTATTCCTGTCACAACAGCCTTGCAGTAAGAGCAGCAGCAGAGGAGGCAAGCAGGCCGACCACCGTACAATGCTGTAACACTCACACATACACACACACACACACGCACACACACACTCTTCCTCTCCCAGTGACCGCTCACTCCTACTAGGTTGTGTGTGTAAGAAGCCTAAACGGTGCACATATTGTGTTTTGCAAGGTATTTCTCCTCCTACATGCATTTACTGTCCCTCTACGTGTTTCTATGTGTTTGTGTGGGCAGATGTACAGTATCTGTGTGTCTTATGTTGCCATGTGAATGTCCCTGTTTATGCATATCTGCTCGTGTATGTGTGCATGAGTGTGTGTGTGTGTGCGCGCCTGTGACTGCATGACACATCCCATCACTCACCCTGGCTTTGCGCTCCCCCGTCCCCCTCCTCTGTGTCGGTCAGGTTGTTAAGCATCCCGGCTCCTCTACGGCACTCTTCTTCTGCTGCTCATGGAGCGATGTCACCGATCGAGCTCACGGCGGCTCTCCCTGCGCTCCACCCACTGCTACACAGCCTTGGAAATCGCGGGGGAAAGCAGCGTAGAAAATATGCCAGCTGGATCCTCCTCGCTCCTCTTCGCTCCTCGCTGCCCGTAGGATGCACGAAGAGAGGCAGCAGAAGAGAGAGAGGGGGATTTTTTTCTTCCTCCCTTTGTAGATCCTCCTCTTGACGTCTCTTCTCCGCTGGCTTGTAAGCGTGACTCTCTCACTCTCTCTCTTTCTGTTGCTCTCTCTCTCTCTCTCTCTCTCTCTCTCTCTCTATCTATCTCACACACACACTCTTCCTCTCGCTGTTGCACTCTCTCTCTCTCTCTCTCTCTCTCAGGAGAAGGAGGAGGAGGAAAGCTGCAGGAGTTTGGTGGATGATGGAACGCCTCAAAGCAGCACACTTGCTCTCTCTCCCTCCTTCCTTCTTTCCTTATCTGTCTCTTTTTCTTTTTTTTTTGCTGTTCTCACTCCTGATCTGAATCTCTCCCACTCACAGATACAAAAAAAAAAAACAAAAAAAACAACACTCACTCTCCCCTGCTCAGATGATGTTGCTCAGTCACTGTAACTGCAAAACTGATTGCATATTCAAGCAGTAGTGTGATTTCTTCTATATATAATTCTCCCCTCCTTCCCTGCCTCCCTCTTCTCATCGTGGCTGTCACACAGAGAGGTGATTGGGGAAGTGGAATTGATGCTGTTAGAAAAGTGAGCAGGCGGTAGCCTCACTGCTCTGATGTTCTCTGTCCACAGAGGTGCATTATGCATCGGCTTTTCCTCCTGTCGGCTTTGTAATAAGCCACCGCGCTCAGTCCCTATTTTAATGTCAGATGCAAATAGAACCTCTGTTTCCTTCAAGAGATGAACAAGCCCTATCAACATCATCTGTATGCAGTTATGATAAGAGAGCCATGTATTCTGATGCACACACACTGAAGTTGCACTGTTTCAGCAATCTGGTGCATCAGCAACTGGTTTTGTATATGCACAAATGCACACACGCTCCCTCCCTTTAGACTGTGGAGATGTTTGGTTCCAGCTGAGAGGACCTGCATGCTGTATTCCGTCGGCGCAGAATTGAAGCCTCGCTGTCAATTAGACCGGTCTCATTTTGATTCTCATTTTGATTCACACAGATTCATTTTGATCTGGTACACGGTGTACACCGTGTGCAAAAACGTGTGCAATATGAAGACACTCTGCGCGTGTGTGTCTGTGTGTTTCTATGCATGTCCCAGCAGTTGCGATCCCACACCAGAGATATGAAAGCAATTAATCTTGGTTTTAGTCATGGTAGCGCTGATGCACAGAATAGATTTCAACAAAAAGGGAAGGAGGAAAAAACTGCATGCTCAGCTCCAGTGAATAAATTTATTATCAATGTCTCACACAAAACTGGTTTTGTCAAGATACAAGGTGTGTACAGATGCATTTTTCTCTCTCTTTGTTCATTAGCACTAACACCCAGCAGTTTGTTTGGAACAACAAAAGACGTGGACAAATGAAATTACAGTATCCATGAGTAGAGAGCATTTGCATTTGCACAGTTCAAACATTCAGTTGGTTCAACTGTGTCCTGAGCGCTCATCATTGCTTAATGCAGATTATACTAAGTGTAGTTTCAAGCAAGAGATCTGATTGGTTAAATGAGCACAGGCATAACAGTGGTTGGTTATACACAGGTAGGGAGATTTTTTTTGTCCTTTACATGACTTGGAGGTAAACAACTTCAAAAACAACATCAACATCAACAAAAACAAAAAGACACATGCATTATTAACGACACAAGTGCGTAGTTTACCGTAATAATGGACACTTTGCTGAAGTAGTGGGGGGCTACACGGATGCGCCTCGCACGCTGAACTCTGATTGTACTGTAGCCACGACCCTGGCAAAGCACTCCATTTCATGCATTTCTGATGTATGCAGATGTAGCACTGAGCCATACTAGTATCTCCTGTAAATGTGAGGCCTGCCTTGCAACTGTCACCGTTGGCTAGAGGTGTCCCCCACGATGGCAGGTCGTAACTGCTGTCATTTGGATGGATGGGAGACTAATAAAAGGTTAACTTAATTTTGTGCCGTGTATACCGAGTTTCTGTTAGGCTGCGTAAAGGACAACAACCCCGGTTAACTAACGTCTTCTCAGCTACCCAGACTGAAAGCTATGCGTTTACAGCACCTTGCATCTCTTGCAGAAGGTCCGTCTCAGGATTAGAACTGCAGATGAGTGGAGGCTATCAGTGCTGTGGAACAGCATTGGTCCATGCTTTATGAAAATAAACATCGAATAAATAACATAGGTGAAATAGATTTGCAGTCATATTTCCCTAAATTTACTAACACTTTTATTGTAAAATAGTTGGCTTATGTGATAAACAGTGCCAATATTTATGTCTGGAAACTGATTTATGCACAGTAATTAAGGTGTTTACTATTGACATCATGCCTCTTCAAATTAATCTTGGTGTACTGTGAGTTTTGCAGCAGAAAAAGGGGGCACTGTGCTTTATTGTGCCACCCACTTCATTTTTTCCATATTCTAGACAATTGTACAATTTACAGTGAAATTGATCTTTGTAAAACCGTATCAACAAATGATGAGGCCTGTTAATCTGACAAAAATTAAGCAAAACCTGCCAGCGAGTTATGACGGACAGCTCAAGTCGTGCTGATACACTCGCACGTGGTATAAAACAACTCTTTGTGACACGTATTTACACGCCCTTTTAAAATCACGTGATCGTTCTAAGCTCACAAATGCTCAACTCGCTCCACTGCTCTGCCCGAGTTGCTGCCGCTACGCCACTATATCGCACTGTCACTGCAGCTGCTCACATACAACATTTAATTACCTCCCATCCACTCCAGCATCCACCTGTAGGCTCAAATTCCCCACCAAAAAAGGGGAAGTGGTTATTGTCTCACTCTGAGCGGGTTTAAATGTCACAGCCTGGACACCAAACCACACAGTCGTACACACTGCCAGCTGAATGAAATGAAAACTTACGTTGCACACAAGCAAACCGGCTGACGTTAGCTAACAGACTGCCAAATATCAGCCGTATTTTGATTATGAGGAAAACAGTGTAGGCAAAGAGCCAACTGTAAATTTGAGTAATTCGTTGTTTTACATCATTGAGCAATGCAACGTCTTGTTTGACAATGCTGACCTTGAAACGGTAGAGCTTAATAACAAGTGCATGAATGAGCTTTGTCTAAATCAACAGGTATCACAAATCAAATAAAAAACTTTCATTTTCAATTCATTTTCTCACTTGTTTATGTTACCTCACTGTTGTAGTCATGTTTTGTTTACAGTCAGCACACAAAAGATCATTCAAAGAGAGAATGAAATCTGCTGTGTTGCTTTGCACAAGAAGAGGAAGAAGGGAGAACAGGGGAAGGTGGTCGATACATCACCTAACCAGAACAAGGGACATGTGAGAGCATGTACCTGTCATGCAGATGATGGCAAAGAAATGCGTTTACTTCACGATGTCTGCTAACCACCTGTAGGAAGTGGTTAACTGCGTCCATCAGCCAGTCACCACCGTGTGTAGACCATTCTGCTGGATGTTGATGTTGAGCAAGTGTTGATTTGGCATTCAAATTGTTGTTTTTGCATCATTTACATATAAAGATATGGTGGATATCAAGGATTAATTGTGCTTCAAGGCAATGTGAAAAGTAGGAATGTACAAAGCGCTGAATGCACTGAAGCAGAGGGGCCTGCTGGCACAGCAGCTGTTTCCAAACACAGAGGAAGAACAAACAGTAGGCTCAGTCCCACTTCTCAGAATCAAAAGGAAATTTATTGATAAGGCAAGATGGCGTTACAACAGCGAAAGCCTTCTGAGCTGATGTTAGAATGCAAAACACAGAATAGTGTTATTTCACTTAAACACTCAATTTACTTTCAAATTTCATTTTTTCCATTGAGGGATTTACAAACAGTACAGATTTAATCAAGTAGATCTGAGGTGAAGTGGCTAGCTTAAAAGAGCGCTCCAGATAAAATATAATTTAACTTTATTATCCAATCAAGGAAATTCACTGATGAGAGGAACGAGGCAGTGCGTTTGTGCTGCAAGATGCTGCAAGAACTCTTGTACCAGGTTCAAATCCTGCTATTCATTTTAGTTTTTTTTTTCTCTTGTTCAGTTCAGTTAAAGCCTTCAGAAAGTCTAATTAATGCAATTCAAATTTTCTGTGGGCACTATTCTGTGCATGTACTGCTGACTCACTCAGGCATCTGAAGGCTTTCTTATTTCTTAAGCAGCATGGCTTGCTGACAACTTAACAGTGTCTTGTCTACAAACAGGGCCCTCTTATTGGATTAGCCCAAACCTTTACAACAATCAGGCCCTGCCAAAAGTAACTCGTCGGCTACAGTATGGGAGGTAGAGGCAGTGAAAAGTACGGCAATAGGAGATGCATGTGATACTACTATGATACTAAAATTGGGAAGCTTCTTCTGAGTGCCTGTATGTGTGACAGAGAGTGTAAAAATACATGTATTGGAGCCTAGGGGCGTTATAGTCGACAGGCAGAGTTGTTGAAAATAAAAAAATAAATAGCTACTACAAGGTTGTGGGTTTGGCAGCGATAAAGAGACACAGACTGAAAGAGGGAGAGGAGAGAGAGAGAAGTCGACTGGGGTGTTGACAAATCAGAGGCTTTTATGACTAAATACAGATGCATGAGTCACACATTTTCCTGAAGTTGGACTTTGAAGAAGTTGTCTGTGCCTGATTACATGCGTGCGAGCCGGCATTCATGTGTGAACATGTGCATGTGCGATTTTGTTTGTATGTCACGTTTTCCTCAGAGGAGTACCTCCTATTATTTAATCACCTTTGAGAGAGCAATTTTCAAAAGGGGTTTTTGAAACAGAAAGGCAAAATTTACATTTTCAAGGCTTCAATCGCAGGCTCGTTTAAATGTCATGAACTTAGAGGTGGGCTCTACACAGGAGCCGGAATGGGACAATAGTTGTTGAGTACTGTTTTACTAAATAGAGCCATGCTAGGGTCATATTAACCGGGTCCCCTCCACTCAAGAGCCTACTAATGAAGTAGAGAAACTCACATACTCCACATCCTTTTAATGATGACAGGCCTCGGTCAAAAGAAATTCAATTATGTTCCTGAGCAGGGCTCGCTGACCTCCTGTGACCTTTTGTGTCACCAAAAAGGAGAGGGGGGAAGAACTCATGGAGGATTTTTGACAAAAACTGTAAATTCTCTAATTGACTTTATCAAGCTATGAGAGGCATTTAGTGATCTACCGTGCTAAACTAGACTGTACCGTCCATTAAATCTTACACCACGTAATAAAGTAGATTGTGCGGTGAAGCTGAATAAATACAGGATATGCTAAAATTAGGTTTTATAGACACTGATTCTGCTTATTGATTCTTTTGACGTTTATCACTATATCTTATATTTATATTTGTTTTTATTATAGATTGAAGATACTTGTGTCTGTGAGGTAAATATGAAGCTAGAGCCAGCAGCAGTTTAGCTTAGCCGACACCTCTAAAGCTCACTAATTAACATGCTTAATATTATGTTTAGTTCATACAGAAACCAAGGTGTAAAAATTGTGGTTTTATGGGAGTTATGAGGCACATATTTCTTCTGAAAGTCTCCACCGGTTGCCTGGCAACCTCAAGGTGATGGCAAGTCCGTACTTCTCCCCGTCAGAGGCTCATTAACAACATTTTTCAAAAACTATTTCAGTGTTTCAAACTTGTCCCAGGCAAATTCTGATTTTAACATCATGTTGTCTCACACTTTTGAATACAGTGGAAACTTCTTACAGTGATCACATCTGTCCAGGCAAAAATGATCGCTGTAAGTAGATGATTTTTTAAATTATTAATTAAGTAATCATTTTTGAATTTTTCTTTATTTTTCATGCAGATTACCGTCTAATTCACATTTGTACATTTGTTACTTGTAAAGTAATGAGATGAACATCTTCAATATTTACTGGGTTATGACGTAACTGGGCATTATCAATCTCCATCACGAGAAGCCATGACTGCATGACTACACAAGGTCGACCGATGAACACCGACTTTCTCTGCTGCTCATAGGTTGTTTTTTAGCAGTTTGTCATAAGCTTTGAGAAGACTTTCGTTGAGAAGAAATTACTTTATTTTCTCGTCATGGTTTCAATGTGCACACCGCACTCTGTCATCACTGTAACATCACGTTAAGTGGTTTCCACTGCACTAGATTCTACCTGATTGTATAACACACCACACGTACAAAAACGCTTACAAGACGTAAGCAATAATACTTGTCGGCCCAAACGTGGTTTTCATGGATCAATTACTGGAATAGAAAAACATATTTCTTAACACATTCTTATCATTTAAGGACCAATTCCTGTTCAGGACCAGCTTTTAGTAGCAGACTTTGGGACACGCAGAGGTTAAACTGCTTCATGTTCTCTCACTGCACAATGGTGAGCGGCTCAAGGAGCTTGGGTTGTTGTAGGATGAGCTAAAGCAGAGAAGACAACCACTTCCAACCTACAGCATCAGTAACAGAGCCTTGTCTCCTTGTGTATTGCGGTGTCTTGGACTCGGGCCAAATCATTATGGTCTGTCTGAGCACCTCCAAACGTTGACAAGGGCATGCAGCATTTTACAGCATCTAGCAGCCAAAAAAGAAAAGAAAAAAAAAAGCCCTGGACACGGAGTTAAACTTCAACTGGACACGGAGAAAAAAATAAACAAAAAAACAAAAATTCTCAGGAAGCTTAAAAGGCGGATCTTTGCTACTCATCTCCAAGCGCACGGCGAGAGGAGCGTCAAAAGTTTTGAAATGAAACAGCATCTGTAATATTCCCTCTGAATTCCCTCAGTGTCTGAAATAAAAAAATATTTAGAGTGAGAGAAGGCACTTACACTTAAATAATGCAACACACAGACTTTCTTGATCTGTCAAAAATCTCTGCGAGAAAAGGCTCCGTCAGCATTCGCATTGGGCACATCTAAGCCACCGATCAGATCCCGAAAACGGCGACGTTCGCAACAGGTTTCTGTTCACTTGGCACAAACGTAGCTTTGGTTGTATGTATCCGTATGTGACGGATTTGTCGTTAATCAGCTCACAATAGCCCTCTTACGTCAAACCTTTTAATTGATGATGGCTGCAGTAAATCTAATTAAAGCTGCATTGTGATAAATAATGCATCTGGATTTTCTGTCTCAGCCATTTTGGGAATGAAATATGCAAACATTAAAATGACTTCCACAAACATAATGCGGGGCTGATGTGCACACAGTGTTATTGCAGAGCCATCGTGAAACAATTTGAGAATGCGGGTTTGCTAGCACAATACCCGAGCATGTCTGTTGATGAGTTCAGCTCGACTAGATTTCCCATGTGTCTTATTCTCTCTCTCGACTGTAAATCTGATCAGGCTCTGCTCAAGAACTGCCTAATATCCTCCTACGGCGAGCCCGAGGACAAACACAAACATGCGATGTAGTTATCAGTTTATTTGTGTGGAATTGTGCTAGGTTGGGCACAAGAAAATGACATGCTAACTGTTTGAATTCAGCCGTGGTCTCCTGAGGGGTAATTTACAGTAGGCTGCAGACAATAATGGATGTTATTCAGGAGAGGCAGGGATTCCATCTCTGGCTGTCCATCAGTTTACCTGGAGCTGCCAAATTGAATAACAAGTTTACACCCACTGTGTAAATTCCCTTTATTGAATCGACACGCTTTTTTTAAAATTTGTCCTTCAAAAACAAATCAAGCTTTGTCCCCCAGCGAAAGGCTGATTTTGCAATATGAAAGAACACTTCTCTGACCGTCATTACCGAACATGAGTGGGAAACATGATGGAGGGACAAAAGGAAAGGGCAGAAATCAATTCAGCACGATTGTGTGAAACCTTGAAAAGCTCAACGTCTGTCTCCAGCCCTTGTTAGCCCCAGCTGATGGGACATCATTACATAACGTAACAACATAATATATTCAGCAGAGCAGAAAGTCTCCCTACATGTGTATGGTGTCAGGTGTGTTAAGTGTTGAAACCTGCAGGGCTGGCAGAACTGCCGGGCCCTCGGCGGGGTTGTCAAGTAATTAATCTGAGAATAGCCGGGGCAGTCCTGAGAAATGAGCCCCCTACATCTGACAAGGCTTTGATTACGAGACAGGCATCGGAAAATGTGAGGGAGATTCTTGTAGCCTCGGCAGGAAAAGCGAGGAGATCAAAGTGGTCTGGCGATGTTCCGACACCGCGGAGCCAGGCTTTTGTTTGCTCTAAACATGTTTTATCTGATGAGGCCTGCTGGCCAATCTCAGAGCGTTGTCTTTCTAATCGCCTAATCCTTCCACAGCAGCCACACAGTTCTCAGGAAAAAAAAGAAAAAAGACATTGAGGTCATCCTTTCTCTACATGCTGAGTGTGTTAAAGGTAGCGTGTACGAGAAGATGGATGTATATAGTACATGTACAGGTGTAGGTGCAAGGATAAACAAAAGCTACTCGAAGGTTCTTTGCTCTCAGTCCTTTAACCAGACTGTTAATCCAAAGAAATCTGGCAAAAGCAAACGCACCAGATTGATAAAACTGATGGCAATTTTAACTTAGACATGTCATGCAAGGGTCAGCGAAAGCTAAAGTTAAATAAAAGCAAAAATAGAAAGATGCCACTAAACATAGGAGCCTTTAATGTCATGAGATTCACTGACAATAACATATTATTTCAAAGATGTTCATGTTAATTTATGCAGCATACTTTACCTTATCGGGGGGGTTAAAGCCCTTATTGAGGGTATGTGCTTTACCAGCTAAGCAGAATTTCACTTTAACATCACTACTGCATATTATTTGTGCTCACATCAATCATTTAATGCAACAGTCATAGAAACCACTGTAACATTTTCATAGTATTTGCACTGAATTCTTACCTTTGTCCTACTGTCTGAATACCACACCGTTAATTTCTGCTGCAGTTTGGTGAAATGACCCTCTATATCAAAAGACTGACAATACTATGAGCATGAACACATAAAGTTTAGCAGCCTCATACAAATCAATCAACCTGAGGCGCCGCCTCTGGACTCCTTTAACTTGAGTTTTGGCTCATTTAGAATTTTTCATTTTCAAAGTGGTTTATTTAATGAATCTCATTCCCTTATGCATAAGAAATGATAATTAAAAGAGACATTATTAGGCTGATGCAGACCGTGAATAACTGCTTATATTTTTATATCAGACATTGAGTATGAGTTTAAAAAAGGTTAAAAATTATATCAGGTCTACAGGATGATGAATGCACTTATTGTTTAAGAAACTGAACTTATGGAAACTCCTTACTGCAATAAATGTGCTTTTATGTCCGGCACTTTATATTGCCCATGGATGTGATTTGTTTGTGCTGGACTCAGCTCCTTTCTGAACAACATGAAAACAACAGACTGACGCTCAAAGTTTGAATAGCAGATTAATGCAGACAGCTCTTTTTTCTTGACTCACACACACATACACACACACTCAAACACATACAGTAACTGTCCAAGTGATGTCTAAGTCTTTAGGTAAGTTTGACATCTGAATGCTGATCCACCAATGCTGGTATTAACTCCTTCCAAGCTCACTGATCTCAACTTTGACTACGGTGCAGTTCGTGTATGTCTAAATGAACCTGACGTAGATAATAGCAATTTGCTATACCATTTCTTGCTAAACTAATTAAACCAGCCAATGCTGATATATCAGTTGATATGCATGCATGTTTAGTGGATGCAATGCATCACATTGTATGTTGGTCGAATTACTGTGGTGCAAAGATATGCGTGAGGTCATTTGGAAACAGTGAGGTTATTTTTTCAAATGCAAAGCGACCCTACTCAGTAGATACTTTAGTCACAGTTTTAAAAAGAATGGATTCCTTAACAAAAATGTTTATATAATGTGTTGGGGTTAAAAGCCAACATATCATGATCCCATTTTATAAGCTCTCAAATATCGATATCTGTATTTTACTGAAAACACCCAGTGTTTCGGGCTCTATATTGAATCATCATTGTTATCCCGTGCAGCATGCAGCATCATGATAGTATTGTATTGCTAGTTATCCTGTGATCCCACTACTGTTGAAGATATTGGAGCATATGTGTGGAGCTTATCTGTCTGTGAGGGGAGCAAGACTCTGACATCTTCCCACATTAAAAAGGTGAACCTGACAGAACTATTGAGCTGTGGCGGCAGGCAGTCCACGCTGAAACCCCTGAAATGTTAGATAAAGACTTAGCAGGAAGAAAAGCAGCAGTGAGATGCACCTTGTGCGGGAAAGAAAGAGGCACACAATGGTGGATAAGATGCACCGAGAGAGGAGAGATATGTTTCAAGTGTTTCTGGACTGAGTGTTGCACAAGTTGTGAGACTGTGTGTGTACAGCAGGTGTGTGTATGTGTGGATGACCTGCCAATAAACAGCCTTCCATACATCTCCAGCAACACATTAATTCACTGTTTTTTTTTCTACTTTTACCATTAAACCACCGAGGAAGAGGAGGAGGAAGAGGAGAAGGAGGAGGAGGAACGAAGATATGACCCAGTTTTATTTCCTCCAAAGAAAACAGACTGAGCAACAGAGAGAGAAAAATGAAGTGAGAGCAGAAGATGAGGAGCGGGGAACATCAGCCTGAATGAGAGCAGAAAGTAATGAGGGCTAATTTCCATGCGTGGCTCCACATCTTCTGGCCTTTTCGCAATGATCACCACCCCAGTTCGGTCAGACCAGAATATCAAGGTGCACAAAACCGACAGACACACGGAGAGCAGCTTGAGTCTCAAGTTTGTGTGTCATTTGTGTCTGCAATATGCACCTCTCCCCTCGCTGCCTGTGCAGAAGGGGAGAATAATACGCGATTTGTGACTGTCCAGTTTTGTGGGAAAAATTCTTCACTTCTGAACAGAAGGCGCAAACACAGCCTGTTTGTTTAGCTAAAACATGCATATGTGCATTTGGCTGCCTTTGTTTCAGTATTAACATCCATATCAACACCATCCACCAGCTCCATCCATCGGCCTCCCTCCCTCCACCATTTATTGCCTCCTAATTTCCCCATGAGGGGACTAATAAAGGGTCTTCTTCTTCTTCTTCTTCTTCTTCTTCTTCTTCTATACATGCTTTATTATCAGAAGTAATAGTAACAGTTTTTCACAGGTAGAGTTGGCCAAACTAAATCCAGCAATCACGATCAATATGTTATAATTTCTTTCAGAGCTTAAGTTACCTCAAAGTTTTCTCTCTAAACTAAGGTTCACTTTGCAGTGGCATTTTCCTTAATAAATCAGGCCAATAGCATTTAATTGGAGCACACTACTGTGTAAACATGTACGCAAAGTGGGGGCATATAATTTGGTCAATAAAATTACCATTTGTTGACGTTGGAGGCATTTTTCAAAGCGCTTGACCTGAATTTGTGACCATCTAATACCAGCATGCCTAATTATACACGTTTTAATACTAGTTAAATGGTCTTGTGGTAATGTTATAATAAGAAACATCCCTCAAACAGGGCATCAATAAGCCGGTACATGATGTCAAGAACACCAAGGTACTGTAGGCAGCTCTTTCCTTGGAGCAACATACTAAAGGTTTTTGTAGGCTGCTCATGTAAGCTGCTTTAGAGCACAGAACATCTGTTTACGTCAGAGAGGAGACACTTGACTGAGATGGAAAGGGGGCGATTTATCCAGTGTAACACAAACCAATGTTTGGTTCAGGCTTCACAGAAACATGATCAGAGGGATTATCTTAGTAAGGAGCTGGCAGCCACATTTGGTAAATTTGTGGAAATTAAATGCAGTGGATGTTGTGTTGAAAATAACAAAGAAACTTTCACAACTGGAACAGGACCCCTTTACATCCTCGATGAGTTTCAACGGCTCATTTGCTCCACGCTCAAGAGGAAGAAATGTGTTTGAAAGGAGAAACGATATCAAACATTGTTGGCTGAAATCAATTTTTTGTGGTATAATGTATGAATTTGGTTCTGTTGCGTAACATTTGACACTGTTCTGCCTGCAGTACTAAAGTAGGAAGGTTTTAAAGGGTTATTGTAAAACATGTGTGGGCTTTCAGATTTTTATAGACTTTCTACTGTGGCTGCCACTAATTTTGTACACACATACACACACCTACAAATGAAAAACCAACCTCTCTGCGCAGAAAGTCTTTTTTGGCTGTGTTTGCTGTCAGCATCGGACTAAACGCTGCTTTAATGTTCTAATTTTATGGATGCTGATGCTTTTTGAAGCATTTTGAACATGTGCATGCCTTAAAGTTGACCACACCATACAGCTTTGATTCTGCTCAGACTGACACAGGCCAGTCTAAATAAAACAGAAAGACACTGATTCCTGGTGAGTCTATTGAATCTTTACTTCTGAATGCCTTTAATGTTCATGAGCAGTCTGTCTGCACTTAGTAGATGCTAGCCAAATATGGAAAATGTTAACTTAATGTTAAATTAAATACAATGACACATCAAAATCCCTGCCAACCTCTGTTGTTGAACAGCTGTAACTTCATTTAGATGTACCAGAGCCAGCTACGTGCTAATGTGCATGCTGGCTCACTTGCATGGCTGCCTGGCAAACCTAAATGGAGTGAAGCCATCAATTTTGTTGTGATGTCAAAAGTCAAAATGTCTGCTGTGAAAATGATCAATTAGAGTTTCTAAGGAAAGTTAAAGAGCAACTTAATTTTCTGTACAAAGGTTTAATTTCTCACCTCGCTGCAGCAGTGTAGTAGTGTACTCCAGGCCGTGTCAGTACATTGTGATATCATCATGACGGTGAGCATGGTCACATGTGCAACAGACCTGAAACTTTAGTGTTGTTTTGTGTTTTTAAACTATATTCCAAACACTTTAATGGACTGAATTTTCTCTACTGTAGGGAAGGTGAGATTAAAACCTGCATTAATCAAAATATTGGTATTAAAATGAATGTGTAAAACTACCATTGGTGACAAAATTATAGAAAATTATCATTCAATTCTGCAATTCTATGAAGCTTTGTGCATTTATCAGCTAAAGAGCCAGAGCTTTCCCTCAGGAGTTGGTGGAGACCGAACCAGAGCTAAAAAGAGAGCAAATATAATGTTTCTGTTTATTCTGTGTGTGCTGAATGTGAAATTAGGCAAGTGTTTCCTAACCAGTTAGCCCTCACAGGAGGTTAGCCACTGCGCCTCAGAGGCCTAATGCATGAGATGTTTGGAGTTTTTTTCTGCTGTCATCCTTGTGCAATATCAAAGGGACGTTTTCCAGCATTAAAAGGACATTTTCCGTGTAGCAGTTGCAGTTTGAACCACAACAACATTACCGAGCCGGGCCATCGCGCCACATCAAAATGTCAAAGCGAGGTATGGCATTTGGTAGCACACTTTCATACAAAAAAATCTAAATTATTTATTGATTCCTTGTTTAGTGGGTTGTTTGTTTTAGTTTAAAAGTCCTAAGACATCTAAATCCTGTCAAAAACATGGGTGGGTCCTCCATGAACAAAAGAAACTCTCATTTTACGTTTGTAGTGTGTGGGTGAATAGGTCTTTGTTCACAAGTACTAAAAACTGAATTTATGAATGTAAGGGCATCCACCCGAACACATTTAGCGGCCAGGTGTGATCTCTGCCTGGTTTGTAACGCACTATTTCTCACAAAGGGCCACAGGATATGATGTCCCGATCTAGTGAGCGCTAAAAAGGCCATCGTTTATCTGCTCTGCTCCCATGCAGCTGTACAAACTTATGGGGCATGCACAAACAGGTCAGCCATTATGAGAGAAAATGTTTTGTGACCAGAGCTGAGGAAAAATGGGAAAAACAACACACAAAAGATTAAAATAGAATTGAACCTATTTTACTGTAAGCAAATCTGAAATGCTACAAATTACATCACTCTTAGAAATAGTGACAAGTTTGCATGATTATTGCCATTTTTGGTTTGTATTCTTATGATATCATGTAATATATTTAAATGACTCCTGACGTATTGAGAAACTTTTCCTTCATTCATGTGCTTCATGTGCTTGAAACCAAAGCTCACAAGATCTGTGTTCCTCGTGAAAAGGTCACCTCATTACTGTTCCCACATTAAGCAATCTGATGTCAATTTTCTGCCACATTGGCCTTGGTTTCTATTTCTGTCTGTTCCACAACAGTGCACCTATAGGCAAGTCAGCACTAAGATGACATTTCCACCAAAAATACTCAACTGCACTCGGAGGTGAAAAACATTCAGGCGCTGAATGTGTAGTTAGTAAAGAAAACCATGTTCTGCATTTGAGCCAGTTATAGTCACACCAATTTGCTGACCTTTTTGACCAGAGTGGCCAAATTATGTTGATTATTTGACAGGTACTAAGCAGCTGTGGCTTCCAGGAAAAACTGTGTGCCACTGGATGGATGGGAAACGGCTCAACACTCGGGGGTAGAAAAGGGGTGTGTCTGCACATGTTTGTGGCTTTTTCGGCTATTTTTAGCTGTTTTTGGTCTCCAGTTTTCAGCTACAATCTGATGGAAAAGAAAGGCAGCCAAATTATTTAAACCTCTGAGCGACAGTTGCAGAGAGTACATCTGTTTGTGGTTTATGTGTATTCCACAATATTTCAGCATGACAGGCAATCAGACGCTCCTTTTTTTATCACCAATATACCAAAATTGAACTTTTATTGCATTTTTTGGGGGGAATTTTTTCTATCTGTTGGCAGAATGAGCATCAACAATGGACTGTACTTTGTTCTTGTTGTCACAAAAATGGATAGGAAGCCAAATGGCAACAAACGGCTGATCAATAAAGGAAGCTCACCACAACATTTAGTGGGATTGGATTTATCATTTGTGCTGTGGTGGCTTTCCCATCACACCCAACCCTTAAAAAGGCTTTAATCGATATCATACAGTGCATCAAATGACAATGTGAAAACAATGAGATATAACATACTAAAAAAGGGCCTGTGAGGAACCGGCTGAGAATTATTACCTGTATCTACAGCTCCCTTCAGCTTTATAGAGTTTTATGAGTTTCAGCTCATTGTTTAGCTCTCTGGCTGCA